>LR999963.1:95145450-95745450 GCA_905220375.1 Tachina fera
AACCTCGAAACATACTGCTTATGCTGTTTTGTATCCCTGAAAATCCACACTACAAACGCTTTGTGTCACGTTATTGGCACTATTGCGTAGTTCCTTTTTATATCACCGAAAAAAAAACGACATTTTTTATCTTACCCTCTTAGAATTGTACAAAAGTTTGCACTAATGTTCTATGTTACTAAAATAATATAAATTCAAAAATTTTGGGTATCTAGCTTTTGTGGTTCCCGAAATATGGCGCTTCGAAAAAGAGGGAATTCATTAAAAGCACATACAAGTGGTCTGCCATTATTGCTCATATCTTCAAAAGTTTTCAAGATACAGGGTCGAAATTGGCCTCTTTTAATAGGTATTAAAAATAGCTTTACAAAAAATAGTACACAAATTTCCCAAATAATTTCTAGTTATTGCCTATATCTCAGGAACTAATAAGAGTTTACTAAAATTTTTTGACACAAAATGCAAAAGAGACTGTCAGGATTAACACATGTTTTTTTTAGAATTTTAAAAATTTCATTTCTTCAGATATAGTTCTCCAAACCTTAAATCATGTGACAGTGATTTTTGATGTTTCAGAAAAAACTTTAAACTTAATGCAGTTTTAAAGCTATTCTCAATATCTATTAAATAGGACCAATTTGAACCCTGTATCTTAAAAACTTTTTTAGATATGAGCAATACTGGCAGACCCCTCATATTTGTTTTTAATGTTTTTTTTATTTTGGAAAAACAGAAGCTGGAAGTCCAAAAAATTTTAACCCTATTGCAACACACATAGTACATACATACATGCGTATTTATGTACGACAATACCTCGATACTCTTTATCGAGATATATTTTTTATGATATCTCATGGGCCTAAAAAAAGTGATGCCATAACATCATTGTTCAACAAATTCATCTTCTTCACTTGCGCTGCATGGTAACAGGATGTGCTATGATGATCCTTATTTGAAAGCAAGTGCATACATTTCGGTCTTACTACAAAAAATTTTTGTAAATTATGAAATGATGATAAGATATCATTACATAGACATTATTGCCACTTTGTGGATCACCTATTTTTTTGAGTGCCTTCACGCTTTTGCGGCAACTTTTATGGGTGAGACACGACGAATTTATTTAGCAATATTTTTGCATTGAAATTTTTGTTATGAAATCCAATGTTATTTGCTCGATCTTTACCAGTTTCGACCGTTCTTCATTTAAAAAAAAAGTTATTGATATAACTACTTATTGAAGCTGTTAATTTGTTAATATTTATATGACACTTGTTCCCAAAATTAATATTTCACTCACGGAAAAAAGTTTTCTCCAATGAACCCATTTAATTGAAAAATATTTAAATAATAGTTTAAAAATTTAAGTAAGTCAACTAAATTTTTTCCAAATAATTAAAAATAAATTAAATGAATAACAGTTCAATTAAAAACTTAATTGAGTCAATAAAACTTCAGTAAAATAGTCACGGTTTCTTAAAATTGCACTAAAATTTATATTGATGATCGCTAATGCATATCATTATAACTTCTTACAAAAAGCAGATATATTGTGTTCAACTTTCGTTCCAACAAATAAGAATTTAAACTAATACCGGAGTTGAAATAAGATCTCAATTATAAACTTGTTTTTTATTTTCTTAGGTTACCATTACGACATAAGCTGTGGTTGTTATATGTCCTCTTTTTTCCAGACACTGTCCTTTTTTCTTTTCATCTGTCATCGATAAAAATTGGCATCCATAATAGTGCTACTTTTTTAGCCAGCCATTTCTTTTCTTTAATGTTAATAGAAAAAAATTTTAAATAAACCAAAACTCCACTTCCATATTCCCACAGTTTTATGCATAACGAATTAGTTCAATGTAAGAAAATACTTTAGGCTTAAGCTTTTCTTCTGTACAGACTTTTATTGTCCTTGGCAAATTGTTTTTTAAATAATTCTGTAGGATCTTACTCTTAGGGAATTTTTACCTGAAATTTTCACACAAACTTCTTACCACAAATGTTTACATGACTGTTCCAAAAAAGGTTCATAAAAATCACACAGAAAGTGTAGTATTTCGGCTATCCTGAAAAATTTGATTTTTAGACATACGCGCTTATTCAAGAAAACCACAGAAGTATGTGTTGGATATAATGTTTGGAATAAAATCATAAAGCATATACACGAACCTTCTAGCATAGTTAATACATAATGGGAATTATTACGAGTGTCGTGTTTCGACTACGAATACGACGATTTCGTACTAGATTAAAGAAAAAATTTTGCAATATTCTTTAATCTACTACAAAATCATCGTAGTCGAAGTTAAAATACGACACTCGTAATAATGCCCAATAATGTTCTTAAAGAATCACAACTGCGACTTCCGTACAAATAATGTTGGACTACGTTGTCCAATCTAGATGAAACAGACTAGTTATAACATGGTCCCATGTAATACAGTCATGGATTATATCATATCATATATATTATATATAACACAAGCATTAAATGCTGCACGATAAGTGTTCTTGTTTAAACGATCATGATCGTTCTTCTTGAGCATTCACAAATTGTATGCGAGTAGCCTCTAACTATTCCATATGGGCTATTTTTGTGGTGGTCCAATGTAATGACAATTTGGACCATGTGGCAATGTTAAATCGACATGCATGTATGGACTAGTCACGCTGTTTGCAGGATTTTTCGTCCATAGACAAGACGACACAAATTTTGAACTGAATTAGGGCATTAAACTGAAACTTGAATAAATCGTTACATGTTCTTATTTCTCTTAGTGTAGTCCACTTTTCATTAATACTTATGTGTGTAAGGTTGACGTTTTTATTGAATTTTAAATAAGACATTGTTATAAAAACAATTAAATGACTTTTAATTTTAAAGTAATGGCTAATAAAAATGTATTTAACATTAACAAGCAAAAACAGCGACTGAATAAAAATTAAATGTACTTAAAAAAATGGTAAATAAATTTGTTATTTATTAAATTATATACGGCAAACGGCCATTAACATTTTAACATTTTATTCACATTATTTTGATAAATTTTGTAATAAAATTTAATGATTATATTCTCGTTTTATGTTTTGAGCTCTCCTTGGAAAAAAAATTAACAAAAGAAAACGAGTTTATTTATTTTTTATCAAACAAAATTTCAATTGTTTAACCGATTACATAGTTTGGTTAATCTAGACGCACGGCAGTGCGCCAGGCCAAGTTTCGGCCAATGCACGCAGTGTGTATGTATGTATACAGGAAGCTGTTCAAGCTGTTTTTACCCCCTTATAACTTTGTTCCCCGCAATCGTAAAATTATAAAATTTAAACCATAATTATAATAAATTCATGTTACCTTATATACAAAGTTTAAAAGTTTTACAAAGAAAGGTTCTGGAGATATGTAGGTGCAAAAAGTGCTTATTTTAAAACGTACTCACTGACTCACTCACTCACTATTTATTACTATCCGTTTCCAACGAAACTCGACAAGCAAGATAACTACTGGCCAAAGAAAATCTTGAGAAATTGGGCGGTAACACGCCCATTAGAAAAATAAATAAAAATTATCGCTAGTAAGCTGAAATTTGATAAAGAATTAGGTCTAGATTAGGAACTAGCTAAATAAATCTGAAAACCTCACAACATGGGCTAGATCCACATGGCTCAGAATTAAAAAAAACAGATCCAGTGCGTTTAACTCAAACGATTTTATTGTAATTTGGGTTACATGTTGCAATAATACAAGGTTATAAATGTTATTTAAACAAAATGTGCGTTAAAAACCCACATGTATGTACTTTGAATCAGCACATTTAAATATACTAAAGAAAATCTTGAGTTTGAAAAAGTGAGCTTAATCATGCAAATGAGAATAAAAAATTTAAATTTTAGCTAATGAGGTGAAATTTGATAGACAAGTATTTCTAAGCTAGAAACTAACTAGAAAAATCTTAAAGCTAGGAAAATATACCCTATGGCGGAGCTACGCCCATTAAGTTTACAACTAAAATTAAATCGTTGGCGGAAGCAGTTTTATTGAAATTTGGCATACATGTCTTAATAATGAAAGGCTATAAATTTTCCTTTAAAAAAGTGGGCGTTAACATGACAATAAATTTTAAGTCTCTTCTTTTATGTACTTCGGATCAGCACATTTATACTACTTATGTAGATATAATTGTCCGTTTCCATCGAAACTTGACACGTATGATTGGCAGTGACTAAACAATTTTTTCTTTTAAAAAATCAGGCAGGAATACGCCATAAAAATAAAATAATTAAATTTGCGCTAGGAGGCTGAAATTTGATACGCCAGTAGGTCAAGATGAGAAACCAACTTGAAAAATCTAAAAAACCTAATATTTAAACCAGGAGTGGCAGGGGCCACGCTAATATTGTACTGAAGTTTATAACTGAAACTTTAACTTAAGACTATCATCTTAAAAGGAGGACGATGATAATTGAGCGCTGCTTACCAGCGTTGTCAACTCGGTGCTTTTCGCACCGTTTCTAGTGCTTTTTGAAATTTTCGACGCGAGAAATTTTGAAGTTAGTGCTCAGTGCTTTTTAAATTAATTTTTAGTGCTTTTTGTTTCGTGGCGGTGGCACTAGACGCAAAATTCAAAAATAAATTTCCATATCTATTTTTGTTTTTTCGAGGAAGGCTATCATTCAATAAGCGGAACATTTCAAAATATTCGAATAAGGTTGTAAAATGCTTGCTTTAACATTTTAAGCATAATTAATGTAAAGAAGACATTAAGCAAGTAGGTACCCAAAATTTAGTTTAATAGCATCATTTTGTCTAGTTACTATATATAGTAGTATAGTACTATATAGATATATATATAGTAGTATATTTAGTATATATATGTGTACGTATAGTTACTATATATAGTAGTATAGTATAGTATATGTACACATTCTCCATTCTCCATCCATTGTTATAACAATGGATGGAGAATGTTATAAGAATGGATGGAGAATGGAGAAACTTTAAGTCCAATGACGAGTTTTGGGCTGAAGTAAAATCTAATAAGTTTATGTAAAGTTAATGGATATAAACTTGTTTGAGGCATTATCAAAAACTGCATTTCCATCAATATTTTAGATTTTTTACCTCTACGACTTTATTTAAGTCTAACAAACGTAACAATATATCCTTACACTTTGTTATAACTTTGCTTCATAATAAAAAAGGTATGAAACGAGAAAATTGAATTGTGAATATACTTTTTTATACACTAAGGGGAAAAACGTGCTAAAATCAAGATTTTACGCTCAAAACTCAAATCATTTTAATATTTATATGTTAAATGCGAAATTTCTTGATTCAAGAATAAAATGTTGATTTTTTTAATATCAAATTCAAGATTTTTTTCTTGATAAAAATCTTAAATTAAGATCATATTCTTAACAATTTAAGGATGTAATCTTAAAATTAATATTACGTTCTTGATTTTAAGACTGCGCTATTAAAGTTTAAGGCCACGTTTTTGATTTTAAGAATTCATTCTATAAATTAAGAATTTATGTTAAATTTGAGAACGTCAATCTTGCTGTCCAAATTTCAAGATTGAAATATTAAGATCTCTGCAACCTAAATTGAAGAATTTTGTTCTTAAATTTAGATCGTTTTATTCTCTTAGGCCCAAATTTACAGTCACTAAGTTAGCTAATAGCAATAGTTTAACCAATAATATTTGATTCACAGCTTTTGGTTTAACATTAGTTAAACTGCCAAACGTCATTGGTTAAGAAATAGTTTTATACAACAGCTGCTTCGTTGTAAACTTTATCAGTATTGATGTTTTGTGAACAATATAATATCGTTACAACATAATAATACATTTCATACATATGTAAGTTGTAAAGCATCTTCTTTGTGTTAAGCTGTAATAAATTTTTTTTTATTTTCTATTATGTTTTGGTTTTCCCGAACCAATTTCTGCACTAAGTTAATATCATTCACGATAAACTTAGATGAGCGAGCACTTATTTTTATAAATTTTTAAGAAAGAATATAACAAATGTAATCAAAAAGTATTAGTTAAACAATAGTTATCATTTTAGTTTACTAATAATTAATTAGAATCGGATGCCTCAAATTTGAAGTTTTAGGTATAAAATGCAAGGTCAACCGATCCCTGTATTTCTTATATACATATTTATGTATAACAATTTTTTTTAATATAATAAAATAATTAAATTTAGTGATTTTTTACTTAAATTACGCGTTTTTTTCATAGTTTCAGTGCTTTTTGAAATTTAAAAGTTGACAACACTGCTGCTTACAACAAAATCTGGAGTTTAAGAAAGTGACGTAGAATTCGAGTAACAGCCATAATATTTAAAGCTAGAATTTGAACTAGAGAGTTTAAATTCGATACCTCTTAAAATAAGGAGTGAGTTGCTTACAGGAAAAATCCGAAAGCACTGGATGTTACACTAGGGATGGGTGGGGCATGTTTGTAAAAACTTATCACAATGTTACAAAGCAGAGAACTCAAATTTGGAGAAAAAAAATTGACTTAGGTAAGTTACCAACTAGAAAAATTTAAAACACAAGCTACTCTATTGAAACTTTACATGCACATTTCACTTATGCTAGCCTTTAAGCTTGCATTTTTAAAAGTACTATGTGTAAGCAGACTTTAGCAAAATAGTCGGGGTCAGTTACACTAAAATGTACACTATATTTTACATATTTCTACTCCGATGATTCTTAAAAAATTAAGAACACCAGTCGGTCCTTGTAATGACACAATGGTGCAAATATCACACTCTAACTCATTATTGTATGTAGGTCTGCCCTTTTAAACTCACGCAGTCATTATGAATAGAACTATAACAGACTAGAAATATAAATTTTAATAAGCTTTATTAAGAAAACCTTTCAAAAAGTAGTCATATCCTCACAAAAACATAAACGTGAAAAAAGGCCAAGTTCCTTTCCAAAATTTCGGCCATCAAAAGTAGTGAGATAAAAAATTTTACCAAGTTCGTGTTTGGTACAATACCTATCACTGCAATATGGTATGCATTATATAAATTTTTAACCGTAATAGTGTCATATAATTTCTAGATAATCTGCTAACTTGGCAATATTTTTACCTTTCCAAAAAAGAAGAGAATAATGCATACTTGTTTGTATCCTTATACCGGGAAAAATGTTGTCAAATTAGCAGATTATCTGGAAATTATATGACACTCTTACTGTTACAAATTTATATAATGCGTACCATATCACTGGGTATTGTATCAAACACGAACTTGGTAAACAATTTTATCTCACTACTTTTTATGGCCGAAATTTCGGAAAGGAACTTGGACTTTTTTTACATTTATGTTTTTGTAAGGATAAAATTTACAAAAACATTTCTTTCTAATAAAACTGTTTAAAATTCTTCAAGTGTTTTGAATATAAAATTCAATTTTTTGTTTTTATACTTTGTATGATTAAAACTTGATATGTTTCTTATTTCATTTCATCGACTGATGGAGTTTTCATTGCTTCTTACAGGCATACGCATTTATTTGTTATAAATTTGTCTATAGAATTTAAATTATTGCAGCCATTAAAGGAACCGTGGCCAGTACTTTTTATGTTATGGGTTAGAGTTTTAAAATCTTGTAGTTGTGAATTCTTAAGTTCTTAATTTTAAACAATTTATTTTAGAAGTTGCTAATAATTTACATACATTAGTATCTAATTGAATGCCATTCCAAATTAATTTAATAACCGATTTGTTGCTTAGCCACAGCGCACGGTGGTACTTTATGACCAAACTAAACAGAAGAAAAAAAGTCTGGTCGTCAGTTTCACTTCACCATAGGCGGTTCGAGTACACTTGTTAAGGATTTTATAGTGTTTAACCCCTTCACACACTTTAGCATCAAATTATATTACATAGTAATTGAAAAAAAGCGTTAACTCTGTCAAGATTATATTAGGTTTTTGAATGTATTTCACGGGAAATAACTATGAAATATGTTGTCATTATAGAATTTTGATTTTGTTCGGAATCACAGCAAGTAAATTTAAGAGAGTTTAATTAAAAAATTCGAAATTATTAAAAGTTTTCTAATAACTAACTAGATGAGAGTAGCATTTATTTCATCCAAGTATTGGAATTGTTTAAATAAATGGAAAATATAAATTAAAAAAATTTATTTGTAGGAAAGTGATCACCATGTCAGTATTTACGTCATGATATGTGTATTAAAATTACTTGCACTATATTTAGTCAACATATATTCCTAAGAAAAAGATATATCTATAATGTACCCTACGTAAAATAGAACTGACTTGAGACTAGTAACCTGACGTATGCCCAAGTGTGCATTGCATTGGAATGTATTAGTATGGTATTACTTGATACTTAGTATACACCTTATGACTTATTATTGAATAATATAAATTATATATAAATATCATTCCAACATTAATTTGCTATAATTGAAAGCTTTTCTACATATTTTTAAATTGTTACAAGTGCAATTGTATATTATTTTTAAGCAAAGTTTTGTTTGGGACTAGTGCAAAAGGAAGTCATTTTAAATAAATACTCTATTTGTTTTATTTTATTTATTTTATTTTATTTTATTATTTTAAATAAAAGATAATTTCTTGAGCTCAGCTAGGAGATCTTAGGAACGTTGTTTAATAATTATTCAAATTCTAAAAGTAAATTACATCTGCTTATATACTAACTATGAGAATAATGCTTAACCTATCTTAACATAAGAGAGAAAAGAAAAGGTATATGCTTACTAAGCAAATTGTTCCCTTTTAGTTTCTAACGGTAGACGTGCGGCGTGTGTCTTATAAGTAAATTGTAAAAGCTAGATTTTGTAAACACATATTATTATTAAATATGATTTATTCAAATCCTTTATGCTGTGGCTTTTGATCAGACTTGCGAGTGTCAAATGGCCGTTGAACAAAATACATATTTACTTTTCAGTCTGTCAATGCATTTATCCAACACTTCATGCAGCGGTATTTGCCCGAGTGCATGAGTGTCAAATGTCCAGTGCACAAAAATGCTTTCAATGCAATTGGATGTTATGTATGTTGCGGTCAAGTTGACTTTAAATGTTTACTATACAATGTTGGTCATAGTGATAGTTAGAACACGCTACACTAGAACTGACAGCATTCGTCATTACAGGTTAACGCACTACCCACTCGATCAAAGGGGCACTCATATTTCAAAAGTAATGGGTGTTTTTTATTGAGGTATAGAACTTTAAGTTGGCATCACTTTTTTAACTGGCGGCCATTTTGTCAGCTGTCAAGTGATTAATATTTAGTTTGGTTTGCCATTTCATCATGAACAGGTTGACAAAAGAACAACGCTTGCAAATCGTGCAAATTTATTTCGAAAATAACGGTTCAGTTCGCGAAGTTTACCGCAAGCTCCGTCCATTTTATGGTCGACATAATCGTCCATCAGAGCAATTAATTCGGTTAACCATAGATCGTTTTCGCACTACGTTTACTCTATGTGATAATACGCATCCGCAGAGACGTCGAACAGTGCGCACCGAAGAAACAATTGCCGCTGTAGAGCAAAGTGTTGAAGAGGACCCGAATGAATCGATTCGCCACCGTGCAATTGGAGCTTTGTCCATCAAGTTTATGGAAGATTTTGGATGGCATGAATGTAGATGAGTTGTGGTTCCAACAAAACGGGGCTATATGCCACACAGCGCACGTCACAATCGATTTATTGAAGGAAACATTCGATGAGCGCATAATTTCGCGGAATGGACCTGTCAATTGGCCACCAATATCGTGTGATTTGACACCATTGGATTATTTTCTTTGGGGATATGTGAAGTCGCTCGTCTACGCCAGCAAACCAGAAACGTTAGGGGACTTGGAAGCCAACATTCGTGGCGTTATTGCCAACATACGGCCCCATATGCTCGAAAAAGTGGTTGAAAATTGGACCTGTAGAATTGGCTTTATTCGAGCCAGCGGGGGCGGCCACATGCCCGAAATCATATTTAAACATTAATGGCATAAAATTATCCTTCCAATAAAGCCAAATTGATGGACATTAAAACGATTTTCTTGTGTTTTATTTCAATTCGAAGTTCTATACCTCTAAAAAAACACCCTGTATAAGTACACACCCAGAGAAAAAACAGCTTAAAATCAATAAAAACAAAACATAAACATTAACGAAAGTCTAGTCATGTTGAAATTTCTTATTTCAATATGGAAACATATTAATTTACACTATTAATTTATTAGTTTTATCTACTTTTAAGCATCTTAATATACATATTCTATTATATTAAAAATTATTGAATTATTAATTATTAATGTCACGCGTTCTTATTTTTAAGTTGCAACTTTTCCCTGAGTACAGGGACTGATTCGAGAGTTTATTTATTTTTGTACTATTTGATGGGTCCTAAATCCAGCAACATTGAAATTGCTAAGTAGCGCTTACTGTAATACTAGACTGAGTCCCAATAAAATATACTAAATATTAACGGCCTTATTTATAAAACCTAAAAAGTCTTTATAAAGATTTTTTAAAACAAATTTTTATACAAAATTTTTCTAAAACGCCTTTACAAAGCCTTTTTAATTTGTATAAATAAGGTTGTAAGAAAATATAATATGAGAATAGTGAATACTTAACCGTTTACACGATTGGTTTTTGTGACAATACACTACTCCCTTATTTTGGTAACACTTCTCCTTATTTTGGTAACAGTCGTGTTAAGTAAATATAGTTACCTTATTAGCAAAAAATTATACACAGTTTATTTAATAGTAAACCTTTTTTACGGATAAAAACTCTCTATGGGAGCTGTTTTTATAATTTAAAAATTTTGTTTAAGTGCAAGAAACATTTTTAATTTCTGGCCCTCTAAATTATAGAAACGGAATCTATATATCAACTGTAAAGAGCCCTCTTGGCTAGTAGGCAGCATACTAGTCTATTAGTTCAAGGGTTGCTGGTTCCAAATATCTGGAGAAATACTTCTGTGCTGTTAGCCTCTATTCCTTCCTCATCAAAATACTAGTAAGTTCCGTTTCGCAATCGACAGTTTGGCTCTTGATTCAAGAACAAATTTGTTGGTTTACAGTTAAATATTCCCAAAACTTAAAAATCGTAATACGCCAAGCACAGTAAGGGATATTAGATGTATATTCACACATTAGGGAAGGACTTGTAACTCTTTCAAAATGTATCTTAAGGAGTCAGCATGTCTGCCTAAGAGATTGATCTACAGTAAAACACGTACACTGAAAGAAAAACACTTCGTAACGGAAATGAAACCGTAACGTTGAACCCTTTTGATTAATACAACGACAAATTTCATTAATAAAATAAAACATTACATTATATTGATGCAAATTTTATTAATGGTATGAAATTATTCTAGTTCTTAATACTTTACATTTCTAGTATCATTTATGTAACGAAATAGTTTTCATTCGGTTAATGAAAAACTTAAATATATGTTCTTATGAAGAATCCATACAGTCAAAGAAAAGATTCGTTGAAAAATGGTTAGGCCAATAAAATATCATTTGCATAAACTTCAATTTTCTATTAATCCAAAAAACAATCCATGTTCATTGCCATAAGGGCATAATTGTAACAAATATATTCTTAAATTAATTGCATCAACCGAGCGTATGCTCCTGTCACGACTAATTAACTTATCGTTTAACTCAACCGAATAAAATATTGAATGAATTGGATTTTACTACCAACTTTTGGTATTGACAACAAAAATATTGTCATTCTATATTAAGGTAAAAATAAACACTTTCTATCAGTTGCTGCAACTGACTACGAGGTTGAGCTTACTATCATAGTTTATAGCAGAAAATTAAAAATTAACTTTTGTGACTTTCAAAGATATTATGATTTGTGAATTCTCAAATGCTTTTTGAAAGTATGTGCATGAGATAACATGTTTGTGGCTGATTAAAATATGTGGTTTAAGAAATGCATATAAACATGCTTCACCACCAGGAAATAAATTTCAATTAAAATAAACTTATAACAATATGTCAAATAATAAATTTCTGAAATTATGTATTTTTTCCATCTATTGTTTATTTTTATATCAGTAAGGAAGGCCAAGTTTTAGTTATACTAACCATATTTGCGGTAGCACGAATAACTTTTATTTCAAATTCAATACTGTTAACCAATTTTTTCTGTTGCTGCAACTATTTGGTTAAGGGTTATAATTAAAATATGGTGCTACCACAAGAAAATTGAAGTTGTTATACCAGAATTCTATGTAGTTGGAGCAACCGCCAAAATTCGATTGGCAATAAATTAGGTTGTCTCATCGAATCTGTTTTTTCTCTGTGTGCAAAAAAATATTTTAAATTGATTAGGTGACATAAAATAATTTCAAAGTATCAAACCACAATTGATATTATTCTATATTTATGTAAATTATAGTTTTGTTCCAACTTTAATGAAATAATTTCGCAACTACAATGAGGAAAACATCCTGCTGCTAGCTGGTAGGCAGTGTGCTACTCTTGTAGTCAAAGGTTCGAATCCTGGAGATAATTCAAAGTTTTTTTAATATATATATTTATAGATTTATATTTATTTATAAGCTATAACTTTTTAAATAAATTAAATAATGTTGAATTAATTAGATCAATTAAATAACTTTGAATTAAAATTTCATTAATGATGGTATGTACATATGTATTTGGTGTGTTTCTAAATAATACTTGAGGTTGTTGTGGTTGCAGCGCTAACTACCACGCGATGAATTCCAAGTTTAAGTCTTGGCCGGGGAAGCCAATCATATCATACAAACGTTTTTTTGATTCCTGTGCCAATATACACATGCAAGTTGAATAATTTATAAGATCCAATGGTAATTAAATACATGAATCATTCATTACAGTAATGAGTTATGTTGTTAACACAATGATACGATATCATCACAAAATGATATGTTACGTCTCAGCAATGAAATGCTGTCATGATTCAATGAAAAATGTTGTTTATTCAATAAAATAGTTCATTAAAAAAATTCAAAACTAATGTCACTTCATTGTATAAACTAAAAAGTTTCATCGCAATGATTACTTTTTAATTTAAAATATGAAAATGTACGTTGCTTAGTAAAAATCATGTCGTTACTTTAATGAAAATATTTCGATGTAAATATGAACAGATGAAGCGTTGCATTGGTTGAAAAATAATGACAAAATTATAAATAAAATGTCGAAAACTGTTGCATTTGCGAAGGGTTTTCTCTCAGTGTAGAGAGAAACAGTATAGTTTAGCTGCCTTCATAGATATTTAAAATGTTTTCAATAATGTATCCAGAACAGCTATTTACAACGCCCTGACTAATGATTTAGGTAATTTCAGAAATTGGGACACAAGCTGTGATGAATGAGCAAATCCAAACAAAATAGAACTAGAAACATTTACCACAATGATCAAAGCACAAAGTTTTGAACATCCTTGGCTGCACATTTACATACCAATCTTGATGTCATTATGGATTTCTGAGTCTCTCAAAAGATCAATGTGGCGTAAAAAAGTCCAAGCTCCAAGTTCGTAAACCGTACGTATACGACGTTTGGACGTTCAATATGACAAATGGTTCAATGGTAGATCGCTACAAGTAAAAAATATGTGATAGACAAACTATAAAGAATTAAAAGCGCCGCCTGTATCGCAACTAAGGGTTATACTATACTAGTCATTCGAGGCCCTGAATACTACACATAGTATTACTCCTATACTTAATGACCAGATTTTCATGATCTGGATAGTGGAGGTCAAAAATATGGTGACACGCAAATATTATATTACGCACTTATAACTTGTAAATGGACAAATGTAATATAAAAAACAAATTTTTTGGATGGTTTTCGAAAAGAAAAAATTTCCAAATTTTTTTAATGTAACACGAAATATCTCTGAATTTAGAGGGACTACAAAGGTAGTAAACCTATTTTTGTAAGCAACAAACAAAAATACATAAGAATAAGAAAATAATAAGAAAAGTTATAATCAAGAAAGTTTCATGGACTAAACTAAAAACACACGATTTTAAACATCCTTGCAATAATAGTCAGATACCCTGATATAATCATCAATGTGAATCTTTATTAATGAAAGGGATTTTTGTGTAGATTAATAATCCAGAAAGTATTTTTAAGTTTGGACTACCATTCGTGATATATTAACGGAATAATTCAAAGAGAGGTGCAAGTTATTCAAATCCTAAATGACACTATAAAGGTATTCACGCCAACTCTTGCAACTGTGCAAAAAAGCATAATTGCACTTTCTGACGTGAGCAACCCATTTTGTTTAGTTATTTATCAAGCAACACAATATGTGCAATGATATATTGTGCTCGTATGTTTTTTAATTGTTAAAAGAATTTGTTTAAATGCTGAATTATTCTGTAATTAATTTACTAATAAAAATATCAATATTAATAGTATTGGTATTATTTAACAAAATTGTAATAACGATTTAAGCCATAGGTCGTTTGAAAATAACAAAATTATATACTTGTTATTTTAAAATCGAATTTGAACATTTCTTTATATTTCTCTCTATATATAATTATAGCTAAGAATTTAAAAAAAAAATTTTTTCATAATTTTTTAATGAATTAATTTGTTCCGAAAATATCTTTCACTTGTTTTTTCATTTAAAAGAAAAACATTTAGGTATTTCTGCATTGTAATTTGCTATATTATTAATTTTTTAAGTACTTTTGGCCCATATTTTTGGATTGGCAATGCCATAAAAAGTTGCACAACTTTGCAAAATTTACCCTGATAATCCTGCACTTACTCAGACCCTGACAATTTTGCATCATTTGTGCAAAATAATTTTCTATTTGGTTGTTGTTATATTTTTTGAAAAGTTTGCAATTTTGCTTTATCGCACCAGATCAATTTTTGACGTGAATACCTTTTATGTCGTAATTAGGAGACAAAAATGCATAAGAATCGGCCATTTTTATTTAAACATCCAAATCAGTGTTGTGCAGTATTATCACATGAATCTAAGATTGCAGGGTGCGCTCATGAATCTACTACAAGTTATCATCGGATCTAGAGAAGGACTCAGGTGAGTAGAGTGGTATATATATTTCTTTTTTTCTTTTTTTTTAATACATGTATTTATTTATTGTATCTTCAAATATGAACTAACAATAAGTATTCAAATCTTAAATCTAAAATATAATTATTAGGATATAATACATAAAATTTCAAGCAACTTCATTCGGAGTGTTTAGTATTAGAGCCCTTGTATCTCTCTTTTTTAAGCGGATGTGTCCAGTAAAGTTCAAAATATTACGAGCAAGCGGATTAGGATGTGACTCGAGTTTCGTTAGATATTTGCCTGCGTATTTTGCAATTTCTTCAATCACTAGTGGCATATTTAAATCACGATGTATATTTGAATTCTTAATGTACCATGGAGCCGATGTAATTAACCGTAAAATTTTGTTTTGCCTTCGTTGGATTCTCTCTACATTGGAAGCTGAAGCAGTGCCCCATAACTGGATACCGTAACACCATATTGGCTTTAAAAGCGACTTGTATATTAAAAGTTTGCAGTCTAGGCTGAGTGTTGAATTTCTGCCAATCAACCAGTGTATTTGAGATAACTTAAGTTTCATCTGAGTTAGCTTAAAGTCAATATGGTGTTTCCATGTAAGCCTTCGATCAAGGTGTATACCAAGGTATTTCATTTGGGAATGTTGAGGAATATTTTGATTATTGATTCGAATTGGGGAACAAGTATCTCTTCTTAGGGTAAACGTTATATGGACACACTTTTGTTCATTTACCTTAATTCTCCATAAATTCAACCACATTTCCAATTGTGTAATATGTTCTTGTAGATATCGGGAAGCCTCGTGAGGGTTTTCATGCATACTAAGGCAGGCTGTATCATCGGCAAACGTAGATGTATGGATATTGCTGCTCAAAGGCATATCACAAGTATAGATCATATACAAAACTCGCTCCGGTATGCTCCCCTGTGGCATACCGGATGATATAGATTCGGGCACACTCATGAGAGTGGTATATATGACAACGAAATCTCACCATTACATTTAATTTCTTGCAAGTAACAAGCAGCCACATTAGGCAAAATTTCTACATAATTCAATTGAACTATTTTTTAATTTTAATTCTGTTATTATTTTTTTATTAGTTAGATATTTCGTAACATTCCGTTAACTTCTTCAGAATATATCTTATTTTTTGTTTTTTTATTTATTTTTTAGAGTTCCGTACAACAAAGGTGAAAAAAGGAACCCTATTGTTTTCGCTACGCTGTCCATCTGTCCGTCTATCCGTCTGTCCGTCACACGGTATTTCCTGAGGGATCGTAAGAGCTACGGACCTGAAATTTGGACAGAGTATGTAGAACCTTGTAGAGCCGCTACAACAACAAATACACGAGAATTAAAAATTAAAGGGTGTTCCAAAACGAGCAACTATAAATGTTAAAATCCCATATAATATACATATAATTGAATGTACATACATATGTATATTGACACTTGAAATTTGTAAAATTAGTGTATTTTTGTATAGACTACAACAATTAACACTAAAATTTACAAAAATTTAAATTACAGGGTGGTCCATCAGTTAATGCAATTTTGACTATGTAATTTTGACAACTTGCTATATCTTGAAAACCGTAAGAGGTAAACTCTTGAAATTGTCAAACCCGGTAAAACTAAAAAATCTGAAAATATCAAATCGCCAAACCAAAAAAAATCGCCAAAAATTTAAAAAAATCGCCAAAATTAAAAAAAAATCTAACACTAAAATGATTTGCGAAATTCGAAAAAATCGTCCAAATGAAAAAAATCGCCAAAATGAAAAAGCGCCAAAAACCGAAAAAAATCGCCAATCGCTAAAAAGTCTCCAGTAACAAAATGATTGTAAATATGAAAAAAATTGCCACAATGAAAAAAATTGCCAAAATTAAAAAAATCGCCAAATTGAAAAATCGCCACAAAAAACCGAAAAAAATCGCAAAAACGAGAAAAAAATTTCAAAACTAAAAAATTCCCAAATTGGAAAAAATTCCAAAAACCAAAAAAATCTCCAAAACAACAAAAAAATCGCCAAAATTAAATAAAATTGCCAAAATAAAAAAATTGCCAGAATTAAAAAAATTTCAAAAACGAAAAAAAATTCCAAAACTATATTTTATATAGGCTACTTAAGTTCGTATTGAATTACATATCTCGTGTCCGTATGGAACCCTACGTGCGCGGGTCAAAGTCGCACTTTAATGAATTTATTACAATTGTAATTGAAATTACAAAAAAAAACTTAAATATCACACAAAAATAAAAATAAGATAAAATATCCTAATGAATAACAGAAGCTTAACGAAATATCAAACTAATAAGTAAATAAAAATAGACCTAAAGCTCAAAAATATAGTTTAATTGAACATATGTATGTATATAAAAGTTCGAAAAATTATTTTAAAAAACTTGTATATAATTTTTAAGAAACCATCTAGTATCGATCAAAACCTTCATGCGCTTTTATCAACCATTTATGAACAGAGAGCATGTAAGTGGTTAAGCCTATATTTACCTGTTTAAAGCACTCTGAATAATTAAACCCTTCAAGAAGCAAATAACCAAAAATTCACACGCTTGGAAGTACAAGCGCATCATCATAAACTTAAGTTAATGCATTAATGCATTAAATAAATGTGCATTTTCTTTTTGCATACGTGCAATACTATTCATAGAATTGGTCACACAAACTCACTGGTACTCTTAAGTGTCCCCAATGGCCGGTTGAGGTATGATGTATATGTGGCCTAGCTGCTGTAAAATTATGTGAATGCTTGAACTAAAGTTAAGGAGAGACGCAGTAAGTAAAATTAAGTTAAATGCAATACTTGATGTATAATTATCTTAACAACAACAAGAAAATTAATTTTCAATTATTTTAATGATGTGTATAAACATGAGATGAATATTAAAACCTGCCACCAGTAACACTGAGTTTCTTTGTTGTTTTTTGCATAAAAACAAAATCCACATTGCTTTTTTAAGTATTTTCTTTGGTAAATATTCAGGTACAAATTCTTGTTTATTTATTTTCTGATTATACGAATTAAAAAATTCTCTAGAATATTCAACGTGAGTTTCAAATGTATTAAATCTGAATGTTATATCATTATACTCTTCACAAAAATAAAATAAAACAAGGAAATGCATTACTTTTACATTTCTCTATAAACAGCAGAACTTATTTTTAACGCATTTTTTCAAAATCGATATTGTGAATTATTTCAAGATAATTACTAACTTAAAAAACTATGCTTGTGCTCATTAATTGTATTTAATTATTTTGAATAAAGATATTAATCAGTGCACTTAACAGAAATGTACAGAAACGGAAATGTATTGCAATTTCCAAAAAATATAATTAGAAATAATTCATAGTTAGGCTCAAGTTCAGTAATTTCAATTCTTATTGAATGAAATATTTTTTATTAATTAATGTGAGTTTCTAAAGAAGAGAAGAAAAATTAAACTTAGACTTTAAGCTGGGGGAAATACCGATACTTTTCTGTGCAGCCACGCACTTCATCAGCACCCTAGTCTATCTACTTGGGTAGAGATTCTTATTAACATCAGCTATTTAACTTAAATCTATAATGAACGGAATATGAGAAACGATTGTTGTGTATACAATTGATTTACCTTTGGTAAACACATTTATAAGTATCACTATTAATTTTCTGTTTTTTCCAATTTTTCATTTTTCTATTTAGGTTAGCACGAAATTATTTTACTCTACCTCAGTATGTTTAACTATTCTTACTTATCTTTTTACGATCATCACATTAATTATTTTTACTTATTCGATGTACCATCGGTACATGCATGTAAGTATTATTGTAGTGGTCTATGTTACTTGTTGTTGCATTCTACAGTTTTTACTTGGATTTCCAGCATTCTGAAACTGTGATGGCCAAGTGAACCGTGATTGCCAAGTGAACATATTTTTGTCACGTGCCCATGATGTATTAAGTGAGAAATTTTTAGATATTTTAATTGAACTGTAGTGAATTTTAATCAGAAATAATTCATAGTTAGGCTCAAGTTCAGTAATTTCAATTCTTATTGAATGAAATATTTTTTATTAATTAATGTGAGTTTCTAAAGAAGAGAAGAAAAATTAAACTTAGACTTTAAGCTGGGGGAAATACCGATACTTTTCTGTGCAGCCACGCACTTCATCAGCACCCTAGTCTGAGGTAGAGTAAAATAATTTCGTGCTAACCTAAATAGAAAAATGAAAAATTGGAAAAAACAGAAAATTAATAGTGATACTTATAAATGTGTTTACCAAAGGTAAATCAATTGTATACACAACAATCGTTTCTCATATTCCGTTCATTATAGATTTAAGTTAAATAGCTGATGTTAATAAGAATCTCTACCGAAGTAGATAGACTAGGGTGCTGATGAAGTGCGTGGCTGCACAGAAAAGTATCGGTATTTCCCCCAGCTTAAAGTCTAAGTTTAATTTTTCTTCTCTTCTTTAGAAACTCACATTAATTAATAAAAAATATTTCATTCAATAAGAATTGAAATTACTGAACTTGAGCCTAACTATGAATTATTTCTGATTAAAATTCACTACAGTTCAATTAAAATATCTAAAAATTTCTCACTTAATACATCATGGGCACGTGACAAAAATATGTTCACTTGGCAATCACGCTTCACTTGGCCATCACAGTTTTCAGAATGCTGGAAATCCAAGTAAAAACTGTAGAATGCAACAACAAGTAACATAGACCACTACAATAATACTTACATGCATGTACCGATGGTAAATCGAATAAGTAAAAATAATTAATGTGATGATCGTAAAAAGATAAGTAAGAATAGTTAAACATACTGAGGTAGAGTAAAATAATTTCGTGCTAACCTAAATAGAAAAATGAAAAATTGGAAAAAACAGAAAATTAATAGTGATACTTATAAATGTGTTTACCAAAGGTAAATCAATTGTATACACAACAATCGTTTCTCATATTCCGTTCATTATAGATTTAAGTTAAATAGCTGATGTTAATAAGAATCTCTACCCAAGTAGATCGACTAGGGTGCTGATGAAGTGCGTGGCTGCACAGAAAAGTATCGGTATTTCCCCCAGCTTAAAGTCTAAGTTTAATTTTTCTTCTCTTCTTTAGAAACTCACATTAATTAATAAAAAATATTTCATTCAATAAGAATTGAAATTACTGAACTTGAGCCTAACTATGAATTATTTCTGATTAAAATTCACTACAGTTCAATTAAAATATCTAAAAATTTCTCACAAAAAATATAATTTTCAAAAATACATACATATATTAGATACCGTCTGTATTACTGTGAAGTAGTCGAGTAATGCCAGGTAATGGTACTGTGAGTGATAAGTAGTTTACTTAATTAGTTATATAACACCTTTACGATTACAATTTTATATAATGCATACCAAATTGCAGTGATAGGTATTGTACCAAGCACGAACTTGGTCAAAATTTTTATCTCACTACTTTTGATGGCCGAAATTTTGGAAAGGAACTTGGCCTTTTTTCACATTTATGTTTTTGTGAGGATCTGACTACTTTTTGGAAGGTTTTCTTAATAAAGCTTTTTAAACTTTAAATTTCTAGTCTGTTATAGTTCTATTCATAATGTCTGCGCCAGTTCAAAATATATAAAGTGATATGTGCACCAATGCGTCATAGTAAGGACCCAATAACTTGCTTGATTTTTAAAAGTCATCTGAGTAGAAATATGTAAAATATAGTGTAAATTTTTGTGGGATGGAATGGAATGGGGTCATTATTTATCTAAAGTCTGCTCAGACGTAGTACTTTTGAAAACGCAAAAGTAAATGTTAGCATGAGTGAAATGTGCGTGCAAGGTTTTAATGCATTAGCTTGTATTTTAAATTTATCTAGTTGGTAACTTACCTAAGCCAATTTTTTTTTTGCAAAATTTCAGTTCTCTACCGTATAATATTTTAATAAAAATTTTATAAACGGGGCCCTACTTTCCTAATTTAACTATCGGTGCTTTCAGATTTTTCTTGTTCGTAAATCCTTTAACTTCAATCCTTAATTTTGAGTTTAAAGTGCGTGTCCATGCTCCCCAATTGAAACTGCCAGAATTTTTAATCTTTCTTGGTGATCTCTAACTTAGATTTATTTGCGTATTGCATTTAAGCTCTCTAGTGCAAATTTTAGCTTGAAATGCTTTGCCCCCACTCTCCGTCACTTTTGCAAACTCAAGATTTTGTTATAAGCAGCGCTCAAATAATTATAATCGTACCTTTTTTAAGATGATAGCTTTTAGTTAAAGCTTCACTTAAGAGCTACACTACAAAATTATCGTGCCACTCCTGGTTAAAATATTTGGATTTATAAATTTTTCTATTTGGTTTCTCATCTTGAGCTACTTGCGTATCAAATTCCAGCTCTCTAGCGCAATTATGCTACTTAATTTTTATGTGCGGGAACACGCCCATCTTTTTTAAGTTAATTTTTTTGCCAGTGCCAATCATTAATTTCAAGTTTCGTCGGAAACGGATATTAATATTTAAATAAATAGTATATTTAAGTCTGCTTATCCGAAGTACATGAAATAGGAGGTTTAAATTGTATGGGCGTGTTAAAACCCACTTTTTTCAACGAAATTTTATAAGTTTGCATTATTCCAACATTTGTGCCAAATTTCAATAAATTCGCTTGAGATAAATTTGCTCTTTTAATTGTGTGTCTTATTGGAATAGCCCCGCCCCGCCGGGTTTTCAAATTTGTCTAGTTAGTTGCTAATCTAGACGTACTTGTTTATCAACTTTCAGTTAACTAGCGTACATTTAATTTATTTTCTTCTTATGGGCGTGATTCCGCCCACTTTTTCAATCTCAATACCTGCTGTAGCCGTTAGTTATCTTTCCTGTCGCGTTCTGACGCGAAGTAAATGAAATATTAGGCTTAAATTGTATAGGCGTGTTAACGCCCACTTTTTCAATGAAAATTTATAGCCCTGTATTATTGCAACATGTATGCCAAATTTCAATAAAATCGCTTGAGTTTACCGCCTTAGGTTTGTTTTTTAAATTTAAGGTTCTCAGATTTTTCTAGTAATTTGCTAACCTATTACTACTTGTTTGTCAAATTTTAGGTCACTAGCTCAAATTTTTATTTTCTCTTCTTATGGGCGTATTCCCGCCTACTTTTTTAAATTCAATGTTTGCTTTGGCTAGTGTTTATCTTTCCTGTTTAGTTTCGTTGAAAACCGATAATATTAATTACATAAATAGTACATTTAAATATGCTGACCGGAAGTACATGAATAGAAGGATTTTTTAACAAAAATTTATAGCCTTGTATTATTGTAACATGTGTGCAAAATTTCAATAAAATCACTTGAGTTAATCACATTAGATATGTGTTTTTATTTCTGAGCTTTATGGGCGTAGTCCCGGACCCGTGGTAAAAATTGTCAGGTTTTCAGATTTTTTTATGTGATTACTCACAACGTTCTACATGTGCACCAAAATCCAGCTCCCTAGCGCTGATTTTAATTTTAATAGGCGTAGCCCCACCCCGCTGGTTAAAACTGTAGGACTCTGAGATTTTTCTAGTTCATCGCTCACCTAGGTTTACTCGTGTATCAAATTTCAGATCTCTAGCTATAGCGGAAGTGCTTCATCAATTTGATGAGTGTGTCAGTGGTCAATGAGTATGTCTTAAAATATGCACTTTTTGCACGTCTATATCTCAGAAACCTTTCGTTCAAACTTCGCATATGAGGTAACATGGATTTATTGTAATTTTGAATTAAATTTTTGAATTTTACGACGGCTCGGGAAAAAGTTATCAGGGGTGTAAAAACAGCTCGAATGGCTTCCTGTAAATATACACACTGCGTGCATTGGCCGGAACTTGGCCTGGCGCACTGCCGTGCGCCTAGATTCTAAGGACTTCTTATTTATTTATTTATTTATTAAACATATTAATGCAAAGTAAATTTGCATAATATGGTGTTGCACAAATATGGGCTGAGTAACGTAGACCATATGCCCAAGATGGTATTAACAGTATTTTATATGGTTTTGTGACTGACTGTACACGACATATGCCTTTACATAGGAAGTAGACAACGTGGTTGTTAAAGAAATTCCACAAAAAACCGCAAGATTATACGGTTATCCGTGGCAGGTCTGTCAACCAGTGCAAGCGAGACGAAAAACTCTCGAAGGCCAAACAACACACACAAGCCTGACAGCACTTAAGAAATAATTACGATGACGCGAGAGATGTTCCCAGACCCAGAGCTGCTTAACGACTGTCTAAGGACTTCTTAATATGTACTGAGATTTTAAAGTCCATTATAGTTGTAAGGAACGGTATCGCCATTTTAAACACTTTTGGTATCCATCTGACATGAGAAGTTCTATAGAAGTTCACATTCGAAAGGTGTTAAAATTTGACACCGTACCACCAAGCAAACTGATAACTAATTGTAATAATTCTTTGTAATCGCGTCTACTATGTGTTTGTTTCAAATAATCAGTAGTATAATATTTTATTATTACTTTTATTTTCAATATTATTCCAGATTTGCTACAAGAAATCTAATTTAAAATACTTTTCTGGCTAGTAACTCGTATATGGAAAATATAACAAACTGCGACTTAGCTTTCCTTCAAGCAAAGCAGGATCGCCTTTTTCTTCACTCGTATTATGTGCTGTTCTTTCAAATAAAAAAAGAGTTTGAACACAATCAAGAATTTTATATTCTCTAACTAAATTAAACATGACTTCTGATATTTTCTTTCCGCTCGATGATATTACTTTTGGAAAGAGAGATCTGATAATGATTAGCAATTTGGTTTCCGATTGATTCTTTAAAGATTACTTACATACATACATTCATATGTACATAGCAACAATATGTGCAAAATAAAAAGGTAAGTACATTATTATATTTATCGAAAATTATTCTTAATTTTTTGCTTATATTCTGAGATGAAATGTGGAAATTTTTGATCCACGTGGTACAATGTAACACCCCTTGTCATTATTCGGTGTTACTACACAGATACATTTTCTTATCAAGAAACCAAAAATTATTTGCACAAGTAATTTCTCTTCAGAATAATAGCACTTATAACACAATATTTTTCGATTGTTTTATACTATATGACATTTCTTTTTAATTTAGATTTTTTTGTTTAGTTCTTAAAATTTTTTTTAATTCATTTTTGCATTTATGGCCAACATTTTCGGTAAAATACTACTCTCTGCGCCGTGCTGATTATTTTTTCTGCCTGCGTACATATTCATAATAATAATTCGTCAACTTTCTATTTTTAAAAATATACATTTAGTGAGACTTGTAAGATTAACGCAGATCGATTGACCTAAGCATCATCAAAATCGGCCAAACCGTTTACTCTCGATCACACACACAAAGGCTGATATACAAAATACTCTTGTTTACGTTGAGCAGTCAAGTAGTAATAAATAGTGGCTTGAGGCGCAACTAAAAAGTACACATTCGTGTTCAAACTTTTTATGTGCTTTTATGAGAAAAACGAAAAGTTTTAACCACTTGCCATGATACAAATATAAGTAAATATTATAGGTTTGTAATTCCGTGCGCAATTTCCATAATGGCAATTAAGTATATTCGGAGTTCTTATAAAAATAGCGTCCTTATAAAAATAGTCCTTATAAAAATAGCTAAGCCCCAAGAAAATTTTGAAACTTCAGTCTTATACTGATTTGTCAGAGTTAGGTCAAAACTAAGGTATTCATTTAATCGGGGTTTTGTCTTAATCTGTTAATAATGAGTTATTTTTGGTACTAACCGGTTAACCGATTAATAAAGTTTTTCCATAAATCAAGTGCTTTCAACAAATAAAAGTGCATAAATTATTTATCAATTTGAGTTTATTAGGACCAATTTCACCAACTTATTTAAATATCAATTCATATTTAAAAGTCATTTTTTCATACAAAAATTAATGAGAATCGACATTTAAATATGAATTGATATTTAAATAGAGTTGGTGAAATTGGCTCTTAGTAAAACAAAAACACACAAACTTAATAATTCCTTCTAGTAAGAGTACCAAAGTCGCTCTCTTTTATAGCCATGTCCAAAGATTTTGAAGTTTTATTTGAGTTCGGATCACTGAACATACTTCTTTGTTTGTATGAATAATAATTTCTAAACATTCGACTTTTGTAAATGAGACGAAACAAATAATTTCTCACACAAAAAATACTTTATATAATACAAAATATTTAAAATTTGTTTACTTCGGTCAATCGGCTGAAATTAACCTGTTTAACCATTAATAGAAAAAAGCCAATTTTAAATTAACCGATCAGTTAATCGGGTAGTAATTAATCGGTTAACCGATTAACGGTTAACCGATTGAATACCCTAGTCAAAACAGATTGGTATAGAACATCTAAAACACAGTTCCAGATCTAGGCATTTGAAGTAAATTTTGGTATATAAAAGTTACTAAACCAAGATTTTGTTTGCGTTTATTGAATATTTTTTATATAAAAATAGTAAGTAAACTATGGGTACTCAGAAATCTTACGAAGCATTGTAATATGTTGCTTATTATCGTCCCAGCACAAGCAACTGAGTTATTATTAAGTTTTAGTAAATGAAATTGATATTAAATATGTGTATTTCTCAATAACATTAATAACTACAAAAAACTTACGGACATGTTTCATTTAATTTCCTTGAGAAAAGTTAGGTTTTATTATTTCGAAAAGAGGAGCAATCAATGTTGACGTAATCCGCTTCGGATTGAATTTATGTATTTATATCATTGTGTACTCTCTTAGGGGAATATTTGGATGAAAGGCCCCCATAAAGATTAATTAAAGCCAATCAAACTTACTCAGGTTAGGAACCTTGTTTCCTCAATATACATAACTGTGGTATTCTAACTCGCTCGCAGTTGAACGACTCTAGATATCTACTTTGTTTAAATTCATTGTTCTGAAAAAAATAAAAAAGTCGAAAGCAAGTTTTTCATTATGTAATTAATAATAATAGACTTTTCAGTGCTGAGTTCAAATCTGTTCTCAGATTGTTTCCATCACATCTGGCTTTTGAGCTATTTTCCTTTAAATAAAATACTGTAATTGGAATATAAAATACGTATTTATTACGATAAAAGTATCAAATCTTACACAGAAATGGCTTCTACGATATAAATTAAAATCTTATATGAAACTCAACATGAAAAAAAACATTTACTAATTAGTAAATCGCTTTCTGTTATAAATTTGATCGGCTTTTTCACGATTGGTTACCAGGTAGAAATCAACTGTTATTTCTGGGGACTTACCGCTATACCTTTTTTCCATGTACGAAATTTCTCAATAGAACCTTTCATCATGCTAACCAGATATGAGAGAACGAAAAATATCGAAAAGCAAATGCAGGCACGTTGAAACTGAGTTGTTGATGTGAATAAAGAAGTTCTTGTGCCAGTTCTTCATAATTTGGGGCCCTTCTATTTCCAATAAAATTTTTACATGCATTTTCGAAACCTATTCATGCTCTTTTCTCTTTATTGACCAACTTAGATTTGAGCAATTCTTTAAAGATTTATCATATCTGGGGACCCAAGACTACGCCTTCCTTCGACTTTATCTCAGTATACATATTTCCACGTGTTTTCCATCTCTGTTCATAGCTTATGCAGAATCGTTTATTATGCCGAATGTGATATACAGGTTTAGCAAAAATATTTTTTGCTTCCCAACTAAAGGCTCATTTGCAGTGTTTTTTTATTATTTGAATCGCATGGGATCTTAACAACCAATTCACAAAAAACAACAATATTTTGTATAAACTTCTTGCATAGCGACTTTTTTAAATGCACATATATTCCACAAATAGAGATCGTATTGAACTCCTTTGAGCAGTAATTTCTTGTTTCGTAGGTCTCTTTCATAATTACTGGATGAACAAATGGTGCGAATGGATATTGATTTCCATTATGTAACCGCACAGTTTTCCGAACCTTTGGATACAAATATTAATATTATATTACTATACTTTTTAATTCCAGGAACCATAAAAAATTTATTTCTTTACTTGTTATGACCATGCGAACCATTGTTACGGATAAATATGTTACACACTGTACATCTAGTGGGCTATCGGCCTTAATTGTGAATAAAATGAACATTTTTGCACAGATTTTCAATACTTATAGCTCATTATATTTTCAGCATACCTAGAATTCCGAAAAAAGCTTAAAAATAAAATATTTGCGGTTTTAATTCTTTTATAAAGTTTTGAAAAAAAATAAAAATTAAAAATATTTTTTTCTCCACTTATTTCGAAATAACTCCGAAAATGTTAAAAGTAGAAAAAAAATCTATTTTAGTTTAATTTAAAGATATTTATTTTGCATATTTAAGTGTTTAATTTATTAAAATCGAACAAAATCTTATCGAGTTATATTGAAATAACTTAGCGTGACCGCCTTGTTTATTGGTTAATATTAGTCAGGCCCATTACAAAAATCTGTACGTCATAGACAACAACTGAAAACCGATTTTATTTAACGGCGCAAATTTCCATATAAAACACATATTTTGATTGAAAACAACTATTTTGCAGAGTATAAATTATTATTTTTCGAGTAAATCAAATTTCAACCGTGATTTTCCACAATATGACTTTTCCAAAAATAACTTTTCTTCCTTTATTAAAATACAGAAAAAACTCAAAAATAGTCTTGCAAACAATAAGTTTTAAGTTTTGAATTTGCACAAAGAAAAAATTTTCTTTGCACAAGATCTATGTACAAGCCGTTTATGTGAAATTCTCAATTAATCATATATATATATATATATATATATATATATATATATATATATGTGTGTGTGTATGATGCAATAAAGAAGCGATATGCGTTGGACGTTTTTAAATTTGTAGAACTATAATATTCCTCAGAAAATTTACCATAAAAGTATTACAAAGTATACAAAAGTAGAGAATATCAAAATGATTTATGTTAAATGAAGAACGAAGATTTATTAAAACGGAAAATCTTGATGTAATCTGAGAGAGATCGAAAACTTTACAGATACAAATACTGGTAAATATTTTATAGACCAATGCTATGAAAAAGTTTATAGACGTAGTAAGTGTGGTACTGTGGGAATGAAATAGAAACAACAGTGATTTTATTATAAATATAACAAAGACTGTTTATACTGTATTAAAAAACAAATCGCTCATTTATTGAAACAACGCCATAACTCAAAAAAAAAACTAGTTCCCCAGAAAACGAGATTAAAGTTTTCAATTTACACACAGCTTAGTGGAGAAAGAACATTTAAGTTTTATCTGAAGAACTGAGTAAAAAATATTTCTGTTTGAAATTTTTACACAATATGAATTCGTTATATGAAAATTAATATTGTATCATTAACTCGAAAAATCAGTTTTATGAGTTTGACATTTTTTGAGTAAATTAGCGAAATGTAAAAAAGTTAATTAAAAATAATCGATTCATGCAATACTTGTGCTTAGTCACATTCAGCGACTGGTTTTGTCTATCCCACCCCAGTTGTGAGGTAAAAATAATATGTAAATAGACGTCACATTGCTTGCAAATCTATAAATCTGTCTCCGATTAAAATAAAAAGTATAAATTGTTTTTTTTGTCTCTTTTCCACTTCTTAACATCTAAAAATAAGACATTTTCCGTAGGCAACGTTGTCTGACATTACAACATTTACAACAACGCAACATATAGCAACATCGCAAATAGCTGGTTATCACAGCAGCGCAAACAACAAAAAAAAGTATTTATTTTTAAAAGGAAAAATAAAATTAAAGCCATTATAATGGATACAACAGTGATGTTTATTTATCCGAATACTTTGGCATGACAGTCTGTATGCACTCATACTAGTAGAAGCTGCTGTTACCCGTTTGTCATTGCAAATGTGCCATAATTTCAATAATATATAAAACATTAGGCTAGCTCACGAAAACGAAAACACAGTATGTCTGCCTAATGCTAGGAACACAACTGGAATGAACGACGAATTTTTCGGTGCGAACTTTCGCCATAAATAATAGAACACATACATACAGAGTTGGGCAAAATACATGGCTTGCGGTATTTAAAATACAAAATACTTGCTGGTCATGTATTTAAAATACAAAATACTTTCAGGCTATGTATTTAAAATACAAAATACTTACACGTCATGTATGTGTTTAAAATACAAAATACTTTAATTTTTTTTACGTATTTTAAATACAAAATACTTCCACGACCACAAAAAAAGTTTTAAAA
Organism: Tachina fera; assembly: GCA_905220375.1. Taxonomy (NCBI): domain Eukaryota; kingdom Metazoa; phylum Arthropoda; class Insecta; order Diptera; family Tachinidae; genus Tachina; species Tachina fera. Next base: position 95,174,879 of record LR999963.1, read on the forward strand.
TCAAGAAGAAACAATTTGATTTTAAGAACGTAATCTTTATGAAATAGAACTAAGTTTGTTTTCTTTTATTTTAAAAATGTTCATTCTTATTTCAAAAATTAAAAATATTTTGAAATCAAAAAATTATATTTTTGTTTAAAAAAGACAACAACCTTGATATAAAGTTGAAAATACTCAAATTAAAAGATTATGGCACATATTCAGAAATCGTAAAAGTCGAAACTAATAAAACAGAAACTAAACAAGTCAGAGTGCTATATTCGGCTGTGCCGAATCTTATATACCCTTTACCAAAGTGCGTTTATGTAGTATAGAGATAGAAACATAAGCACAGAGATATGTAGGTGCATATTCATTTCGTGAAAAAATTCATAATTTTTTTCTAGTGCAATTTTTAATTTTTTGGCATTATGTTTAATTTGGTGCTTTTTAAATTTTGGCGATTTGTTTCATATAGGCAATTTTTTTTTGGTTTTGGCGATTTTTTTCGGTCTTTGGCTTTTTTTTAATTTTGGCGATTTTTTTCGTGCTGGCGATTTTTTTGATTTTGACGATTTTTTCTTTTAGGCGATTTTTTTATTTTTTATACATATATTTAATTTTTTTAGTTTTGACAGTTTTTTTCTCGTTTTGGCGATTTTTTTCGGTTTTTGGCGTTTTTTAATTTTGGCGATTTTTTTTCGTTTTGGCGATTTTTTGATTTTGCCGATTTTTTTTCATTTAAGCGATTTTTTGAATTTTTGGCATATAGGCAATTTTTTTGTTTTGGCGATTTTTTCCGGTTTTGGCGTTTTATTTTTTAATTTTGGCGATTTATTTTCGTTTTGGCGATTTTTTTTTTTGATTTTGGCGATTTTTTTTCATTTAGGCGATTTTTTTTAATTTTTGACGATTTTTGTTAATATAAAAATGTTTTTTTTTTGTTTTGGCGATTTTTGCGGATTTTTTTCATTGTGGGATTTTTTTTTGGTTTGACACTTTTTTCTCGTTTTGGCGATTTTTTTCGGTTTTTGGCGTTTTTTTAATTTTGGCGATTTTTTTCGTTTTGGCGATTTTTTTTCATTTAAGCGATTTTTTTTAATTTTTGGCGATTTTTTTCATATAGGAATTTTTTTTTTTTTGATTTGGCGATTTTATTTCGGTTTATGGCGTTTTTTTAATTTTAGCGATTTATTTTCGTTTTGGCGATTTTTTTTTTGATTTTTGCGATTCTTTTTCATTTAGGCGATTTTTTTTTTAATTTTTGGCGATTTTTGTTCACATAATCATTTTATTTTGTTTCGGCGATTTTTTTCGGTTTTTGGCTTTTTTTTTAATTTTAGCGTTTTTTTTCATTTTGGCGATTTTTTTTGTTTTGGCGATTTTTTTAAATTTTTGGCGATTTTATAATTTTCGGATTTTTTAGTTTGACCGTTTTTGAAAATTTCAAGACTTTAACTCTTACACTTTCCAAGATATAGCAATTTGTCAAAATTACATAGTCAAAATTTCATTAACTGATGGGCCACCCTTTAATTTAAATTTTTTTAATTTTAGTGTTAATTGTTGTAGCCTATATAAAAATACACTAATTTTACAAATTTCAAGTGTCAATATACATATGTACACACATACATACAATTGTATGTATATTACATGGTCTTTTAAAAGTTTTCGTTACTCATTTTGGAACACCCTTTAATTTTTAGCTTTTATATATTTGTTGTTGTAGCGACCTAATTTCTACACACACAGTCCAAATTTCAGACCCGTAGCTTTTACCGTTCCTGAGAAAATAGCCTTCTTCCTAAAACATGAAATATGTTTAATTATTAGGAAAAAAGTTAAAGTTTTCCAACCCTGGAAACGTTTTTTAAACTGTTAAGTTTTTAAAATTTTTTTTTAATTATAAATACCAATTTTATTCATACCGAAGAATAAAATAAGTTAATTTAATAAAAAACTAATAAAAACTTGTTTTCGGTAGTTATTTTCTATGGGTAAATTGAGTTTGAGTTTTCCAGCTCTGAAACCGTCTGCTCGATTTTGCTGAATTTCAATAGCAAAATTTTTCGGAAAATTTCTGACACACCAGTCCAAGAACGAAGTCGCTAGCTCTTCTGGGAGCTTGGGAAAACCGATTTCACGTACAGACAGACGGACAGACGGACAGACGGACAGACGGACATCGCTTGTTCGTCTTCCCTATGCATAAGGATCCAGAATATATATACTTTATGTGTCGCTTATTAATATTGTAGAAATTACAAACGGAATGACAAACCTATATATACCCTTTTACCATTTTTTGGTAAAGGGTATAAACCCTTTTACCATTTTTTGGTAAAGGGTATAAAAATAGTTTATAGATAGTTATAGCTCTTATTCACAATTTTTAACTAGCGCAGAAACTGCTTCCAGCTGGTAAATGAAATGCAACCTTGCATATTGTTATGTAGAGAACATAAAATGCCGATAATATGTTGAACGATAAATTCTGTATTTAATTAATAAGCTAATGAAGCTATTAAAAACAGTTTTATTTCCTTAAAAAACTATACAAATTATAAAAAAGTAATTTTTTGTCTATAGTATGCATATAAATTAATTAAAATAAGGGCCTATAAAAATAAAGTTATTCAATAAAATTTTGTTGACCAAAAACACATCTCTAATATATTTTTATTGCTTTGTATGCATGTTTTTTCCAATGCATTAAAAATGAATGCAAGAAAGAAATTAAGATAATAAGGTAAACATATTACACAGTGGTACAAAATTGAATGAAATAGAAAAAGCTGGGGAGTGGTATGTTTTTTCTTGTAGGTCTTGTCGAGTTAAAGAAGAATCCAATAGTGAAATATGCCGGACACCTCCAAAATCCGGATTTACGGTTAAAAAGCCTGTTTTTTTACATTTGCGCACTTACAAGCCTGTAACTTTGTTGATAATGATCCGATTTTCAATTTCTTACTAGATTTGGAAAGAAGAAACTGAGATATTTAAATATAATGATATATAATTTATTTAAGAAAACTTGAGAAGTTTGGGTGTTATTTTGTAGATTTTTCAACTTTTGTAACGTTTTTATACATTATTTTATTAAGAAACTATAATACTATTGAATTTATTCAAAAAGTACGTTTATTTACAATTACAATGCATATTTGGAGTTAAAAATAGATAAGCAATTGACTGAGTTATTTAACTTTTCATGAAAACAAAATTTTTACCAAAATGCCTGCACAATGTTTTTGGTGTTGTTTTTTTGCACCATCTATTAAGTTACAAATCAATGTTACCCTAAAAACAAAAAAAAATTTGTAATGAGAGTTGTATCCATTCAAAAATATTGCTTTTCTTTGTGTTCTTATGTTCTTTATGCATTTGCTTTAAAGTTTCAAATAACTGTTTAGTAAGAAATTGAAAATCCCCAGCTAAAAAATATGAATGGAGCATATATGATATGCCACATATGGTTCGGATCCGAAAAATGAGGGTATATGGGCACATATGATTATATATATTCATAAATTTTCATACATGTATGTGTAAATTCCCTCCACAGTATGCCAAGTTCATATTCATACACTCTTGATTCGCAAAAGCGCACTGCTGTGCAATAAATTAAATTACTTAAATTAATTTTTTTTAGACTTGAGAGAGAGAGGTTGTATTTAATGAAACATTTGTTTCGACAAATAGTTCAAAACGAACTAAAAATCATTTCATTCTTCAAAAGGTGAATAAATTATTTAAAAAACACATAACTCATATACGTACATAGCATCTAGCTTAAGAAATCAGATTAAAAAAATAATGCAATTAATTATAAAAGAAAAAATAATCCATCTAACAATAGTTTTCAATACAGTAATATGAACTTTGTTTCTTATCTAGAAAATTTTGTTATTTTCTATAAAATTAATGAATTGATTATCCCTTTGAATATTTGATATATTAAATGGGGCCACAATGTATAAAATCATACAAGAATGGTTTTTTTGTAACAAAAAGTTTTCCATTTTTAAACGTTGAGGGTACGCATATAAACTTTGCATATCGTATGTATTTTCTAATGGATTTCTAATTCAGCAGTGATAAAATTCCAAGCTTTTTTGATTGCAAAAACGATCTTATGTGAGATATCATGTATGCGTACATTCTTATATGACTCCATATATAAAATCTTATATTTATATATGGACCCACATATGAAGAGCTTCATAATTGAATTTTCATATATGAGCTCATATGTTATAATACATTTCATATATCAGTCCATATATTAGTTCATATATAATAGTTTTGCCATGTATAATCCCATATATTTCCATACATGAATTCATACATATTCATATATAGTTCTATACATTCATATATTTAAAATATAGGGACCATATATAATTTTTTTAGCTAGGTCGTATCATTATCAACAAAGTTGCAGGCTTATAAGTGCGCAAAGGTAATGAAACCGGTTTTTTAACCGTAAATCCAGATTTTGGAGGTGTCCGGCATATTTCACTATTGGATTTCTTCTTTAACCCTGTTGTTATCTTTGGCACATTTTGGTCAATTTTTGTTTTCTTTTCGCTTTGACAACGGAATGGTTCATTATGTAAACTTAAAACGTTAGCTAATGTAGGGTTTTTACATTTTATTACTTCAGCAAAATTTTTAAAAATTAATGATATAAAGGAAGTTAGAAAATTAAAAATTTTAGGTTTAGGACCATTTTGGTCCGTTATTGTTTATTGATTTATGGACATGAAAAAAATTTACAGAATAAGTGAAAATTTTCTCAGTACATGTTGAAAAATTATATTACGTTTGAACTTGAATATAAATTTGTTGCATATGATGTATTCGCTATCGCACTTAGATTACCAGCAGCTGCAGTTTGCTAATTTCTAGCAGCTGTTGTTTTTGGTAAAGTGCTCGTTGATGCCTTATAATAAGAAAATGATTATCTTATGTCGGTAAACAAAATTGAAAACTGGGGGCAAATTACGGGAGTCGTTATTGAACGAAATTACGAAATATTTCAATAGTGTTTATATGGAAATATTTTTAAATTTCGAACGGTATCGAATGCCGTAATTTGACCCCTGGTTAGAAAAAGATACGAAAATTAGCTTTATTTGCCTGCAGACTATTAAAAAAAGTAAAAAATAAATAAATAAATTTGTGCCTTTATCAAAAAAACCCAATGTGGACCAAAATGGTCCCATACCTAAGATTCGTAAGTTTTTCTTAACCTAACAGCAGGGTTAACTCGACAAGCCATACAAGAAAAATAATATCCTCTCCCAGCTTTTTTGGACTGTCGCACCGTGTTATATAGGAAATTGTTAGAAAATAAAAAGTATTTGTTGTTTTGTGCATTTTAGAGGTCCACTAATTGATTTTACTTTTCAAATAAATTGTAAATTCAATCAATCAGCTGTCCTTTGAATGTATTAGTTAGTTTACATTTAGTTACAGCTTTACCCATAATTAAGTCTAATCGTTTGCTGCTGAAAGTAATCAACTATAAATAACTTAAAGAGGTAATTAAAAAGTTTTCACTAAGTAATAATTTCTGAATATGCGCCTATGTTTTTGAGTTAAGAATGAAATATTCATGACGTTTTAATGAAGCTTTTTTATTTTAAAACTTATTATTTTTTTTTTTAAATGAAGCATTTGAATTAATAATGAAGGATTATTAAATTAAGAATGCAATGTATTAAATTAATAATGTAGCATTTTTAAATTAAGAATGAGATGCCCTAAATTAATAATGGAGCATTTTTGAATTAATAATGAAATGTCTTAAATTAATAATAGAGAATTTTTGAATTAACGATGGTTCGTTTTAAAATTAAAAATGTTACAGTTTTACTTTAATGATGCTTCATACTTTCAATATACTATGGAATCAAAAATTATCCATTATTAATTTAAGACGTTTCATACTCAATTCCAAATGCCCCATTATTAATTTCGGAAGTTTTATTCTTAATTTATTAATCATGCATTATTAATTTAAACGCTTCATTTCTAATATAAAAATAATAAGTTTTAAAATAAAAATGTTTTACTATTACTTCAAGAATATTTCATTCTTAACTCAAAAACATACCCCCTTAGGCAAAAAAATATTTCACTATAGCTTTAAAGTTCATATTAGTTGCCAAGCACTTTAAGGCTAACATTGCTTTGTTAAGAAATTGTATGCAAAACACAACCTTAATTATTTTGTTATTTAATAATAAATAGTGGTAACACCACTTCAAAACTTATTACTACATTTTTACGCACGGCTTATTTGCAAAGAAAAATTTAAATTGTTGCCATATTATCCTTTTTATTGCGACTTACTAATTCAGAAAACTATTCCCGTTTAACGCACTATTTGCAAATAAAATGCTTGAAGTTGCCACACTTACAAATTTTTGCTAATAAAAAACTATAAATTTATAAAATAATTCACAAAAAACATTGATAGAAGAAAAAATTACAATAAAAAGAAATTATTAGTTTTTATTTTACACATTTACACAATTTGTTTGCAAGAATAAGTAACATTTCCGTGGAAGTGCTACCAAGTTTTTATACATTTAAAATGCCGTATAAACAGTGAGTTAATTTTTTTTGCAAATAGTGCGTGCATAAACGTAGTATTTGATGTACAAAATTGAATAAAATATAATTCGGGTATTCAAATATTTTTTTATTTTATTAAATAAATTTTTATTTTCCTGAAGTAAAGCAACCTAATTTAAACAATATGAGCTTCTGACATGGTAAGAAAACAGATAAACGGTTCTATGAAGTGTAAATCAAAAAATATGAGGAACAAAGAAGAATTATCACAATTTCTTTTATTCGAATGAAATGAGTATTTGAATAACTAGCTTTTTTCGATTTGTTTTGATTATGTGTACATCACTTAAACATTTTCGTACAATTGTATTTATTTTAGTATTTTTTTATGGTTTTTACGATGTATGTATATTGAATCAGTTGGATAATTTGATGAGGGTTTCCATTACATGACGGAAATAAATAGTAAATGTAAGCTAGGAGCTAACACTTCTAGCTTCATTTTCAGATGTAACATGAACCAATATGTGCTATCTGAACAAAAATATTTGAGGTACGAAATACACATTTTGAAAATATCAACTTAAAGTAGACTTAACAAAGGTGGGGACCTTATTTAGAAATTTGATGTAATAATTTTTTTAGAATACAACTTTCCTTAACATTGCTTTGCAAAGTTTTTTGCATAAGACCATTAATCTTTTAATTTGAGAATGTTCAACTTTCAAGATTGTTGTTTTTCAAACAAAAAATATTATTTTTTGATTTCAAAATATTTTTAATTTTTAAACAAGAACGAACATTTTTAAAATAACAGAAAACAAACTTAAGCTATGTACAGACGGTTTTCAGATTTTACAATATTGTCAGTAAAATGTGCTCAAAATTTCTCACAACCGTTTGAACTGGCAATCTTCGTCAGACGTAGTTGACAGAAAAAGCATTGCAAGACTAGCAGCTGACAATAAATTGTCAGACATCTTACAATCGTGTGAACACATTGTACAATTATTGCCAGATATTTGTCGGACATTTTAATGTTGTCCTACTCTTTAGTGTAAAGCTATGTACACACGATTGTCAGATCTTACAATATTGTCAGATCTGTCAATGTGCTGGCAGTGTACTGGCAATCGAAAATTGCCATTTAAATTATTATGGACCATAAAAAAGCAATTACAATGATTTTGTGTGCATATATTTTATTATAAATGTTTTATTTAAAATCATGCAGTGTTGCCCATAGCAATAATTCTCTTTCACTGACGCCATTGTCAGATGCATAAACTTTGCACATCTGACAATATTAAAATGTCTGACAAATATCTGGCAATAATTTAACAATGTGTTCACACCATTGTAAGATATCTGACAATTTGTTGTCAGCTGCTAATCTTTCAATGGACTGACAATGCTTTTTCTGGAAACGACGCCTGACAAAAATTTGCCAGTTCACACTATTGTAAGACATTTTAAGCACATTTTACTGGCAATATTCTAAGATCTGACAACGGTCTGTACAGAGCTTAGTAAAATAATTGGTTTAATATAAAATTTAGCTGTCATTTATAAAATGTAAGATAATTTTGTATGTAGGTTTTACACATACCTCATTGTTAATTTAGATAATTATACAATATAATTTATAGATATTTTTTTATCTTAGTCTCTAAGGATTTTTTGTCCAGAGACTTAAATAAATAAATAAATAAATAGATGTGCGAAGTTTATGCATCTGACAATGGCGTCATTGTAAGATAATTCTTTCTATGGACAACACAGCACACGCTTGATTTTAAAGAAAAATATGTACTAAAAGATATTATATATTATATTATATTATTATATTATATATTTATTGTCATACAACCGTCTAGCAATAAATTGTAAGATTTTCTGACTACAGTGTGAACTCGCAATATTCCTTGTGCTGGCAATTTTCGATTGCCAGTACATTGTCAGCACATTGCCAGATCTGACGATATTGTAAGATCTGACAATCGTCTGTACATAGCATTAGTTCTTCTTCATAAGTCATCGTCCATACAGTGAAACATTTGCTGAGAAACATTTTTAACATGTCTTTTGAAACTGCATTCGTGTCCACACTGCGAAGTTTTTGTTTTGCAGGTTAATACATTTTGTCATATATTTTTCATGAGAATGCGGCGAAAATGACGTACCCAACAAGAACTTCGTGTACATGAAACAAAGTACCTTTCGACATTCCTCTTTCCCCTCTCGTCTATAAACTCAAATGTTTTGCAGGGAATGTTCTACTGTATGCACGAGGACAAAAGGTTGCCTTTTTTTTAAATCAAATTGTTTTTTCTTGATTTGAAAACTTTACATTCTTATTTCAAAAATGCTGTATTTTTAAAACGAAAACGAACATTTTTCTTTTAAAATTGCTTCGTTATAAAAATAACAATGTTATTTATATTAATATTACAAGCAACATTCTTATTTTTACAATTATTTTTAAAAATGCTACATTTTTAAAACGAAAACGAAAAATTCTTGTTTTAGGAATGCTTTTTTGCTTTAGTGTACATGTACATATGCATTTAATAGGGTATTAAATTAATCTGGTTTTTGTTTTAAACGGTTATTCACTCGATTAATTAATCCAGGGGGCAAATTACGGCACTCGTTACTGAACGAAATTGCGAAATATTTTAATAGAGTTTATATGGAAATATTTAAAAATTTCGAAACGAATCGAATGCCGTAATTAGCCCCCAAGTTTTAATTTAATCGTTTAATAAGTGGTTAACTTGTGATTAATCGGTTAACGGATTAAAAACAATTTTTATAAATTTATTAATTCCAATAAATAAAAATACATAAATTATTCATTATTTATTTACATGTATAAAAATAACAATTTTCGAACTTAATCAGACGTGGAAAAATGTACATATTTATACATATGTACTAATAGAAAAACGAATACATAAGTGAGTTTTTTAAATTGTTTAATATATTATATAATTTTTGTTGCAAAAATCAAAATGTTTTTTGGTCCTTTATTTACTTATTATAAAATTAAATGTAAGAAAAAACTGTTGACTTGTTAAATAAAATGCAGCTGACTGAAAATACTTCTTTATTGGCAGGAAAATCAATTTCACAGAAGAAATTCTATTCTTCATAAAAAATATATCGCTGGTTTAACACGGTCTAAGTCCACTTTTACTAGAAATTGAGATTTTAATGCAGTAATGTACAATGTGGTGATGCCAACTCTAAGAGTTGGTATAGTTATATTTTTTTAGCGATTCTAATATATTGTTATTATTTTTACATATATGCATTTAAAAATGAACACAACGCCGTAGACCGAAATTCGCCGTGCGTGAAGAACTCTTAAGGCTCAGTTAGCCGACTGTAATGTAAAGTAACTGCAACAGTAGCAAACAGCTGGTCGATATTGTTATGTAAAAAGTAATGAAGATGGTTATAGAGATGTAATGTAACGTAACCTACTTTTCGTATAAAAATATCGATCTGCTGTTTCCTACGTTGCAGTTACATTACATTACAGTCGGCTAACTAAGCATTTAGATAGATTTACTTCTATTTTGTATGCCGACCAAAGACGAAAGACTATTTTCTCTCTCTCTATCTTTGCACACACAACAGGGAAGTCATTGATAATTTTAAAATTGTGGAACAACTTTAAAAATTGTACTTTTTTGATCTTAATTGTACTAAAATATTTTTTAGTTCAAATTTTATATTTTTATTCGCTTTTCTTACTGCCAGCGAATCGTTTTCACAAGTTCGCTTGTAAGTTACACCTGTTTAAATTGCACATTAAAATATACAACGTAATAGCATGTGCTTCAGCATCCGATGATTTGGAAATGGAGTAGTTCAGTTTTTTTATATTCTTGATGCCTCTTACTATCACGACACTGTTTTCAAGGAGAATAATATGAATTTCATTGTTCAAAAGTGAAAATTGACATATGCAATCGTTTCAAAATACATATGGAGTGAAACTGCGGAGATTTCATATATGTACTAAATTAGTCATTGGTGTACTATTGTACTTTCCGAGTTTAAATAGTACCAAAAAAGGTACAATTGTACCAACTTTGCCATCCCTGACGTACAATAACCAACCCTATCATAAGAGCATAATTCGCTGAGTAAATTCGTCGTTATTATGCTTCACACGACGAATCTACGCAGTGAATTCTTATCGACAAAATCGTCGACGTGGACTAAATTCGTCGTTCGTCCCAGTTGTGTTCCTAGCACAATGTATCTTAGTTTGATGCAGAGTACGAAATTGGTTGCTGAGAGTTTTATTTTTTCGCAGAAGTTTAAATGTGGCTGATTTAAATTCACGTGGAACAAATACTTAACTTAGCACACATTTTATGTAGGAACGACCCGAAAAGGGTAACAAGGCTTTTTACGCGTCTCATTGACGCACTATTTTATCGCTACTTTACCAAATGTGGCTAAATGAAATCGGCAAAATTTTTCTTTAACCCTGAATATTTGGTTTCGCAGAATGCACTTTATTTGCGGTTGGTACTGTAAGAAGAAAAAATTCTCGTTATGTCTTTGGTTTTCAATTCTATTCTTAACCATAACAAATTTCAATAATTCTACCAAAATATATTGCATAATCTTCATTATTCTGGCCCACTACAAAAGTATTTTAGAGAATTTTCATTCAAAGTCTTCTGTAGTTGTCAAAGTTCTTATTAATATTTTTTTATTAACCCTGCTGTTAGCTTTGGACCATTTGGGTCAATTTTTGTTTTCTTTTCGCTTTGACAACGGAATGGTTCATTATGTAAACTTAAAACGTTAGCTATTGTAGGGTTTTTACATGTTATTACTTCTGTAAAATTTTTAAAAATTAATGATGTAAAGGAAGTTAGAAAATTAAAAAATTACAAATTTTAGGTTTAGGACCATTTTGGTCCGTTATTGTTTATTGATTTATGGAAATGAAAAAAATTTACAGAATAAGTGAAAATTTTCTCAGTACATGTTGAAAAATTATATTACGTTTCAACTTGCATATGATGCATTTGCTATCGCACTTAGATTAGCAGCAGCTGCAGTTTGCTCATTTTTAGTAGCTGTTATTTTTGGTTAAGTGATCGTGGATGCCTTACAATTAGAAAATGATGATCTTATGTCGGTGAACAAAATTGAAAACTGGTTAGAAAAAGATACGAAAATTAGCTTTATTTGCCTGCAGACTATTAGAAAAAGTAAAAAAAAAAATAAATAAATTTGTGCACTTATCAAAATAACCAATGTGGACCAAAATGGTACCATACCTAAGATTCGTAAGTTTTTGTTAACCTAACAGAAAGGTTAAATTACAAGTTTTAAACAACAATTTAACAGTAGCTTTTAAATGCTTCCTGTCATTAATCGTACTTGTACTCATACATAAAATTTGTAAAATGATTCAATAATGTATAGAATTAGTTCATGAGTTTCTTGTCTGATAATCCATTAATGTTTTTCTGTGTCAAGTGAATTCATCATTTCATCGTATCCATTTCAATACTTGTTCACATACTCCTAACTCTGATCGTAAAATACTTCTTGTCTATAATCAAAGTACTTCAGCAAAAAATTCTGTTTTTAAAACTGAAATGGTCACTTAACACGTATTGCAAATGAGACTGACCGGCAAAGTACTCATATATGTACTTGCAACGAACGCAAAATGTGAAATTAAAATTGCCAATAACGTTTAACTTAAATAAGGTTTTTGTTTCGAACAAATTAAAAAAGTTTTAAAAAGCGTTTAACTGCACTTTGCAAAAACCACATGCTGCATAGGTAAGCGCAAGCAGATGAAGAGCGCCATAATTATGTGGCAGCCATTAATGCGGGCTATTGACCAACCGCACATAATGATGCGTACGGTTAAGACACTCGACTGTTTAATATTTTGGGAAGACGTCACGAAACAAATTAAAAACTTGTACTGGCAAATTTTCCAAATTGCAGGTTACGTTTAATATATTTTTCTTTTTATTTTTTTGGCAAAAGTTTTTAATTTATTATTAGGGCGTTAAAGACATCATAACGTTTAGTACAAAACACATAATTACAGTAAAATACTTTAACAAACATTTATAAAGCATTGTTAGCTGCTGCAGCACAAATTTTATGAGCCGATCAAACATTGGTTTGAACTCGTTAAAAAAGGTCAGTACTTATATGCATCATAAGTTCAGAGTCTATTAAATCAACTTTTGACAGACTGTGAAAAAGAAGAAGTGTTCTTTTTAAATGATGCTTAGTTTTTTAAAACTAAAACATCTTTAATTAAGCAGGTTCCCACTCCAAATTACAGCCTCTTGCTACTTGCAAACCGAAACATCTATTTGCTACATGATACCTTGTATATAGTCAGTTATGGTGCTAGTTTTCCAAAGAGACGAAGAACAAAACTACACTGTCTGGAATTACTAACACAATGTTGTTATTTATATATACTTATTTTATAATGGCATCGGCCGTCACTTCAAACATTGGATTATATTTTGATCACTATATATTTAATTCAATTCTCCAGGTTTTTATTAAACAAAAAATAAATCAAACATTTTGTTTTTAACTTTTCTAAACCTTCAATAAAGAAACCATAAACTTATAATGTTTTTTAAGTTTTTCTAATCTGAATCCCTAAGATGTTCTATGATGCCAGACCGGTCAGATAAAAGATTTGCATACTGATTAAGCTCAATGCTGTACAGTGGAACAATTAGATAGAGTCGAGAATTTAATCATCTTCAAGTCAAGCTTGACATGTTATATGATCAACAACTGCCAAGCGATCCAAATGATTATTTTAATCTACCATCTCAAATTAATAATCTAATCTAATAATCCCAAATTATTATTTTCTTATCAAGTAAAATATTTTTTTATTAAAAATACATTGAAATTTGTTATTGAAGGGTTTAGTTGGATCCTGTGCGCATTTCACTGTTGCTAATGCAGATCATCAGGGAACCTTTACTCAAAGTTTCTTAGAACAACTAGAGTTATTATGTTATAAACTTTCATTTAAACAAATGAAAAGCTCAACAACAAATATCATAGTTGAGACAAGAACTCAATAAACAATCAAAAAATAATAAAAAGTTCATATCCTTAAAAATATTTCATGAAAATATCCCAAAAGTTGTTTATATTTACGGAAATATTTACTCAAAATAGAAAAATGATTTGTAAGCTCAAGATAATTGTGTCTTAAGATCGATGTAGTGTATTTCGTTTTAAATTAAAAAAGATAAATATTAGGAAATAACATACTCCTGATTGGATTATAGTTTTTTTTAGTTTATGAGCCTCCCTCTTCTTTTTGTTTAACATATTTTAAGTCAAATTGTTTTATTGCATTTAAGCCAATAATGTCGTATGTAAGGAAATTTTCAACTTGAGCGGTAGCTCACTACTACCCTGCAGTAATCTAAGCATGTAAAAATGTTCTAAATAAAATGTATGCCTTTCTGAAGATATTCACAAATTTAGTCGCTTTTGACATACAATTAATTATAAAAAAGACATGAACATTAAAATCCAGTGAATATTTTTTAGGGAGCTTTTCAACAATAAGGATGTGCTATGCAAACATATTGAAAGTTTGCGATAATTTATGTTGAAAACAGAAATAGGCCTGAAATGGTTTAAATACAATAAAACAATTAATACTGAAAAAAACAAGTTCTAATAAAACATTTTGAAAGCAAAATTCATGGCTCACTAGTTCTGCTCATTTCTTTCTAACTAAAATGAAATTCTGTATGGAAGTGCTCACAATAAAAATTTATTTTCAGTTTTTAAAAGCAGAAAAAATTACTTACGTTCTCAAACCTAAATGAAATAGGTAGATTTAATTTCTTAACCATCAGTCATTTTGAATATGTACGTACAAACATACGTAAGTACGTGATTAAAATTTTTCAGTTGGAAGTGTTTTGAATTACTTTGAATGGCTTAATTAAGAAAGTGAAACAAAAACCAGCTTGAAATTTATATTATATTGCTGTTATATTGCCTTTGAACTAAGCGCTGCGGAATAATAAAAAAAAGAAGAAGAAAATATTGAACGTGCTACAAATACTAACTTCAGATCGCTTAAGATTCTGTCGTTGTTACTTTTTTAAATAGTCACCTAGCAAAGTGTACTAGGATTTTTTTTGCTAATCCTATAATAAACTTTAAGGGATTGTCTACTCTTTTTTACTGTTATAATAATTTATTTTTTTTGTCCTTAGTTGTTCATAATTTTGCCTATACTTTAATTTTATTTTATAATCGGGATTTTTTGGTTTTATTGCAATTTAACTAAGATGATAGGCAAATATTTTATTAGATGTACTTTTAATGCGTTTCGTTTAATTTAATTAGACTGTGACAGATTTTTTAAGCCATCAATTGCAAACTCCGTCCCGTGTTAAATTTATCGAAGTACTTATAGAAACTAAAAAATCCCCATTGGGGTTCTGCTACTTTAGCTGCTGTTCGATTTTTTGGCTTCATTTATATTTTGGCTAAAACATTAAGCAATTTTGCTTTACACTTTTTTCTCCTAGTCTATTTCTTTAATAAAGGCGAAGGCAAGAAAACAAATTGGTTTCCCAGATATTGGCGTGAGAAAATTGAAGTTCTTCGGAAAATCAAGATTTAGACATAAAACCAGAACAGCAACTCGTCTATGAAAATCCAAACAGGATTTTATTAGTTTCTATATGTACAAGAACAAGAGAAGGAGCTTTGATTTTTTTCTTTCACACAGTATTAAGAATTAAAGTAAATGAACAAAAGTGTGTTCAAGTAACATTTACTTTACGAAGAGATACTTGTTCCCCCATTCGGATTAATAATCAAGTTGTTCCTCAACATTCACATGTGAAATATCTTGATATACATCTTGATCGATGGCTTACATGGAAACATCACACTGACTCTAAGTTATCTCAAATGAAACTAAAATTAACTCAGGTAAATTGGCTGATTAGCAGAAATTCAACACTCAGCCTAGACTGCAAACTTTTAATATACAAGTCGTTTTTAAAGCCAATATAGTGCTACGGAATTCAGCTATGGGGCACTGCTTCAGCATCAAATGTTGATAAAATCCAACGAAGGCAAAACAAAATTTTACGTTTGATAACATCGGCTCCATGGTTCATCAAAAATTCAAATATACATCGTGATTTAAATATGCCACTAGTGACTGAAGAAATTGCAAAATACGCAGGCAAATATCTAACAAAACTCGTGTCACATCCTAATCCGCTTGGTCGTAATATTTTGAACTTTACTGTACACATCCGCTCAAAAAAGAGAGATACAAGGGCTCAAATACTAAACACTACAGATGAAGCTGTTTGAAAATACTTTTTTTGCCTATCACTACTTATGTATTATTTATAACTATCACTAAGTTATGTCCGACATTGGTCGGGCCTACTAATTGTATTTTAGATTTAAGATTTGAATACTTATTGTTAGTACATATATGAAGATACAATAAATAAAAACATGCATCCAAAAAAAAGTGTTATTAATGATGGAAGTAACGTGATCATTCAGCTGTAATATTGATTAAATTACTTCAATACATCTAATCGCTATAAATTTATTTTGGTATGCTGTAATTGTAATTTTTGCCCAATTTGGGGGCCTTTAGTTCCCTTAAAACAGCAGAAAAGTTCCCTTATAGATTGAATCCAGTGGATGTCACTCGGGGCCACTTACTGCTTTTTGTAAAAGAATAAATTGGCATGAAGATAGCATAAGTGACGACATTGATCAGGTACCAACGAATTCCTCCAGACAATTTGATATTAAAAATCGAGGCATAATGTAGTTTTAAACCACTTTTAAATCCTAGCGTGAATTCTAATGTAAAATCTTATGGCAAAATTAGTTAATTTCATATTAAATTTTGTAACTTATACTAACTTGCTACCGAATTTTTCTTATACATAAGGAAGTTATTATCTACGAAGTCAAGGCAAAACAGGTTTGTAGATTGTGCTTGTGTTAATAAAATATTCTATAAATATATTCGCCATTCTACTATCATCATTGTTGAAGGTCACTTATTTGGCCTATTTTTAAAAATGGGATTAAAAAACCCACAGAAATGGAGGTGTAGGCCTAGGATGTTCCATAAAAATTGCTCTCGTGCGAATTTACATAACAATTCTGATTAATAAAAAATATAGGAATTAAAAGTTTTGACTGATTTCTGTAGTGCGATTTACTTACATTTTTTTACGATAATTGCATCGTTAAAATAATTGTAACGAAAATTTATAGAATTTTCTATACAGTATAATTTTTAACGAATGTTAAAGCGACTGTTATTTGAGCGACAATAATTTATGTGCTGTTAATCTATCCACAAAAATCATCAGAAAATATCAGCTGAGTACTATCATTAAAAAGAAATTTCAGAATCACATAATCGTTATTTTAAGCGACAAAATGTGTTTACGTGTCGGTCATTTATATAACTTTTGTTTTTATAATATTGAACTAACTCATTTATCATTGTTAACCTAATAATAGTGACCCAACTGTTCTGGAAATTTTAATTTTTTCTTTCGTTTCGTACTTTCGTTTCGTGTGTCCGAATGTAATTATACTGAAGAGTCTTAGTGTGTTACCTACGCTGAGTTAAGAAAGTCATAAGACGTTAATAAAGAAATAAATTAACAAAAATTAAGATAAAAGGCGTATTTAATTCGATATAAAATAGAAATTTGAGCAGAATCCCTCTATCTTCACATATACATGTGTTTTTGGTCCTTTGAGCCGGATTAAATAACCCCTCAACAATAAAATTGTCACGGATTTTGACTTAAATATGTACATATATTAAGGTCCCTAATTGTGGAAAAGTGTCTCGCTGTGGAATAGCTGCCAAAGGTATATGTATGTAAATACCCACTATCATCAAAAAATTGTGGTAGAATATTATTATACGTGCTTGCATATATTCTTACACACATAATCAAAGGTACGTCTTTAATAATTATACACATTAACCAACAACAACTTAAGTGAAACATTTTATATACATATAAAAAATGTATGTAAGAAATAGAGCACACAATAAATAAAAACACGAATAAAAGTCCGAAACTCAACGTTCAACGTCATTTACATCTTCTCTCATTATGTTTAAATGCTCCCAAAGGAATGTTAGCTCTTACACAAACATTAAAATGACAAATTAAAATTTAACAATTAACATAGCTACTTATGTATATAAATCAATTATTCTTATATCAACATACGTATCTGATTATGTTAAATCATCAGTGCCTTTAAAACTTTTGAAGCTACATTCTATATTTTCCTTATTTACTGCTTACAAGTTAATGCAATAATATTAAAAATTCGAGTAATTTAACAAAAGTAGAAATAAATACAACCCCCATGAAAGTTACTAAATGAAGTTTTAATAATATATGTATATTGAGAATGTTTATATACATACATATATTAGGTATAATACGATATTATATCGCAACAATCCCCTCTTGTATATTTATTAATTACAACACTTCCCCTTATTATTGGTAGTAAACCTTACCAACTTATTTTACACAATTGTTAATTTTTCATATCGTGTGCCCCATTTTTGAAGAAAAACAAAATCATAAATTAGTAATATACCCCAACTAATAAATATACTTCGGTATCCCACCAATAATACTAGTTAACTTCGTATGAAAACGCGATTCAAGAAGATCAATTCAATTCAATTGAATAAAGTTGTCAATTCTTGACAACTTTATTCAAACCTTCGATAAACTTGTAGAGTTTGAGGCTTACTTTTCCAGTTTACCTATGACCAACCATAATATTTATACTTTAGGAATTCATAAAGATGAAGTATTGATGCATTGGGCATTATTTCGCTCCGTTGGAAGCGAACATGGGTCCCTAGAGGATAAGGTAGCAATCGAGTCTATTAAGGAAAGGTTTTACAAGCCTTACGCAAATCGCTTACGCGATTATTCCGCTTGGCCAAGTTTCCGAGATATGTTTACTATACTATACGGCAATAACCCTCGTTTGACTAACATTGAAAAACTTTGTCATCTGCTAAAGAAAACACAAGGTGAAGCTCACGATATTTTAAGAACGTGGTCTTTTACCAATGAGGGTTTCCACATTGCTTGGCAAAACCTGGTCAACAGGTATGAAAACAAGAGAGTACTCAGCTCAAAATACTGTTTAGCTTGAACCGTATCACAAAAGAAACCGGTCCCAATATAAAACGGATCCAAAGAACCATCAGCGATTGCGTGACTAATCTCTCACTGTTAGAAACTAGAACTGATAATTGGGACATAATTTTCGTCTTCGTTTGTTCAATCTCTCTTCCTGACCTGACACTAAACCTGTGGGAGCAGTCTCTTTGTGCCAGCATAATGTTACCGTCTTGGAAGCAAATGGACGAATTTTTGACTGCTAGGTATCATACATTAGAATCGGTTACTGACATTAGATCTTCGTCGCGAGGTAATTTTTCAACCATTACTTCAAAAAATGACTCCGGCAAACCCTCACACTCAGCAGAAAAACAAAAATGTAAGAGTTATCAAACGAAAGTGTCTTCTAACCCCTTGCGAAAATTTTCTCTTTGTGAATTTCCACATCATTTACGTCTATGTCCATCATTTTTAAATATTACAGTACATGAAAGAATGAATCTCTTTAAGAGAAAAAATCGTTGCTTTAATTGTCTTGTGACGTCACACACATTTGAACAATGTAAAAGCCAATATGTGTACACTCTGTGTAAAATGAAACACAATTCCCTTCTCCATCGATCAGAACCCCCCAAAAACTACAGATCAACATACACCGTCCCCTTCAAAAACAACTGATATCTATACTTTAAATGCTTCAGGATTTCAGAACTCAACCCCTATATCAACCCCTTTAACCTACACCTCCTCAGCTGTTGCTAACAGGTGCTATACCAAAGCAAACCTTTTCTACAATTTTACAGTCCACTCTAACTAATCATGTTGTGCTCGGCACAGCACTCGTTGATATTTGCCTATCTGACACCAGACGAACTGTTCGACCGCTTATAGATTCAGCATCCGAAGGCACATAGATTTCTAAAAAAATTACAAAAAATGCTTTTGTTACCCACAAAGCCCTCACAAACTCAGATAACGGGCTTAAGCGGTTCTTTAACTGCTATTGTCACTCGATCATGTATGATCAACCTTAGCTCTTGTTGTGAGAAACAATTTAGAATTAAAACCGAAGCATATGTTGTTAACAAACTAACTGGTGATTTACGATAACATAAATTTTCTTCACTCTTAACCTCTCAGTTTCCTGGTATTCCGTTGGCGGATATTTTCTCCATGAAAACTTCACACGTAGACTTGCTGTTAGGTGGGGACGTTTATCCTTAAATCATTCTTGATTTAATTCAACATGATCCAAATCAATCAATTGTGGCTCAAAGAACGATATTTGGTTGGATTTTAACTGGCAAGCTTCGTTCGTCCGTTTCTGAGCCTCTCGCTCAATTTCATCATTTCTAAATACTACTCAACTCAACGATCAATTAACTCGTTTTTGGGAATAAGAAGACCTACCACTAGTAAATTATCTTTCAACAGGAGATAGTTTTTGCGAAAACATCTATCGAAACACTACCTACAAAGGCGCTACTGACCGATTTGACGTATCATTGCCTTTTAAGTCGAATTATCCCAAATCCATGTCTCTTGGGCAATTTCGAGGAATAGACTTGTCTCAGTTTCTTAGAAACCAAAACCGATTACTGAAAAATCAAGGTCATAAGGACAATATGATCGCGTCATTCAAGAATATGAAACTCTAGGACATATGCTAAAGGTTCCACATAGTCAGACTACCACCCATCAAACATAATATTACTTACCGCATCACGCTGTTCTGAAACTTGAAAGCACCACAACGAGACTTCGTGTTGTTTTTAATGCCTCAAGCCCAAGTTCAAATGGCACAAGCTAGAACAATATTTTACATGCCGGACCGACCTTCCCACAAGACCTAATTGTTTTAATAATACGGTGGTGATTACATAGATTTCCACTCAATGCTGATATTGAAAAAATGTATCGGCAGATTTTAGTCCATCCACATCATACCCCTTATCAAAGAATTATATTTAGAAATTTAATCGATGAAGATCCCCATGACTTTGAGCTGAAAACAGTTACATTTAGAGTCAACTGCGCCCCTTACTTAGCAATTAGGACACTCCTGGAGCTTGCGGACCGTTATGAAGATCAATAACCCGATGTGTCGAACATCCTCCGAAATTATATTTACGTGGATGATGTCTTAGCAGGCTCTCACGAATTATCCCTCGCTCTCAAAACTCATATTAATCTAATTAAGGTTTTGAGCTCTGCAGGTTTTGCCTCAAGAAAGTGGATTTCAAATGAACCCAACCTTTTAAAGGATCTCAAACTCGATCAATTGCTAAATGCTGACTTTTTAAATTTATCTGATAGCACCACTACAAAAACTTTAGGATTGAGATGGAATGCAGGTCAATATTACTTCTATTTCACTCCCACTAAACCACCAAAACGAGATACAACCAAGAGAAAGGTCCTTTCAGAGATAGCTCGACAATTTGATCCTGCAGGATGGCTGGCGCCTAAGATTGTCGTTGCCAAGATGATTATGCAACAGATTTGGGTCGAAAAAACTGATTGGGACAGCGAAATAGATGAAAATACCTTAGCAAAGTGGCAGTAATTTTTAGACGATTACCTCTACATTGAACAAATAAAAATACCACGTTTCGTGCAGTACAACCCCACATTTTCTTCGGAGCTACACGCCTTTTGTGATTCCTCTGAAAAGGCTAACTGTGCTGCGGCTTACTGAAGAACTGAAACCCCTAATGGAAAAATTTACACTCACCTGCTTACAGCTAAGACAAAAGTGGCACCTGTAAAATTCTTAACTCTTCCCCGAAAAGAGCTTTGGGGTGCCGCTCTGCTGGCAAAGACCGTTCATTCATGCCGTTCCAAAATTGGTTTCAATAAATGCAACGTGTTTTTCTGGACTGACTCATTGATCGTTCTTGCATGGCTAAAGAAATCTCCCTCGTGTTGGACCACGTTCTTTCGTTCATTGTCGAAAAGGTGGGTCATGAAAATTGGCACCATGTTTCCTCCAACGATAATCCCGCTGGTCACATAGCCTCTCGGCTCAGGAGTTGATCCGCAATGATCTATGGTGGCACAAGCCACAATGGCTGCATAGCTCAAGAGCAGCTTGGCTTTCCCGGTCCATAGTAGCTGAAACATGCGAGGAAATACGGCCCATGAAGACACATTTCGCTCATATACCGGATGCAGATATTCTCGCTCGATTTTCGGACTTGGCTAAGGCTATACGTGTTTTGTCGTATATTTACCGTTTTTACATGGCAACTCATCCCATTCTTTAGCAATCATTTAATTATACCTCCTTAGACATACAACAATCGGAAACGAAATTTATTAAATACCGCCTCATAGCACTTTGTCAAAGTTTATATATCCCGGAATATTCGTTACGTGGGCAATTGTATGCTTCTCAACGAAGGCAATACACCTGGAAGCCACCACTGAAATTTCTACTCAGATAATGGTACGGCCTTTGTAAGGGCCTTGTATGATACAGCACGAGACAAAAATAATATTGTCCTGTCTGTTAAAAAAAATCTTCTATCTCAACACTGTTTTCAGAACATTCAATGGCACTTTATTCCCGCCGGCGGTCCTCACATGGGCGGCCTTTGGGAGGCTGGGGTAAAAAGTTTTAAGTCGCACCTCAAGAAAATAACTCATGCCCAACATTTTACTTTCGAAGAGTTTGCGACCATGCTGTCTAGAATAGAAGCATGTCTCATTCCACACCATTGACTGCAATGAGTGAGAACCCCGATGACTTATGTGCCATCACTTCCGGCCATTTTCTTATTGGAGCTCCACTTTTATCACCTCCTTAGCCTGACTTCAGCAACAAGCCTTTAAGCTACCTTAATCGCTGGCAGAAGCTTACAATTCTCCATCACCATTTTGCGTGTAGGTGAAACGAAGAATACTTGAAAGAAATGCATAAGCGCATGAAATGGAGATATCCCCAGCGGAATTTCAACATTGGTCATCTCGTTATAGTGAGACAGGACAACCTTTCGCCAAATCAATGGCGTTTAGGACGTATAGAGAAATTGTATCCAGGCAAAGACAACAATGTCAGAGTAGTATCTATAGGTACCTCTTCCGGAATTAT
Source organism: Tachina fera (assembly GCA_905220375.1). Classification (NCBI taxonomy): domain Eukaryota; kingdom Metazoa; phylum Arthropoda; class Insecta; order Diptera; family Tachinidae; genus Tachina; species Tachina fera. The sequence continues at coordinate 95,197,775 of LR999963.1, forward strand.
TTCATGACCAATTGTAAAATTAGTTTTATTAGCCTCTCAAAACTTTCTAGCATAATGCATCGAAACACGCAACACATCAGAAGTCTATGACCTATTGAAGCTGTCCGACGCTCACGTCAAAAGAAAACCTCGAAGCATTAAACTCCCTGACTGTGGCTTATGTCAAAAGCATCAACCTTTAAGAACTTGTCGGCAATTTCATAAAAAACTTAAGATTGTCAAGAAATACCTCTATTGCGAAAATTGCTTGGCTCATAGTCATCTATTACGTACGTGCACCAGTCGTGAAAGATGTCACCAGTGCGGCGAGAAACATCATACCTTACTGCATCATAAAAAATTAAAGATGAGTTTAAAGTCCAAAGAAATAGTCAGTCGAACTACCTCAATAGCACGAGCCGTAACCTTAATTCCTACGGTCATTGTGAAGGCTAAATTAGGGAAAGATTGGGGCAAGATTCGAGGACTTTTGGATCCATGTGCTGAAGTCACAAAGATTGCCGAATTCATACCGAAGCGATACGGCCTACCAATTGAAGTATCAGGCTCTGAACGCTTGTGTAAAATAGTATTCAAGTTTCATTTTGGTGATGGACCTACTCTTACTGTTACCGCTCAAATCTCAACCGACCTGCCTCGCAAGCTTCGCTCAAAGGACCTTAATGAGAAAATTGCGGACCAATACACAAACTTGCGTTTAGCTGACCCTAAATTCTATACATCGTGTGACATTAACCTGGTACTAGGTGCCGATATATATCCTCAGATTGTCAAATCAACTACTCATCAAGGAACTCTTACTACCCTAATGTCCCAAGCTACACTCCTCGGATGGATCTTAATCTTAACACGCTAACTTCTGTTTTTATTTTATGGTATTTTAGGTCTAAGAAACCAACATATGAATTTAACCCATTCTAAAATACTTTGCATTTAATCTCTAAAACAACTATAGCATTTATACTTATGACATATGTTTTTGTTGAAAATTAATTATTGAAATAACAATTGTAAATTGAACTATAGTTATATCGAAATATCAGTTTTAAATTGAATTATACATCAGCGTAACAATTCCCGCCTCATAGGTTGTTGCGTCACTGCAAGGAGGCCGGGATGTTAACGTGTCGGTTTTGTTTTTTATAATTTTGAACTAACTCATTTATCATTGTTAACCTAATAATAGTGACCCAACTGTTCTGGAAATTTGAATTTTTTCTCTCTTATATGTACTTTCGTTTCGCTGATTACATGTGTCCGAATGTAATTATACTGAAGAGTTTTAGTGTTTTACCTACGCTGAGTTAAGAAAGTCATAAGACGTTAATAAAGAAATAAATTACCAAAAATTAAGATAAAAGGCGTATTTAATTCGATATAAAATAGGAATTTGAGTAGAATCCCTCTATCCTCACATATACAAAATGTATAGAAAAAATTTCGATTGTTGGATCATTAAAAGTTACTGAACCGCACCACTGATGCTAAAGCTTAATTTCGAGCAATTCTATGCCGTGATTATCTCCTTTTAAGTGTTAATTTTTCATCTCTATTGAACGGGACGAAAAACAAGCATAAGCACAACAACCCCTCGTAAGATTTTGCATAAAAATATTTTACACATCATATTCCTGAAATCTAGAAATTACAGGCTCGTTCGTGGGAACCTTGTTATTTGGCAAAATTTTATTTAGCTGTCCTTTGTGAAGGTTCAGGTAATTAAACATATAAAATTAATAATAATATAATATAACAGTTTTTTACCGATACCATACCACAGTGGCCTGAATTAAAAAAAGTGGTAAAAAGTCCGCAACTTTTGAACTAGTCAACCGATTTCGATGAAACAAACTGTTTTGGAAAGAAGAAGTGTCGAATTTATTTTTCAACGGGACAATCAACGTTAAAAAATAAAAATGAAATATATTTAAAGTAAAATTTTATCTCTTTCAGTTTCCAAGTTATTGAAAAATTTATTTTTTAATTTTTGGCCGTTACTTTTTTTGTTCGTTACTACGTAACTTCTGTAATACTTGGCAAACATCAGTTTTTATTGTTTTTGAAGGAAAACTTCATTACAATTCATATGAAAAAAAAATTTGTTGAATATATCAAAAATTGTAGCAAGGAATAATTTTGCAATTTGGATTTTTAAAAATTATGAGAAAATTTTGTATTCTTATGTCTCTTTTCTCAGAAACAATCAAAGTTTTTATCAAATACTTAATAATTTTTTTAAATACTCTAACAAAATTAAGAATACTTTTTTTACAAAATATAAAAAATGTTCTCATAATTTTTAAAAATCCAAATTGCTAAATTATTCCTGGCTACAATTTTTGAGATATCAAAAAAGTAATAAAGAAGTTATGTACTAATCTAATAATAAATTCAGTGAAGTGCGACTTTGACCCGCGCACGAAGGGTTCCGTACAGGCACGAGATATGTAATTCAATACGAACAATATAAACTATAGTTTTGGCATTTTTTTCGTTTTTGAGTTTTCGGTTTTAAGCGTTTTTTTTAGTTTAAGGGTTTTTTGAATTTTTTGGCGCTTTCTGAGTTTTGACACTTTTTTCACGTTTTGGCGATTTTTTTTTGGTTTTTGAAGTTTTTTAATTTTGGAAATTTTTATTATTTTGGCGTTTTTTTTATTTTGGGGATTTTTTTTAATTTTGGCGATTTTTTTAGTTTTGGCACTTTTTTTTCGTTTTGAGGATTTTTTTCGGTTTTTGGCGTTTACTTTAAATTTTTGGCGATTTTTTTTTATTTTGGCGATTTTTTTTTTATTTTGGAGATTTTTTTTTCATTTTGACGATTTTTTTCACATAAACAATTATTTTGGTTTTGGCGCATTTTTTGCGTTTTGGCGATTTTTTTCGGTTCTTGGCGTTTTTTTCATATTGGCGATTTTTTTTTCATTTAAACGATTTTTTCGAATTTGGCAATTTATTTTAGTGCTAGATTTTTTTTTTAATTTTGTCGATTTTTTTCGATTTGGCGATTTTATAATTTTCGGATTTTTTAGTTTTACCGTTTTTGAAAATTTCAAGAGTTTTATTTGTCAAAATTACATAGTCAAAATTGCATTAACTGATGGACCACCCTTTAATTTAAATTTTTTAATATTTTTAGATATTTTAATTGAACTGTAGTGAATTTTAATCAGAAATAATTCACAGTTAGGCTCAAGTTCAGTAATTTCAATTCTTATTGAATGAAATATTTTTATTAATTAATGTGAGTTTCTAAAGAAGAGAAGAATAATTTCGTGCTAACCTAAATAGAAAAATCGTTTCTCATATTCCGTTTCATTGTACATTTAGTTAAATAGCTGATGTTAATAAGAATCTCTACCCAAGTAGATAGACTAGGGTGCTGATGAAGTGCGTGGCTGCACAGAAAAGTATCGGTATTTCCTCCAGCTTAAAGTCTAAGTTTAATTTTTCTTCTCTTCTTTAGAAACTCACATTAATTAATAAAAATATTTCATTCAATAAGAATTGAAATTACTGAACTTGAGCCTAACTGTGAATTATTTCTGATTAAAATTCACTACAGTTCAATTAAAATATCAAAAAATTTCTCACTTAATACATCATGGGCACGTGACAAAAATATGTTCACTTGGCAATCACTGTTCACTTGGTTATCACAGTTTCAGACGGCTGGAATAACTAAAATAAAACTGTAGAATGCAATAACAAGTAACATAGACCACTACAAAAATACTTACATGCATGTACCGATGGTACATCGAATAAGTAAAAATAATTAATGTGATGATCGTAAAAAGATAAGTAAGAATAGTTAAACATACTGAGGTAGAGTAAAATAATTTCGTGCTAACCTAAATAGAAAAATGAAAAATTGGAAAAAACAGAAAATTAATAGTGATACTTATAAATGTGTTTACCAAAGGTAAATCAATTGTATACACAACAATCGTTTCTCATATTCCGTTTCATTGTACATTTAAGTTAAATAGCTGATGTTAATAAGAATCTCTACCCAAGTAGATAGACTAGGGTGCTGATGAAGTGCGTGGCTGCACAAAAAAGTATCGGTATTTCCCCCAGCTTAAAGTCTAAGTTTAATTTTTCTTCTCTTCTTTAGAAACTCACATTAATTAATAAAAATATTTCATTCAATAAGAATTGAAATTACTGAACTTGAGCCTAACTGTGAATTATTTCTGATTTTTTAATATTTTAATTTTTATTGTTGTAGTCTATATAAAAATACTCTAATTTTACAAATTTCAAGTGTCAATATACATATGTACATACAATTGTATGTATATTACATGAGATTTTAACATTTTTCGCCGCTCGTTTTGGAGCACCCTTTAATTTCTAATTCTCATGTATTTGTTGTTGTAGTTGCCAAGGTTCTACATACTCTGTCCAAATTTCAGGTTCGTAGCTCTTACGGTTCCTGAGAAAATACCGTGTGACGGACAGACGGACAGAGTAGCGAAAACAATAGGGTTCCTTTTTTCACCTTTGGTGTACGAAACCCTAAAAAATGGCAGGGGGAAATATTAAAAAATATGTTTTTGAAGTCAAATAACTTGGAAACTGAAAGAGATAAAATGGTACTCTAAGCATATTTTATTTTTATTTCTTAACGTAGATTGTTCCGCTGAAAAGACTATTGAAATCGGTCCCTATTTACAAAAGTTACAAGCTCCAAAAGAATTTCGATACCCGCACTTTCCCAATTTGAGGCTCTTTGGGGCTACCTGTCTTACAACAGGGTGTTTCAAAATATGTTTTCTAAAAATTTCCACACTTCCTCTTTCCAAAACAGTTGGTTTCATCGAAATCGGTTGACTTTTTACCACTTTTTTTAATTCACGCCACTTACAACAGGGTGTTTCAAAATATGTTTTCTAAAAATTTCCACACTTCCTCTTTCCAAAACAGTTGGTTTCATCGAAATCGGTTGACTTTTTACCACTTTTTTTTTAATTCACGCCACTGTGCATAAATTTTTAAACGCAAGTAAGTATATAATAAATAATTTTTTTTAATTTATGTAGTTTTTTAGATAGCATAGGGATCAGTGGCGGATTTATACATGATGTCGCCTTAGGCCTCGCGTGATATGCTGCCCTTTTTGTTTTAAGAAGAAAATATTTTTAAAAATTAATATGCAATTTATCAATATTTAAATTACAATGTGAAACAATAATAAGTCAGCATGGTCCCGACAGTATATGCTCGATAGAACCACCAAAATATAGTAAGACTCAATTTGGTGATTTTGGTGACAAATTCTTTTTTATGGACCTCCAAAAATTTCAAAATTCAGTGCGCCCTCCAAAAATTGTGTTATCAGTTTTTGGCCCGCAGCTAATTCAGACTTAGTTAAAGCGTTTTACTATATATCGCAATAATGTAGCTAAGATAAATATCATTTTAATTTTACGCCAAAAAACTTATGTCTTAATGCATTTTTTTTGCAAAAGCAAGAAAAACATTTTTTTAACTTCTTTCCAAGCTCCTAATTTCTCGCTAGCAATATTTGGAAATGTAATCTGTAATAAATAACAGAATACAATAAAATTGCATTTAGGAAAGTTTGTAATCATTTATTAATGATGTGATAATGTGTGATGTCAAGAAAATAATCTAGCAAAAAAAATCTTATTTGGAAGCACTAACAACTGAGGGAAGTAATTCTAGCAAAGAGTGGATTAGCAATGAAACTTGGAGACTGGTATTGAAGAGAAAGGAAGCTAAGGCTGCAATAAACTCCAGCAGAATGCACTCGACCAACAGCTCTACAGCAGTTGCATAATAGCCTCAATCGTAACGTACGTAAGACGAAGTGCTCGGCATTATAAACGAAACTGGTTCAACAGTGTCGCTAAAGAAGCTCAAACTGCTGTCGAAACATACCGGTTGCGAGATGTCTATTGTGAGGCGAAAAAATTAACCGTTAACACAAAACCCTCAGGAAAACCATTAAAAGCCGATACTGGAGAACTTTTAACATCTTAACAACAATAATTAAAACCTTGAGAGATTTCTATGGTAAAATTTTATGTTCATCAGGTCCCACACAACAACCGATATGCGGCTGTGAGTCCCATTGGCCACACACAAATATACCCATCAATTGCATAGATATTTCTGATATGCGAATCCATCAAATCACCTAAGAAAAACAAATTGGCTGGTATAGACAATATTTCTCCAGAGATGCTAATAACTGATGCAACAACCAGTACTCGGCTACTCCTGCCTATTGTAAGAAAATCTGGTGTACGGAACTTCTTCCTGAGGAGTAATAGTAAACTTACAAAAAAGGGGACCTCACAGATCGTACAAACTGGATAGGTATTATACTTAAAATTATGATTAACACGGTGATTGCTCACATATTTAATAATCAACTTTTATCAACTGCGCTTCTTCCTGAGCTTAAAAAGGGGCAACCTGGTTTCCGTGCCCACAAATCCTTTGTCGACCACGTAAATAGCCTGATAGTAGTCGTAGAGCAGCCTGTGGAATGGACATCACCTCTGTACCTTACTTTCATAGAATTTTAAAAAGCATTTGATACAGACTGCAAAGGTGTGCTTGCGAAATTTTTAAGACTCATAAAAGGTCGATATGCTAACGTAACCTGCCGAGTTCTGCATGAAAGGTAACAACAATTAATTCTGGTGTACGACAAGGTTGTGTACTATTCCCTCTTCTTTTCAATTGCATATTTGACGTTGGCATGAATAATGCGGCTTGTCAAAGAAGGGAATCCAATTACGGTCTCGAAGGCCGATTGGAGGATCTTGACTACGCCGATGATATCTGCCTACTCACGACCACATTTTTAGACAGGCAGACCAAGCTGTCATTAGTGCAAGAAATTAAATCACAAGCTGGCCTGAAAATTAACATTGACAAAACTAAGACAATGAGAATAAACTCTGATAATGAGCAAAGACTGTCAGTGCATAATCAATGGATAGAGGAGGTAGAATCATTCTGGTATGTGGGAAGCATACTGGACAAAAGTGGTGGTTCTAAAGCTGACATCGCTAGATGCATAAATAAGGCAAGGCAATCATTCGCACAACTCAAGTTGGTATGGAAATTAATCATCATACATGTCAATACGTACAAAGCTAAATCTGTTTAACTCAAACGTAAAACCCACACTGTTATACGGATGTGAAACGTGGAATGCAGCATCACGAGATCTACAATCCGCACAAATTTTTGTAAACAAATGCTTGAGGAAGATTCAGAATGTGTATTGGCCCAAAACAATCTCGAATAATGTGCTATGATCAGAAACCAGACAACAACCGATCCATCTAGAAATTCGAAAACGTAAATGGTGTTGGATTGGACATACATTGCGGAAACCATCGACAGATATTGCAAAACAAGCCATAGACAGCAAACCGCAAGGCAGTCCACGAATAGGAACACCATCACATATCTGGAACGACAAGTCGAAATAGAAACATCCAATCTTAATCTACGTTTGAATGAAATAAAACATCGTGCATCACATCGATTATATTTGAATAATCCTGTTACGACCCTATGCTCCTTGTATGAATTAATAGGAACAAATATAATATATATATATATATATATATACATATACATATATATATATATATATATATATATATATATATATATATATATATATATATATATATATATTGAAGTGACGGCAATTTCGACAATTGGAATAAGGGGACTATTATTTCTGTAAAGCACTTTAGTAAGTCAAAAAAATTCATGATTTTTCGGAAGCTATATGTATTGTTTCTAGCTGGCTCATCTCAAACAAAAAAAAAATGCCCTATTCGTTCGCAATAGCAAGTGATTCTGTAACATTGTGTCCAAAAACGCTTCTGGAAATCAGTAACTTTTTCTGGGAAGTGTCATTCTTGCTTTATACAAGTGAAAACAAAATATAAATTAAAGTTGAAATAAAATATAAATAAATAGAAAATAGGTTTGTATTGAAAATATTATGCAGTTGTTGCTGCGACTATGAAATTTCTGAGAAGTTCTTAAAATTTATTGCCAGAAATAGCTATGAAAAAAAACGACAAGGATGCTAATGATGATGATCTGATATTTAATAAAAAATTACCAATGTGTAAGCATATGTAAGCACAAATGTATATATATTTCTGTATTTTTGTGTTCAGTTTTTTGTTTTGAATACCTGAAGAAATATTTGATTTATTACTTTATTTTATAACTTTTACTCTAATGTACTTTAAATTTTTTCCCGATTGGGTGCAAAAAATATATTATATAAATTACATTATTATTTAAGTATAAAAAAGGCATATACCCGTACTATTATTAAGTCAAAAAATTTCTAAATTTAAGTAAAAAAAATTTAAATTTTAAGCAATTTTTTCTAAGTTTAAGTAAATTTTTAGAAAAATTTAGTAAAGATTACTTAATATGACTAAAAAATAAAAATTTCATAATCTTAAAAATATTTTTTTTATTTTATTAAATGTAACAAATACAATTACAAATTAAATCATAACTTAATTTAAGAGGGAATAGTAACAAAGACCTTCACTCGTTGTAGTGAAACAGACCAGAGTCTATGGTGGGAATCGAACCAACATCCTCCAAAATGATAGGCTAGCACACTACTCCCTAGCCTACCGAGGTACCCATCCTTAAAAATAGTTCATAAAAATACAAAGAAAAGTTTACCAAAAATTATAAACTTGTTTGAAAGTTTAGGGAAATTGTATCGTATCTCGTTTTAAATCAAAAAATAAATTTCCTCCTGATTAGTCCATCAAATTTGTCTTACTTGAAAATTATAAAAAAATATTCTAAATTTTAGAAAAATATTTACCATTTATTAAAAATATAATATGAAGATATAATAAAAAATATACTATGTGGTATAGAATTTAAATAAAAAATAATTAAAATTAAAATAAGTACCAGAATTAAAGACATTAAAAACTTTGGAAAAATAATTTACTGGTTTCAAGTAAAAAACAGCTTTGCCGCCATACGACAACTTTTTTTACTCAAATTTAAAAAATTTTTCAAACTTTTGAAACTAACTCACAAAAATTATTAGATTCAAATTATTTGAAAGTATAACGGTTCTTAATTTTTATTGTTTTATACATTTTGCTCTTAAAATCATGCCGCCCTAGGCCCGGTCCTCACGGGCCTATACGTGAATACGTCACGGGTAAGAAATATATGTACGTATGCATGTATGAGACTTAAGTATTATGTTATGTTTTTTCTCGTACAAAAATATTTTGATATATATATATATGTATTTATGTACATGAAGTCCTTGACCCTTATAATTGATAAATGTACCAAGTTTTACACACCGAAAGAATTTTGATTCATAAATCCAACTAAACAATTTCAAAAATTTCACAAATCTAATGAAAATTTCACTAATATTATGAAAGAATTTCATTGGAATTGCTTTGTTGGTATTTAGTTTCGTAACAATATTTCATTGGATTTATGACAACAATATTTTCTAATTATTAAGAAACCCCTTTACATTTAAGAAACATTTGCAATTGTTGCTTGAAATAAACATACATATATAGGTATGTAAATGCATACCTTAAAGCAATTAAGTTAAAGATTTCATTGTAATCATGAAAGTCTGATAAATTAAATGTATTTCATTTAATGCCTTCTAAAAGGCATCTCTACTCCTTCTAGTTCACGCTGGGTCTGTATGATTGTTCTTGTACTCTTTGTATGCTTATTTACACATACAACTTAACATATTGTTCTTTTTGTACAAGTTAACACAAAATAAGTTAACAAACTATTTTAAACTAAATTGAATATTGAGTCAGCGTATTTTATGAGTTAATTCAAAAGAGTTTAACAAACTGTTTCTCAATGAACTGAATTCCTACCAAATCAGCATATTTTGTAAAGTATGTCAATAAAAAAGCATAATGAAATTATTTCCCAATAATTGCAGTTGTGCAATTATTGCTAAATAATCACGCCACCCTTAGATTTAAGTCAATATAAATAAAGTACTTTTAAGTTTAAGTTAGTTGTTCTTTTGATTTAATAAAGTGCGGTCATTCTGACCGAAAAACAAATTTTTTTAAAACTTTCATTTCGCAAGTTCTTAACCATAAAGGACAAACATTGCAATATATAAAAACTCCTTAAAGGATAAATATTATTAAGTCCGAAAAGGATAAAGAAGGACAAAAGTGATAAAATCGATAAAATATAAGAAAAATTTTGTAAAAAGTGGCACAAAAGAGAAATATTGTGACATTGAGAAGATAATAGTGAAAAACAGTGGAAATACCTAGTAATAAAAAAAATAGCAAGGAAAAGGAAAATTGAAAGCTAAGACTAAAATTCTAAAAAATGTACAAAAGGAAAAGTAATCTTGAAGAACATATTGAACAAAACTGAAATAAAATCACAAATCATTAAGTGCCTGCCTTCAGCAAATCCTCAGCCCTGTCAAAATAAGTTATATTCAGTAGCAGTGTGGGAAAAGAGGAAACCATCATCCGGAAAAGAAGTCATCAGTCTCTAGCAACATAAGGAACGGTTAAAAAGAGGTATTTAGATTTTAAGAGTTTTTTATACATAAATTATATACATATGTACATGCATATAACCATAGTAAATTCATGAAAGTGTAAATTAAGAACAAATAAGCGATAAGAGCTGCGAATCCTACGGGACCCTCCAGTTCTGTGACGTCGTCAAAAATTTCATTTTAAGCTAATATTAATAATAATAATAATAATAATAATAATAATAATAATAATAATAATAATAATAATAATAATAATAATAATAATAATAATAATAATAATAATAATAATAATAATAATAATAATAATAATAATAATAATAATAATAATAATAATAATAATAATAATAATAATAATAATAATAATAATAATAATAATAATAATAATAATAATAATAATAATAATAATAATAATAATAATAATAATAATAATAATAATAATAATAATAATAATAATAATAATAATAATAATAATAATAATAATAATAATAATAATAATAATAATAATAATAATAATAATAATAATAATAATAATAATAATAATAATAATAATAATAATAATAATAATAATAATAATAATAATAATAATAATAATAATAATAATAATAATAATAATAATAATAATAATAATAATAATAATAATAATAATAATAATAATAATAATAATAATAATAATAATAATAATAATAATAATAATAATAATAATAATAATAATAATAATAATAATAGTAATAATAATGAACGAAAAATTTATAAATCTTTAGTATATGTACCAAAAATGTCAGAAAGATTAGAAAAGTCAGAAATATATGATAAGACAAAGTACAAGATGGCATACAAGATGTATAGTACTTAGGAAATTTATTTACCAACACAAAAGATAAGATTAATAAGCTAGATAGATCTAATGTAATTTACAAAATACCATGTAAAGGAAACGACAACGAGAGATGCGATATGATGTATGTAGGCACAACTAAAAATATATTAAAGACAAAATTAGCAGGACATAAAACAGACCAAAGATATAGAAATATTAATTCACATAAGACAGCTTTATCTTCACATTGTTTAGATTTAGATCATTATCCAGATTTTGATCATATTTCAATTTTGAATACAGAACTTAATTATAAACGTAGGTTTATGTTAGAAACGTTACACATTATAGATGTTCCAACAGATCAGAGAATGAATTTCAGAACAGATACGGCTAATGTTGCATAGACTTATAGATATTTATTACATAAGAACAAGAATAGGATTTAAGAAAGGGACATACGACAATATAATTACTTTTATTTATGTTATTTTTATAAAAAAAAATATAAAAATGCATAAAAAAAATTTTATTAATTATTGTAATTTTTGTATATAAAAATCTAAATACGTATCTTTGCTATTTATTATGTTAAAGTATTAAAAATTATTGAAAATTATTTTCATTAGTTAAAACCTATTTTTAAATATAAATGTATGTTACAAGCTTTTTTCAGTTCATATTTTGAAAATATTCATTACTATGATAAAATATTGTTGACTCATACCAATGTTATTAACATTTTCAAATTTTAATAATTTAAAGACACACAATTTTATTTAAAAGTATTAAAAATATGTATTATCCTTTCCAAATTCTGTATGTTAAAAACTTTATTTTCCATTAATTTTTTAATATTATTAACATGAAAAAATATTATAGACTTATACCTATTTTGTTTTAGTACCAAAACTTTTCAAAAATTATAAAAATATTTGAAAAACATTGTTATTTTAAAATTGTAAAAAATAATTTGTAATTGAGAGTAGAAAAGAAAAAAGAAAAATACTAAATATTAAAAAACAAAAAAGAATAAACATATATCCTGAAGAAGTTAACCGAAGGTTACCGAAATATTGATAAAATAAAAGAAAAATAATACCAGACCTAAAGCTCAAAAAAAAATAGTTTAATTGAATTGTAGAAAAGGGTTTTTTATATAAAAATAACAAAATGGCAAACCAAAATAATTTGATACGACCTCCTGTACTTCCTTCAAATCCTACTCCTAGTACTTCCCAGAACGCTCAGTTAAGTATAAAACACTTAAGGACACTAATCTCGAATATCGCGGGGGAAGTCTTTAGAAATCAAGGACCGCAGGCTATATAGGAAGCTCTTTACCCAAATGCCACATTAGCAAATGTTAGTGACCAACCAATAAATAGAAACAGAGACGATTTAACCCGACGTTGCGAAATGCTTAAAAGAATTCTCTGGTCAACCAGGAGAATTCAATTCTTGGAAAAATAAGCGTAGACAGGATATTGATAATATATGAGCTAATAAAGGGAACCCCTAAATACTATGGGATTCTAAGTGTAATTAAGAACAAAGTTACGGAAACGCCGACATAGCTTTGGAGTCCTACAACACTGCTCTAAATTGGCATGCGATATTGCAATGCTTACTAACACACTATGGTGACAAACGTGACCTTTCGACTCTGGAGTGCCAAAGACAACTCTGGTACAGGGTAATAATAGCATACAACAATTTTACCAGAAGGTCTACTCGCACCTTTCACTAATTTTGAACAGATTAGGATGCCTTGAGATGGTTAACGAATCTCTTGGCATGCTTACTGAGGCCTACAGAGACAAAGCTCTGGATACTTTTGTAAGGGGTCTGAATGGAGACTTGCTCCGCCTCCTGGGAATGAGGGAACCAGCAGAGTTAACGCAGGCTCTCCACCTTTGTCTCAAATTGGAGAATCAAAATTTTCGTTCGAACCACGCTTACAACACAAAATGGAGTCAGGCAACACAACCTTCCTCAAAGCGAAACTTTGGGCAACAAAAAAAAACGTTTTACTCAAAATTAGCCTACATGCCGCAATCATCCCGACCATTTTTTAATCAAAAAGAACAAAATAACGCGAATCCTCTTCGTTCTCCTAAGCCACAGCCACGGCCAGAGCCAATGGAAGTGGATTCCAGCATTCATTCTCGTAGAATAAACTATATGAACAGGCCACAACCGAACCAATCTTTCGGAAAGAGGCCAGAGCAGTTCGGAAATCAGCAGCAACGGAAAACCCAGAGAACATCTAGGAGCACGGCAGTGCGCCAGGCCAAGTTCCGGCCAATGCACGCAGTGTGTATATTTACAGGAAGCCATTCGAGCAGTTTTTAACCCCCTCATAACTTTGTTACCCGCAATCGTACAATTATAAATCTTAAACCATAATTAGAATAAATTCATGTAATCTTATATGCAGAGTTTAAAAGTTTTACAATGAAACGTTCCGGAGATATGGAGATGCAAAAAGTGCATATTTTAAGACATACTCCCTGACCACTGACCACTGACACACTCTGAAAAGCTGAAATTTGTTATACGAGTAGATCTAGGTGAGCAATGAGCTAGAAATATCTGAAAGCCCGAAAATTTTAACCAAGGGTGCGAGGCTACGCCCATAAAGTTAAGAATTAAAAAAACATTTCTAAATCGTTTAACTCAAGCGATTTTATTAAAATTTGGTAGTAAGCAGATTATCTAGAAATTATGTAACACCCTTACGATTACAAATTTAGATAGTGCATACCTATTTTGCAGTGATAGGTATTGTACCAAACAGGAACTTGGTCAAAATTTTTATCTCACTACTTTTGATGGCCGAAAGTTTGAAAAGGAACTTGGCCGTTTTTCACATTTATTTTTTTGTGAGGATTTCATATTAACACATCCGAAATAGGTAACGAGCAACGTTTAACTAGATGAAGATAAGCAATTCGGTGAACCTTCCAATATCCATTTTTTAGCATTATACTGATTTTATATTTTAAATGCTATTTGGATATATTATATGGCCGGCGCTAAGGCGCCGCTGGCCAGGATTCGCAGGTTTATATGCAGAATCCCTTATTTTATTAAAGCAATGTGCCGATTTAAGGCATGAAATAATTCTATCTTTATTTTTGACTTGTACTGCCTTAAATACTATTTTACAAAATATTCTTACACAACTAGTAACCTACATAATCATACATTTAATTCATCAAAAACCCTTTTCACTAATTCAGCAGTTTATTGCAATTGCCAAATATTCAAGCTACAAAGTATTTGTTAGTTTATTAATAAAAGTTAGTGTCAGTACGATCAATGAAAATTGATCGTTTTGTTCCGTTTGTTTTTTCTTTTAAAAAGCAAAAGAAACAAAAGAAAATAAAAGGGGACAAAAGGTGCGTTCAGACGATGCTACACTACACCCTTACCCTTTTAGTTAAAATTTTACAATTTAGCAAGATTGCAAAATTTTAATTGTTGTTTAGTGCATTAATATGGTTACTGATATAGGTGGAAAATTTTGTATTGCTTAATCTGCTGAATATATGTGGGTTTTATATTTTGATTTTACAATTCTTAATTATAAAAAAAAATTTTAAAAGCTTAAATGTACTTTTTCTTTTAATTTTATGTTATTTATGTTTTACATTATTTCTTAAAACTTACATATGTTACACAAATTGTTTTTCTTAGTTTTTATACTTTTTTAAAAGATTCTTATGAACTATTTTATTTTTTCCGTTGATATTTAATTCTACATTAACTTTATCTATGCTTACTACCTCGTATGGGCCTTTGTATGGTGCCTCATATTTTTTCCTATTTTCTACCTTTAATAAAACTAAATCTCATATATTAATTTCTATACTATTTATCTTACTGTATGATTCTAAGCTTCTATTCCTTTTTGTTACTTCTATAATGCTTCTAGCATTGTTTATTGAACTTCTTAGCCTTATTTTTAATTCCTTAGCATAATTGTCCAAGTCATATACTCTATTATTATTCATCACGTTTTCACCTGGGAGTTCTGGTATTTTACCAAAAATTAATTCGAATGGTGAGTAATTAGTGTCTACGTGAGGTGTAATATTATATGCAAAAGTATAATATGGTATCCACTCATGCCAATTGTCATCGTTAACGAAAGATAAAAAGTATTCATTTAATACCCTATGGTTTCTCTCTACTGTGCCTAAAGTTTCATGATGATATGGTGTTGAAAATTTTTGTTCTATTTTTAATAACGTACAAATTTCCTTCATTAGTTCGTTTACAAATTCAGTACCTCTGTCTGACTTTAAAACCTTGAAAATACCATATTTTAATATCAAATTTTCGATTACACATTTAGCTATTGATTTTGCTTCTTTATTTTCCATCGGTGCTGCTATTACATATTTAGTCAATTCGCATTGCATTTTTAGTATATATCTGTTATTTTCGGACGGTCTTAATGGTCCGACTGTGTCAATTACTATAGTTTCAAAACTGTTATTTGGCGTGTCTGTGAGACATAACGGTTCTTTTGTATGCCTTATTTGTTTATTTCTCTGACACAAATCACATTTCGAAACGTATTCTTTTACCATTTTGTACATATTTTTCCATATGTATCTTTGTTTTAATTTTATTAATGTTTTCCTTATTCCAAAATGTCCTCCGCATGGTGTGTTGTGATACAATTTAATTAATTCATATTTTTTGTTGTTATCTTTTATTATTTGAGGATTACTATATAACATTATTGTGACGTCACTTTCTTTACATTTATTTATTTTTTCTTTAAGTTTTTCAATGGATATCCTTTTAAATATTTCGTCGCTCTTTTCTAGTGCGAACTTATCATATTCCGTTCTGCCTAAAACAGAAAGTAGTTTCTCCATCACATTATCTAGATAATCGGGATTTTGGCTACATCTGACGCGCGTTTCATTTAGAACAGAATCATTTTCAATTTTAATTTCTTTTCTTAGTTTTTCAAATATAAATTTTAATTTTCTAGCTAGCTTTATATCATTAATGGATGTACAGTCCCAAATTTTGAGTTGGCCAAACTCATTAAGATCTGTAACACCATCTTGTTTGGATCCATATATTTTATCTTCTTTATTTTTCATATTTTCCTCATTATTTCTTATATCTCCTTTATCTTTTTCTTGTTGTATCACTTTCTTGTTTATACTTCTAGTTATCACTAGTGATCTTTTAATTGTTTCATCATTTTTTTCAGGAATCATTGTCCTTAATGTGTCAGAATCTATCTTTATTCTTGACAATGCATTACCGAATTGTTTGTTAACTTGCATTCGTTTTCCAATTCCAGAGCAAGTTCTGTAGCACTTTGCAAATTATTTGGTCTGGCTGCGTATATTGTTGTCTTGAAATTTTCATTTAGACCCTTTTTAAATGTATCCAAAGCCAATTTATTGTTTAATCGCATTATGACATTATTTTCTGGTTCCGTTGCATTATTCCCTAATATGTCTATTCCTAGTTTATTCAATTTGTCTATAATTGCAGTAATTTTATCCCTAAACAAACTTACCGACATTGTCCTTTGAAAAAGTGTGTTCAATTTGCCTTGTAATTCTGGAATTGTCTCCCTACTTTTGTATCTGTCTTGTAATAGTCTTTTTAGTGTTTCAAAATTTTCTGGTTTTGAATAACTTCCCAATGCTGTTCTAACGTTTGATGACAATTTAGCGTGATATACATATAGTAAAAAATCAGTTTTGCCCTCGGTTGACAAATTTTTATTAATTATTTCCGCTGTTATTAAAAAGCTATCTAATTCCATATACTTGCCATCGAATAGTGGAAGTGTTTTCGATGCAGTTTCCAGATTAAACGCTGCCATTTTAGAATCTGTTACCAGTATGTCCTGTTTCTTCGTAAAATTATATGTTACCTCTTCGTGTATTGAATCAGGTAATTCTATTTCTATTCTATTGCTAATTTATAAAGTCTACTTTTCAAATCTAAGAAAAATGCATCAGCCGCTGATTTTTGTGCTGAAGTTAATCTCTGATAATTTACGTTAAAAATAATTCGTACTTCCTCTAACCTTTTCAATAAATTTTGAATATGTAATTCTAAAGTTTCCTCTCTAATAGGTCTGTCTATATTTATGCATTTATGCGAACGATCAAAATCTTCTTTAATTAGTCTGACCTTTGTGATTATTGCTTGCCAATCCATTTATTTTTACTATCATTATACAAAAGTTTACAGTACTTTAAAGTAATAGATTGAAATATTATATTGTAACCGTATCTGTATTATTTCTATTTTGATTATAGTATGTAGTAGTAGTATGTAGTATGTACTTAAAACATACTTTTTGGAATACTTATTTATTTTAAATGCTATAAACAATATTATAATTACTATAACTAAAGTTATTATATATTAAGGGATTACTTGTTTGCTGTTTTCGGCGTTGCCGTTATTAACAATGTTTTCCTGAATTTCTACTTTACTCTGGGGCTTTCCCATGTCTTTATTGTTATATCCCCAAATTGGGCCTACCATCTAAATGTTAAAAATTTGTTTTTTTTCATTTATTTTTATTTTAATTTTCATACTATGTAGATAACTCTTTCTCTATTTTTTCTATTTGCACCCAAATATCTGTTGCTATTGTCCAATGTGGTGGTGGGTTTGCATTTATTGTTTGCTGTAATGTAGCCAAATTTCTTCGTAGCCACACTAGTCTACCCCCTCTCTTCCTACGTTTTATCACGACTTTGGGTATCTGTATTAACGCTTCTTCTTTTCTTTTGAGCAATCTGGCTTTGTATTCATTTATTGTTAATTTTTTCGGTCCCTGTTCGGTGATTTTTGCTGCTACGTACTTCGGGATTTCTACATCGGATTTCCATCTGGTGTATATTCTTCCATTTAAAATTTTTCAAATGCCTGGTTTGGCAGGATAATTAAATTTTGCAGGATATTTATTTATTTTGCAGGATGTTAATTTATTTTGCAGGATTTTGGTTTTGCAGGATCTTGGTTTGGCAGGATCTTAGTTTTGCAGGATCTTAGTTTTGCCATATACTGATTTTATATTTTAAATGCTATTTGGATATATTATATGGCCGGCGCTAAGGCGCCGCTGGCCAGGATTCGCAGGTTTATATGCAGAATCCCTTATTTTATTAAAGCAATGTGCCGATTTAAGGCATGAAATAATTCTATCTTTATTTTTGACTTGTACTGCCTTAAATACTATTTTACAAAAATATTCTTACACAACTAGTAACCTACATAAATAATCATACATTTAATTCATCAAAAACCCTTTTCACTAATTCAGCAGTTTATTGCAATTGCCAAATATTCAAGCTACAAAGTATTTGTTAGTTTATTAATAAAAGTTAGTGTCAGTACGATCAATGAAAATTGATCGTTTTGTTCCGTTTGTTTTTTCTTTTAAAAAGCAAAAGAAACAAAAGAAAATAAAAGGGGACAAAAGGTGCGTTCAGACGATGCTACACTACAGCATGATTAGCTCTTCGGTGCCATATTTTGAGGTGAAAAGTAAAAATTATGTAAAACCTGAATTAGGAAAAAAGCGTATATTGAACATAAATCCATTTTTGGCTAGATCAATCATGGGGAATATAAAAATTAGCGAACACACATTAGTAAAATGCCCTCTTTGGAAACCTTCGATGGTATTTTAGTGAATGATACCCTTAGGGAATTAGGGGTGGCTATTCATACAAACAAAAATACTATGTTACTAAAAAATGGTCTGAAAATAAGCCTTAAGCAGCTACCGACGCAAAGCGTGAATGCAATTAACATTAGGAAGGAAAGCTTTCCAATCGAACGAAAAAAGGAATAGAAAAAATAGTAAATACGTACACTAAGCTTTTTCCGAACCTAATGAAAACCTTAGGTATGCAACAAAAGTTCCGGGTGAAATAAGAGCCACAATAGACTCACCTGTCTATACGAAGTTTTATCCTTACCCTGCTTCACTAAAAACCGAAGTAGAGAGTCAAGTAGAAAAACCATTGAAAGATGGAATTATAAAACCATATACACTAAAAAAAAAAAGACATGTACTATTATTAAGAAAAACTTCTTCCTAAATTCAAGTAAAAAAAATTCTGTTTTTAAGTAATTTTTTCTAAGTTTAAGTAAATTTTTACAAAAATCTAGTAAAAACTACTTAATATGAGTAAAAAATAAAAAGTTCATATCCTCAAAAATAGTTCATAAAAATACACAATAAATTTTTCACATTTCAGGAAATGTTTACTGACTTAAAGGAAATCTTTACTAAGAGTAGGAAAATGATTATAAACTGAAAGAAATTTTATATTAACGACTAGTAAATGAATTACTCCTGATTAGTTCATGAAATTTGACTTATTTAAAACATGTAAAAAGGTATACTAAATCTTAGGAAAATTTTTACTATTTTCATGTATTTTTTCTTTAAATTATAGAATATATATATTGTTTGCATTAAGCAAAAAATCTAAGTAAATTTTTCATATTTGCGAGGAATATTTGAACTTGAAATTTATTTTTTTGCAAATAAAATAAAATTTTAAAACTCAATAATTTCAATGCTTATTCAGGCTGCCTTGTTGGCAATTGGTTAGAGTGCTTGCTTATCAATCAGAAGGTTGCTGGTTCAATACTTGTCTCGTCTCAAGGAATTTATATGTATGTATGGTGAATATAATGTAAGAATATAATATTTTTTCTCGTTATGGCGATTTTTTTCGGTTTTTTGCGTTTTTTTTAATTTTGGCGATATTTTTTGTTTTCGCGATTTTTTTGATTTTGCCGATTTTTTGTTCATATAAGCGATTTTTTGCCGATTTTTTTCATATATGCAATTTTTTTTTGATTTGGCGATTTTTTTCGGTTTTTGGCGTTTTTTTTAAATTTTGGCGATTTATTTTCGTTCTGGCGATTTTTTTTGGGTTTTGGTTTTTTTTCTTCTAGGCGATTTTTTTATTTTTTGGTGACTTTTTTCATATAGGCAATTTGTTTTTTGTTTTGGTGATTTTTTCGTTTTTTGGCGTTTTTTATTTCTTTTTGGCAATTTTTCAGTTTTGGCAGTTTTTTCTCGTTTTGGTGATTTTTTCGGTTTTTAACGTTTTTAATATTGGCGATTTTTTTTGTTCTGGCGATTTTTTTGATTTTGACGTTTTTTTCATTTAAGCGATTTTTTGTTTTTTTGCCGATTTTTTTCATATATGCAATTTTTTTTTTGATTTAACGATTTTTTTCGGTTTTTGGCAATATTTTTTTTTAATTTTGGCGATTTATTTTCGTTTTGGCGATTTTTTTTGATTTTGGCGATTTTTTTTCATTTAGGCGATTTTTTATTTAATTTTTGGCGATTTTTGTTCACATAAGCATTTATTTTGTTTTGGCCATTTTTTTCGGTTTTTGGCGTTTTTTTTTAATTTTAGCGTTTTTTTTCATTTTGGCGATTTTTTTCGTTTTGGCGATTTTTTAACATTTTTGGCGATTTTATAATTTTCGGATTTTTTATTTTGTCCGTTTTTGAAAATTTCAAGAGTTTAACTCTTACAGTTTCCAAGATATAGCAATTTGTCAAAATTACATAGTCAAAATTTCATTAACTGATGGACCACCCTTTAATTTAAATTTTTTTAATTTTAGTGTTAATTGTTGTAGCCTGTATAAAAATACACTAATTTTACAAATTTCAAGCGTCAATATACATATGTACACACATACATACAATTGTATGTATATTACATAGGATTTTAAAAGTTTTCGTCACTCATTTTTGAACACCCTTTAATTTTTAGCTTTTGTATATTTGTTATTGTAGCGACCAAAGTTCTACATAAATTGTCCAAATTTCAGACCCGTAGCTTTTACGGTTCCTGAGAAAATATCCTTCTTCCTAAAAGATGAAATATGTTTAATTATTAGGAAAAAAGTTAAAGTTTTCCAACCCTGGAAACGTTTTTTTAATTTATTAAATTTAAAACTTATTTTTAATTATAAATACCAATTTTATTCATACGGAAGTATAAAATAAGTTAATTTAATAAAAAAGTAATAAAAACTAGTTTTCGGTAGTTATTTTCTATGGGAAAATAGAGTTTGAGTTTTCCAGCTCTGAAACCGTCTGCTCGATTTTGCTGATTTTCAATAGCAAAATTTTTCGGAAAATTTCTGACACACCAGTCCAAGAACGAAGTCTCTAGCTCTTCTGGTAGCTTGGGAAAACCGATTTCACGTACAGACAGACGGACATCGCTTGTTCGTCTTCCCTATGCATAAGGATCCAGAATATATATACTTTATGTGTCGCTTATTAATATTGTAGAAATTACAAACGGAATGACAAAACAATATATATATCCTTTTACCATTTTTTGGTAAAGGGTATAATAACATTTTCAGCTTCTCTTTATAAATTTTAATTTGAAATTTATTTGCTGGTGGTTCAGCTTGGTCTATATACGTATTTCATTGTTGCTGTAACAAATCATCAGTAGACTTCAACCACACATTTTGAACAGTCACAGACCTCTTACTTTATGCACAGAGTTTCAAAAACTATATGAGAATTCATAAAATAATAATATTTTTTAAAATCACAAAGACAAAATGAGCTTATATGGCTTAGGGCCATTTTCACAACTTGTATTTAGTTAAATTCAGGATTTTGTCTACCCGATAAATGGCTTTGCATTATAAAACCTTCATACAATTTTTTTTTAGCAAATTAAATGTTATTATTATTAATAATAATAATAACAATAAAACATTTTAATTGTAATAATGCAAATATATTAACCGGGCAGACAAAATCCTACCTTTACCTAAGCAAGTTGTGCAAATGGCCTTATTTTTAAAACCCACACGAGAAAACATTGTATTGAAAACTCCTTTTATTTGTTCTTTTATAATTTCATTACATAGAGCAATATTTTTTAAAATCTCTTTGTATTACGAATATGAGTTATTTTAGATAGTGGATTCAGCTTTTTTTAATTTTCCTCATACTTATGTTTATAATTACACACAAGGCTTACTTGTTTTATAATGTAGTTTTTTTTAATGAAATTATTGCGTTGTTTCGATGAAGTTATTTCATTGCATTGATGACACAGTTTAATACATTTGACGTAGTTTTCATTAAAATAATTTTAACGAAACTGATTTCATTAATCAAACGAAGCGAGACGTTTGTTGAATTTTAATGAATTTTTTCATTGGACAGTGCACAATTAAAATACATAAATACATACGTATGTATGTACATATGGGCATTTCCAGCAAAAGGTAAACAAACCATGGCCAAAAATTTAAATATTATTAAAAAGCTTTGCTTGACCGATAGTATCATAAAAAACCCTTCAATTTATTTGATTGTAATGTATTTATACACCATTTCAGTTGTAGCGAAGAAAAATATGGCTGCAAAAAATTAATTTCTATTTTTCTAACTTTTAGTAAAATTTAATGATATTTCCTCTTTAATGTTCAAAACATTAATGATTATGTAGTGGTTGTGCTTTTTCCATAAATATGTTCTTAAAATTACAACTAATAGAAACAAATGAAGAGAGAGTAAACAAATATTCTCTAACATAAATCTTTTCCACTTGTTTTCTGTTATCTTTTAATATAATGTTCGTTTCCAAAAAGGATGAAATATTCTAGTTATATTTGACTCGTCAGGGCCAAGTGTCTCAAAAGCTGGTTTTAAAACAAATTTTAGGAATAGAATTTAAATATATTTTGCACTTTACAAACATTTTTTAATACAAATAACTTTATGTTAGAGTTAATGTCGACGTCGTTGACGACGTCTTAACGCCGAAATTGTGATGTTCGTAGTAAAATTTCATTTTGCTGTTAATGTAAATGCCGTCGACGACGTTATCAAAGCTGTGGACTTCTGCAACAACATTGAAAATATAACAACATGAATATACAACAATATTGAGCAACACCGCAACGACGCCGAAAAAGTTGAAACAGATTGGACTTTTTCGGCCTCGAATTTCTTACGGCGTTGAGATTAACTGCTCTCATAAGCTGGAGGTCCATACCATCCGTTCTTTGCATATGCGTTGTATGCGTTTCTGCACGTTCTCTCCGATTCTAAATTCAAGTTACATGCAATACGTCTTATGCGCAGGTAGTTTTGTTGTGATCATCTGTAGTGTAAATATTTGTATCAAATATACTCAATTTTGGGGAAAATGGAAAGTGAAATTATTACTTCAATAGAATTTGTGGAATTAATTGATTTAATGTACATAGTATTTTGTAATAAAAATAATACATAGTATTTTTAACAGATATTTAATTTAAGATTCATTTCCATTGCACTTTCTTAAAAAATAATAAACACAATTGAGCTGACAGTCAGTACATATGTAAAATTAATTACTAAGTTAATGCAAATATAGTTCATGAAAGAACTATGTTAAAAATTTATATTAATTTATTTAAGTCTTGCATATATGTACATATGTATGTAGTTGTAAACTTTATTACGAAAGCAGTTTCTTTTACTGTTTTAATGCAAACAAGTAAGAGTGCTATATTCGGCTGTGCCGAATCTTATATACCCTTTACCAAAGTGCTTTTATGTAGTATAGAGATACATACATAAGCACAGAGATATGCAGGTACATAGATATTAATTTTGTGAAAAAATTCATACTTTTTTCTCTAGTGCAATTTTTAGGTTTTTAGCATTATGTTTAATTTGGTGGTTTTTGAATTTTGGCGATTTATTTTGTTTTGCTGATTGTTTTAGTTTTGGCGATTTTTTTTCATATAGGCAATTTTTTTTTTGGCCTTGGACATTTTTTTTGGTTTTTGGCGTTTTTTAATTTTGGTGACTTTTTTCCCTCTGGCAATTTTTTTGATTTTGACAATTTTTTTCATTTAGGCGATTTTTTTATTTTTTGGAGATTTTGTTTCATATAGGCGATTTTTTCGGTTTTTGGCGTTTTGATTTCTTTTTGGCAATTTTTTTAGTTTTGACACTTTTTTCTCGTTTTGGCGATTTTTTTTGGTTTTTGGCGTTTTTTTAATTTTGGCGATTTTTATTCGTTTTGGCGGATTTTTTTTGATTTTGACGATTTTTTTTCATTTAAGCGATTTTTGTTTAATTTTTGGCGATTTTTTTCATATAGGCTATTTTTTTTTTGTTTTGGCGATTTTTTTCGGTTTTTGGGCGTTTTTTTAATTTTGGCGATTTATTTTCGTTCTGGCGATTTTTTGATTTTGGCGATTTTTTTTCGTTTGGGTGGATTTTTTTGATTTTGACAATTTTTTTTTCATTTAAGCGATTTTTTTAACTATGGCGATTTTTTAGTTTTGGTGGATTTTTTTGATTTTGACGATTTTTTTTTCATTTAAGCGATTTTTTTTAATTGTTAGCGATTTTTTCATATAGGCAATTTTTTTTTTGTTTTGGCGATTTTTTTTGGTTTTTTGGCTTTTTTTTAATTTTGGCGATTGATTTTCGTTTTGGCGATTTTTTTGATTTTGGTGATTTTTTTTAATTTTTGGCGATTTTTGTTCATATTAGCATTTTTTTGCGATTTTTGCTGATTTTTGTCATTGTGGGAATTTTTTTTGTTTTGACACTTTTTTCTCGTTTTGGCGATTTTTTTTCGTTTTGGCGATTATTTTGATTTTGCGATTTTTTTAATTTTTGGGAATTTTTTTTATATAGGCAATTTTTTTTTATTTTGGCGATTTTTGTCGGTTTTTGGCGTTTTTTTTTAATTTCGGCGATTTATTTTCGTTTTCGCAATTTTTTTGATATTGGCGATTTTTTTTCATTTAGGCAATTTTTTTTTTAATTTTTGGCTTCTTTTGCGGTTTTTAGCGTTTTTGTGTCATTGTGGAAATTTATTTTTATTTTTGGCACGTTTTTCTCGTTTTGGCGATTTTTTTCGGTTATTGGCATTTTGTTTTAATTTTAGCGTTTTTTTTCATTTTGGCGATTTTTTTCGTTTTGGCGACTTTTTAAAATTTTTGGCGATTTTATAATTTTCGGATTTTTTAGTTTGACCGTTTTTGAAAATTTCAAGAGTTTAACTCTAACGGTTTCCAAGATATAGCAATTTGTCAAAATTACATAGTCAAAATTGCATTAACTGATGGACCACCCTTTAATTTAAATGTTTTTAATTTTAGTGTTAATTGTTGTAGCCTATATAAAAATACACTAATTTTACAAATTTCAAGTGTCAATATACATATGTACATTTGTACATACAATTGTATGTATATTAGATGGGATTTTAATATTTTTCGTTGCTCGTTTTGAAACACCCTTTAAGTTTTAATTCTCATGTATTTGTTGTTGTAGCGATCAAAGTTCTACATACTCTGTCCAAATTTCAGACCCGTAGCTCTTACCGTTCCTGAGAAAATAGCCTTCTTCCTAAAACATTAAATATGTTTAATTATTTAAGAAATTTATTATTCGACATATTGTCATAACTATATTTTAATTTGAAATTTATTTTATTATGAAAAAAGTTAAAGTTTTCCAACCCTGGAAACGTTTTTTTAATTTTTTAAATTTTTAATTTTTTTTTTAATTATAAATACCAAAAATTACAAAATGAACAAAATAATATGTTTTCTTTAGGTTTTCTTCCCCATTTAAGACGTACGACAGTAACGTTCGTCACCCTGGAAATGGCCATATATGAATATGAGAACGTCTTCTTTTATATTCACATGGAACTTTGTACATTTTTAAGAAACAAAGGTACATATCGTTAACTTAATACGAAAAGGCCCTAACCCATGTTTTTCATAGTTTACAGGAGGAGGAAAAAACTAAATAAAAAAAGATGTTTTTTAAAAAGGTATTCCTTATTGATTTCATTAGGTTGCCTTATTGATTTTTTCAATAAGGTATGCCTTATTGTTTTCATTAGGTGTAAAGCATCTTATTAATTTTTTTAATAAGGAAATCTTCTTGATTTTATTAGGTTTCTTTTTATTTTATATCTATAAATAAACATAGAGACAATTTTCTTCATCATCTTTTTCGCTCTTGTATAAGCATATTTGTACAATAATTTCAGCGCGGATTCAGGTTGCTTGTTAGCATATTGATTAGATTTCTTGTCTATCATTCAGAAGGTTGCTGGTTCAATAATGGTCTCCTCCCAAGTAATAGATATGCAGGTATGGTGAATTAGTTAATTAAGAACATAATATAATATACATAATATAATATACATACATATATCGCACAGAATTTAAATGAAAATACAAGTACAAAGAATAAAGATATAACAATTTTTTTATTTTTATTAGGTTGCCTAATAATATCAAGAAGAAAACCTTTTTGAAAAAATCAATAAGATAACCTAATGAAAACTACAAGATTTCTAGTTGATTTTTTCAAAAAGGTTTTCTTTATGAAATTAATAATATTTCCTTATTGAAAAAAACCATAGAGATATCTAATTAATTTTATTCTATTTTATGAGGTATTTATAAGTCACTGTTTTCTCTGTGTATCTGTTTATATTTTTGTAAGTACAATTTATCAATAGTTTTTATAATTATTATTTTATTTACTATAGGTATTTACTATAATGTTGAATGTTTATTAATTAAAAATTCGTTACTCGCATGCATTCAAGCCTGTAAGATGAAAATCATATGTACATATGTATGTATGTATGTAAATGCAACAATAAAAGTTGAGGAAGTATGAACTAAACATAACATGGTTGAAAGACACAATCTTAAATCTTATGAAATGATATATGACCAAAGTGACAAACATGACAGTTGTATTTTCGTGTTTTCTTTGTAGTTGTTTTTGTCTTATGCCATGATCTTATAAAAGAATAATGTCTGCGGCGGTCAATGAGCAGAACAACAATAAAACCTAAAATAAATTCATGTCCATACATACATATTTGTCTCTCATGCACATCCATACACATGTACATACCTTCTTTTATGTGTGGTTGAGTTTTTAATACGTAGGCCATGTTGCAAAGAACCGGTACCAAGAATTTATTCTACAATTTCTTAATGTGGCTTTCTTTGTGTAAGATTTCAGTAGGTAGAAATTTTGTTTTGTTTTAAAAGTATTTAAAAAATTTTCTTTTTTTAGTTTTAATTTTTAAATCTTTTTGGTTGCTTTTTCATAAATTCTTAGGTCCTTTAAAAACTAAAATCTCTTGAAGTTTTACGTCCAAGAGTGAGTTGAAATTCTTGTTGTTTCTTGATCTTTATAAAACTCTTTTATTTGGGTTAAGAAACTACATATATTAATACATACATACATATGTACGTATGTATGGATATATGTATGTATGTATGTATATATTATTAAGTATGTATAACCTTCGTACAACTCGGCTTTACACATGGTCCAGGTACAAATGTTTGGCTTTAGTTTGGGCTTCAATCATTTTTGTGACACATTTTTATACCTTATAAGTCGGTAGCTACATCTGTACGTACTTACATATACATATATATATATATATATATATATATATATATATATATATATATATATATATATATATATATATATGTATACAAACATACGTATGTATGTATGTACATATGTATGTATGGATAGATGCTTAAAAAAGGGCACGTCAAGAAATACCTACATATACATATGTATTTTATCAAAAACAGAATAAAAAAATTCCAAAGCCATTGAAAACTATGGACTGAGCTAGTATGTCTCTTAATCAAAGATTTATTAGAAAATTCATATGAACCAGATCAGATATCAGCAATGAGTAGTGAAAAAGTGAGTAAAGTCGAATCAACAACATTAAGGTTCTCATTAAGAGGTTATGTGTTTATTTCTGTTACTTTTATTTATTTTTTTGCAGGAATTGAAAAACAACTCTATTTACTATCATTGTATACTACTTGCATACTGTTTAATGACTAAACTTTTAAATGGTAATAGTGAGTAGTATAAGTATTTTCCTGAAATAGAAATCAAAGGTGATTTATGAGTGTGAGTAGACTTGTGTACAACAGTTCCTTTTGAACTAGTTTGAGAGCGTTTGAATCCAAAGCTGTTTCAAACCCATGTAATTTACATTGATGTTTTTGACCAGACTTGAATACAACTGAACAAACTCGTTCAAAAAAACTTTTGGACACAAGCCTAAGTGTGAGTGTGGTATGACTATGTTGTCGACGTCGCATTCCTATTTATTTAAACATATACTTACTCTTATAAATCAATTGGGGTATTCACAAGGCTGTCTTAAGTGCCCTAAGTGTCATAATGTCTTAACATTTTAACATAGTTTAAAAAAAATTTTGCTGTGCCTCAAACAAAAAGGTTATAAAGTAATAAGACTTTCTCAGCTTTGTTTATTATTTGTCATAACTACATGTAGAAATGCGTAAGAGTTTACCACAGGAATTGAGAGAGAGAGTAAGCAATGTACAAAGGTGCTAAAACCAAAATACAAATAACTACAATATTTATAATTGTAAATTGTAAGGGGTTGCTCACAACAGCCATATTTTTTCGTTTTATTACTGTAAAACGTGTTAATTTATGAGTACTTTCTGAATACCTCAAATGTTATTATGAGTGTGCGTAAATCAGTGTAGTTGAGTTTAAACGATGTCTAAGCATTTATATTTAAAATTTAATGAGTTTGTATGAATAGCAAAAAACCGATTCATTTCAGATAACTGAACCAGATTTTGTTAAACTAATGTTTGTAAATTATTTTAAGGAAATGGATGTGTCTAGAAGGATTTAAAAGTACAACAATGTAAGGTCATATATCAATTTGACGCCATTTTGTTTGTGGAAGAAGTTAAACACTTCTATAGCTAATAAAATATAGTACTTTTATTATTTTAAAATAAAAAAAGACAGATCTGCTTAACAAAAATTTTTTCAAACCTACCCACTTAATCAAAAAAATATTTAACTTGAGCTTTAAAGTTCATAGTAGTTACCAAGCACTTTAAGGCTAACATTGCTTTGTTAAGAAATTGTATTCAAAAGACAAATTTAATTATTTTCCCCCTTATGCAAAAACAATTGGTAAACTTAAAGTTGGTTTAACAAACGAATTTTATATGGCAAAACTTGTTTTAATGCATGCTTTAACTTTAACCATCTTTTTTGCATAAGAGCGTTTGTGATTTATTAATAAATTCTGGTAACACCACCATGTTCAACAACCAATTCACAGCTAATGATGTACAACATCGAATACAATTTAATTCGAGTGATCAAATAATTTTTTAATTTATTAAATAAATTTTTATTATCTTGAAGTTAAGCAACCTAATTTAAAAAATATGAGCTTCTGACATGGAAGCTAAACATAAACATTTTTATGAAGTAAAAGTAAAAAAATATGATAATCATAGAAAAATTATCTCAAATTATTTTATTCGAACGAAATAAGTATTTGAATATCCAGCTTTTTTCGATTCGTTTTATTTCAATGTATATCACTAAAACATTTTTGTATAATTGTATTTATTTTAATACTTTTTTATGGATTTTGCTATGTATTTCGAACCAGTTGGATATTTTGGTGATGTTTTCCATGACATGACAGAAATAATAAATTTAAAATAAGAGCTAGAACTTCTGGCCTTATTTTCAGATGGAACATGAATCAATATGTGCTATATTAACAAAAATATTTGAGGTACAAAATACACATTTCAGAAATATCAACTTAAAGTACTCTTAACAAACGCGAGTGCCTACTTTAGAATTTTGATGTAATAATTATTTTTGAATACAACTTTACTTAGCATTGCTTTGCAAAGTCTGGTTAATTTTTTGAATACGACCCCAAGTGTTTATTTCTACTCCCATAACTACACTAAAAAATGTTTACTCCATATATAATCCCGATTCCGTAATTGAAACAAATCCAAAACCAGATTGGTTTCAGAAAACCTGAGATAGAATTAATTTCAAAACACTTTTGATTCAAGAATTTCTTAGTTGATTTAAGCGAATCCGTACTTGAAATACTCCCAAAACGAGATTGGTTTAAGAAAATCTGATATTAAATTAATCTAAAAAGGGGTTGATTTAATCCCGAATCCGTACTTGAAATAATCCAAAAACAAGATTCATTTAAGAAACAATTATATTGAATTAATCTTAATTGCGCCTGTTTTAAATGCTAAATGAGTCCAAAATTTCTGTTCTATGGAAGAAAAAAATGCTAGATTTTAAATTTGTATAGGTTATTTTAACAGTTTGTTGAATGGTTTTTTACTAAATAATAATAGGCACTTGGCCTGCACAATACTACCTCTTTGTCATCAATGAACAAATTATCTGTTTTGCTCTCAACTAAAGCCTACGTTTCTAAGCTGATTACACTTATAATCGTCATCGCTCCAAAAGTGCAACCCCATCAGTGCTCTAAGCGAATCTATGTCATTAAGAAGCCAGGGGTTCTTGGTCACCTAGAGCGATAACCATATTTCTGAGTCAGGTCTTACAGCGAGTTGAGCAAAATAAAATAATTATCAATGATTCCTTGAACTTGAACTTGTGAGGCATGCGTATGCAGAAAGTTTTCGTATGTATTACTATTTTTACTTCATAATATTACATATTATGTAGATATGTATGTATATTTAAATAATATAAAAAACTACAGATTGAAATATACATACTTCTCTATATGTATAAATCTTTCACGGACATTTTTATAATGCTAACAAATTTGTATTTTTGTATGTGTATTTTTTTTTATTATTTGCAAAGACGTGAGCAATTATTATACTTTGGATCTTATTAAAGATGAAAGAGAAGACAAGGAAATTGGGAACTATCATATTTTTCTCTACCGCTAACGAACTAAAAAGTTGCTCAACTAAAATTGCCGTGTTTGAAACGGGGCTTGTTAAACACAATACGCACAATCGATAACCAAAACTCATATTTTTATTTACTCTTTAAACAGAAACAGTTGCGCAATCTACATAAGTCCCTCAGAAGCTTTAGCAGTTTGGAGTCGTCCTTTGCGTTCACTTTTTGTCTTATTTATTTATTTATTACATTTTAATATTGATATTATAGTTTAATTTTGTTCACTATTCTATTATGAAAAACACGTTTTTACACGAGAAAAATCAAACGCGCTTAGTCACTTTAAAATAAAACATTTTCCGTTAAAAAGTACAATTATTAACAATTAAGCTAACGAAACAGCTGATCGTTTTTGTTGATTGAAAACAATGCAAATGCTTACAGAAATTTGCTGTAACGTCGACGGCACTTCTCAACCTATATAAAATAGAATTTCCTAACATTGTTAAGTGACGTTTGTAAACCAGTGATGGTAATATTGTATGTTAAATCGAATAGGGGTATTTTGGTTCTGTTTTTCGGTACATTTTTTAATAATAATATCTGTACATAAAAAATACAACTTGAAATAATACATAAATATATGCATGTGTATATACATATTATATAAATATATACATATTTGTATATGAATATACAATGTATATATATACAGGTATATACATACCTATGTATATAAAATAGGAATACACATTTATGTAAATATGTATGGGTGAGATGTATAAAAAATTAAAATGGTATCAAAACCTCTTATAGTGTACGCACATACATACATACATATGTATGTAAAAATAATTATTTTTGTAACATACATAACGTTGTTCACAAGTAAAAAGGCCGTAACTCAAATAATTGTAATTTTACAGGAGAAGGTAAAACATAATAATAAACAGTACAAATGCTTTGTAAAACTGCTTGCAAAAGTGTAATTTTTTAAACTATTGCAATAATATAATAATATTGTGACGAGGTGTATTTGTGTGAAATGTATTGGAAGCACTGAAAACCTCATCTTCATGAAAATACAAGCGCCTTTCTACTTCTGACCATCGATTTGTATGTATGTATATATGAACATGTTTATTTATTAAACAAGTATAATCTACACACATCCATATACATATTTTTATGTATGTACATGGTCCGATACAGTTTTAGTAGCATTTCCATATTTTTAAAGTACTTTTTCTTCGCTGCATTCACCATTTGAACTTTTTTAATTCCCATCACTGTTTTGTGAACAGCTATTCCTTTTTCATATTAAAACAATAAAACAAAGTAAGGCCGACGAACGTTTTTAAATGTTCTATAAGTGCACAAACGTGCTAACAGTACGGTACGGTACGGTACAGCAACAGCAACGTTCGGCTAACCCAGCCTTGACATTGCTTTGTTAAGAAATTGTATGCAAAACACAACTTTAATTATTTTGTTATTTAATAATAAATACTGGTAACACCACCGTGTTCAACAACCACTTTACAGCTTATGATGTATAAAATCGAATACAATTTCATTCGGGTATTCAAAAATTTTTTTATTTTATTAAATAAATTTTTT
This sequence comes from Tachina fera, assembly GCA_905220375.1. Lineage (NCBI taxonomy): Eukaryota > Metazoa > Arthropoda > Insecta > Diptera > Tachinidae > Tachina > Tachina fera. Next base: position 95,230,604 of record LR999963.1, read on the forward strand.
ATTTTGTTGAAGTAAAGCAATATAATTTAAACAATATGAGCTTCTGATATGGTAGGAAAATAGTTAAACATTTCTATGAAGTATACTTAAAAAAATATGAGGAACAAAGAAGAATTATCACAATTTCTTTTATTGAATTGAAATGGGTATTTGAATATCCAGCTTTTTTCGATTTGTTTTGATTGTGTGTACACCACTAAAACATTTTTGTACAATTGTATTTATTCAGAAATAATTCTTAGTCAGGCTTAAGTTCAGTAATTTCAATTCTTTATTGAATGAAATATTTTTATAAATTAATGTGAGTTTCTAAAGATGAGAAGAAAAATTAATCTCAGACTTTAAGCTGGGGGGAAATACCGATACTTTTCTGTGCAGCCACGCATTTCATCAGCACCCTAGTATATAAAATAATAACAAAAATCATAAAATTAAAAAATATAAAATTTATGTGAAACTTGAACCTTTTATGCTCTAGTAAAATTTATAGTAAGTGACCTGTGGGAATTTTTCGACTAATAAATTGTATTCAAAGACTCTATCTTCGATATTAGTAGTAGTTCAATTTATTAGGATTATTATGCACCCTGTATTAAGAAATTTTTAAATTGTTTTTATTTTCCCTTTATAAAGGGGTTTTCCGAGATTTCCCGTACCAGGAATTCTGGATTACCAGCTTTAAAATTTCTGATTTCCCGGGGTTTTTTTGTGGGTTTCCTTGAAATAATAAAGAAAAAGTAAATATATATTTTGGCAAACAGATTCATGGTTTAAGCAGCATATCTCTTACAAATGTTAGTAAGAGATATGCGAAAAGTTCTTATTTAACCATTAACGATTTAATGAATTTAAATAATGGTTATAATCGTAACCAATATACATAAGTGAGAAACATTTTTTTATTATAAATACCCTGCATGAAATTGAACTGACACCAGTCTAGTCACGTGACCATTCCCCAAATGATAGGGAGGGACCAGTCCGAACTCTAAACTTCCTATAAAGCGGACCATCAAATTTTACATAGGGATGGCCTAGTATAAGGTTAATTTATATCTTGTATACACCTTGTGACCTGTCAATGAACTATCCCTTAGGGACCTAATCGGTGTAGAATAATATAACAATAAACACTCATAATTTCTTTTATTGTTACAAATGCAATTAAATTCTATTTTTAATTTTTAAATTTTTTGAGATTCGAACCGACAACCTCGTACATGTTAGACCACAGTGCCACTCATATTTCGAAAGTAAAAATACTAATTAAGCTCAGGTTAATATCCAAATATAGTTACGGGACTGGTTCCACACTTACATTGATGGGAATATTTAAAATTATATTTACACTATTTGATAGGTCCTGTATTCAACCACATCGAACATTTTCAGTGCCGTTTACTACAATTCTAGACCGAGTCCCAATTAAATTGGCTCAAGACCACGAAAATTGAGAATATGTAACCACATACACGATATCTCTTTTTTCACCATACACGCACATTTTCTCAAGTTATGGGACGAGTACGTTTGGACCAATTGTTACCAAATTTTCTGGAGGGTAACAACGAGTATTATAGCAACCAAGAAAGTTTTTTGGCTACCAAGGACCATTGTCGAAAGTGATTTTACTTCTCGGTTATCGCTACACGAATGAATATCGTATTTTAAATGTAATGGATGCATTTATAAATGGTTTTTGGGGAAAGATATTTAAATGTCTTTGGAAAAGTAAACAAAACGGTCAGTTTTTTAAAATATTTTTGTTAATTTTTTAAATAGAATATTATTTAAATGCAACTTCGTAAACCAAAAAAATCTTATTACCTTCGATAATGGTAATTGGTAACCAAATAATTTTTATGGTTGATATAATAGTTATTTATAACAAAAAAAAATATATCTTATTTACGAGATCAACAAGTACGTAACTTTTCGGACTTCCTTCGTAGTTATATGAAATGCAACACTGTTTCCATCAAGTTTTGGCCGATTAAAGAGTAAAAGTGCGAGAAATTTTTGATGTCGTATGTCAAATTTAATTTTTATTATTTTTATGGAGTGGTCCCCGGGATATATAAACAAATTTCCCGCTTTCCCGGGAAATGAAAAATCCGGAAAAAAAAATTATCATCATTTCTCATATTGATACCAACACCGAAACCTTTATTAAATAAACATATTATGGTACTAAACCAAATTTCTGTTTTAAAACATCTGCAAGCAAACTAAAGAAATTACAATACTTGCATTTGTGTGTCCCGAGTCATGTACATAAAGATTGCTTTCCATGTTTTGGCAGGACAATTTATGCAAACGGCTCATAGTGCGCCATTTACCATGCATTCCATTTAGATGCCTAACAACAAAAACTGATGGACCTGGTGCTCAATAAAAGCAACACAACCTGCTGCGAGTGAGAAAAGTTGAATCTTGTTTTTTTTTAATATGACATTCAAAAACCGTGCTTTTATTTGATAATTTGAACATAATTCTAGTATTGTACCTTCGTACAAACTAAGCTTACTTATTTCAAATTTCCCGGTATTTACTTAATATTACAAAATTGTCTAGTGCCAAACATACCTTTGCCAATGTTGCACGTTCCCTCATATTGCGATATTATTTCAACTATTTATACCTAAAGAATTTTTCCATTTTATTCAGCAGATAGGAAAGGGTTCTGGGAAAGCAACTGACGGTAATTACTGTTCTTTAGCAAAATGTTTTATGTTATCTCCATTTATTAACAATTAATAAGAACTCGTTGCAAGCTGTCAACGTATAACGTTACGTTATATTTTAATATCAAATAAACAAATATAAATATAAAAAAACTATTGAGTAAAGATCTTCCTAATGTATGTATGTATATGTTTAATAAAAAAATAACAAAAAAACGTTTTTATGTAGTTACTTTTATCTACGAAAAGAATTTCAAAGTTTCCAGTTTTTATTTTTCTGATTTTTTATACCAAACTTTTACTTTCTAAAGCTTGGATCACACTATCCGTACAGTGTGCTAATTTTCGTCGGCTCACTGCAATACAGTCATAATAACCCAGTATATACATATATACTTCATTTGTTGCTTATTTGTGTGTTGTGGAAATTACACAAGCAATGGCAAACCTTTATATACCTCTTACCGTTTTTGGTGAAGGTTATAATGACAAAAAGTTTAAAAGACAATAAAAAAGAGCTATAAAATCAGCTATTAATATTTAATAATATTAATATCATGCTATCTGATATCACCATGACTTTCAGAACATACACTATAATTAGAATTATTAAGGTATATATTTACATAAACAATGTATGTAAGTATTTTCGCAATCAACACTTAAACTTACTCTTACACTTTTATTTTCACTTAAATTTATTTGAAATGAACAAGGGGAATCCCCTGTTTGATTGTACTTCTTTTCGCACCAAGTGATTTATAGTGCTGCCAACTATGTGTTTAATTTAAAATCCTAAAAATCCAGTGCAAGCAACTTTCTTCATCATCATCTATAAAATGGATCCTAACCACAGCTTCGTCTCATTTAACACCAGAGGTAGTAACACTGTATTATTAAAAACGTGCAAAAAATAATGTTGTAATTAATGAATCTTTCCTCTGTCTCTTTCTCCATCACATGTCTTCTCTATCACTATCACTTTCCTAAAGAAGGTAACACCTAGTAGTAGTAGGCATTTGCCTGAGTGTTACTTCTCTTTTATAAAAAAAAATAAAAATAACTGCCTTATTTATAAAACTTATTAAGGCTTTATAAAGTCTTATTAAGAAAACTTTTGTATGAAAATTTGTTTTAAAACCCCTTTATAAAGCCTTAATAAGTTTTATAAATAAGGCGGTAAGAATCTAAAAACAAACTTTCACTTGTGGTTTTTTGTCATTGTGTTGGCTAAAACAATATCCTGCGAGATTAAAAATTTTCATAGTAAGGTCCCCTGCTTTAAACGCCCTTCATAATTTCAGATTAAATGTGGACTTCACACGAATATCGTACTACCGAAGAATAAAATTATCTAGACATTTCCGGTTAACAGGTGTGAAAGTTTTTGTAATCAACCAAATCAAACGCAACAAAATAGATTATACAGCTGAAGGTACGTTCAATAAGCAAAATTAAAATCTGAAAGTAAAGTTAAAAAAATTAAGTTGTTAAAAAGAGATATGCAAGGAAAATTTTCTGTTTTTAGGGTTCCGTACACCAAAGGTGAAAAAAGGAACCCTATTGTTTTCGCTACGCTGTCCGTCTGTCCGTCACACGGTATTCTCTCAATAACCGGAAGGAGCTACGGATCTGAAATTTGGACAGAGTATGTAGAACCTTGGCTGCTACAACAAAAAATACATGAAAATTAAAAATTACAGGGTGTTCCAAAACGAGCGACGAAAAATTTTAAAACCCCATGTAATATACATACAATTGTACATAAATACATAAATATGTACATATGTATATTGACACTTGAAATTTGTAAGATTAGTGTATTTTTATATAGACTACAACAATTAACATTAAATTATTAAAAAAATTCAAATTAAAGGCTGGTTCATCAGTTAATGCAATTTTGACTATATAATTTTGACAACTTGCTATATCTTGGAAACCGTAAGAGGTAAACTCTTGAAATTTTCAAAAACAGTAAAACTATAAAATCCGAAAATTATCAAATCGCCAAACCGAAAAAAATCGCCAAAACCTGAAAAAAATCGCCAAAAATTTAAAAAAAGTCGCCAAATCGAAAAAAATCTACAAAGTTAAAAAAAATCTTGTACAAAAATAGATCTCCAAATTCGAAAAAATCACCCAAATGCAAAAAATCGCCAAAATGAAAAAAACGCCAAAAACCGAAAAAAATCGCCAAAACGCGAAAAATGCGCCAAAACCAAAATAATTGTTTATGTGACAAAAAATCGCCAAATTGAAAAAAAAAATCGCAAAAAGTAAAAAAAAAAATCGGTAAAACAAAAAAATGGCAAAAATTAAAAAACGCCAAAAACCGAAAAAAAATCCTCAAAACGAAAAAAAAGTGCCAAAATAAAAAATCCCCAAAACCAAAAAAAAAATTACCTATACGAAAAAAACGCCGAAATTAAAAAATCGCCATAATAAAAAAAATCGCCAAAATAAAAAAAAAACTTCAAAAACCAAAAAAAAAATCGCCAAAACGAGAAAAAAGTGCCAAAACTCAGAAAGCGCCAATAACTTCAAAAACTAAAAAAAACTTAAAACCGAAAAAAGCCCAAAAACGTAAAAAAAGCCAAACTATAGTTTATATTATCTAAAGTTCGTATTGAATTACATATCTCGTGTCCGTACGGAACCCTCCGTGCGCGGGTCAAAGTCGCACTACACTGAATTTATTATTTTTTCAAACAAAATGGAAGTGATTAAGTGAAAACGTTTTTGTCTTGCTAGATCGTGCTCTATAAGCTATTGAAGGTAGTAACAACTGTTTTTATGCAACAAATAAAATTCAGCTGCTCGTAGCTGTCCGCTCAGTAATTTTACATCTATAAAAAGTAACGTTACTGACTGACTAACTGATATATCATCGCACAGCCAAAATCACTATAGCTACAAAGCTAAAACGTTATATATATATATGTTTCTCTCCCAACGTGAAGATCCACTAGGAATGGATTCTTAGAACTTTGGATGCCAAGGGAGTAAAAAGGGTATCGGGTATCTATATATCTCGGAAACTACGATAGAAAGACTCAAATTCCAAGAGCATACAAATGCTACCAACAAATAAGCTGACAATTTGATACTTTTTCGATATGTGTACTTAAAGTGGGTCAAAACTAAATTTTGATACCTTTATTAAACGTGACGCATCTTCTAAAGTATTGAACATAGCTTAAACGTTAAAAAAGTCCATATATATGTATGTATGTTCGTTTTTGTTAAGATTAAAGAAACAAATGTACATATGTATATTAAAAACAAAAACAAATTTTCATATATATATAGTTGTGGTTTTCAGTGTAAATTCTCTAATATCAAATGTGATAAATCAACTTAAAGTTTTAAAATGCACAAAATTTGTTGTTTAAGTAATATATATAAAAACAAATAATTTATTTTACCACAAAATTTTAAATCCCGAAAAATCTCGGCATCCCAAAAATGCCGGGATTCTCGGGATCAGAATTTACAAAATCCCGAATCCCGGGATTTTTAAAAATCGATCCTGATTGGCATCCCTAATTGCCATTGAATCAATCAGTCATTCAGACCTTGAGTCAGTAAAATTCATTTTACGACATTTTTATAGTTTTTACGACAGTTATAAACACACTTGAATTTTTTTTAATCCAAATGGATGTTGTTTACAAATGAGCCGACATAAAAACAGTCAAACCACAAAATTTAAACAAATAATAAAAACAACCATTACATCCATTAAATGAATATAAAACTACGGAAATAAAAACTAAATATATATGTACAGTCAAAACCGGATAATTCGCACCCCGATAAATCGTAATTCACGATAATTCGTAATAAACTGTCGGCCCCTTAAAAAAATCTCGTTAATTCGTTAAATTTCCATTCATTTTGGTCCCCTCGCTAATTCGTATTTTTTTTTTTTCAAATAAAGTCTTCTTTACCTCTTATAAATCGGAGTTGTTCGCTAACTACCACTTATAATTCGTAATAAAAACAAGAGAAACAAGAAAATAATTATTTTTTGTGCACCGCTATTTTTTTTTTTGCGTGGCTTTTTGGTTTTGCTTGTGGATGTGTTCATTTTTTTAAGATCAGTTTATCAATGAATAACAGAGAAAATTTTTTTTTATCGTTTTAGTAAATAAATTGAAAAACCCCGTTAATTCGTATTTATTTTATTTTAACCCCGTTAAATCGAAACCCCGCTAAATCGAAAACCCCTATAATTCGTAAGAAGTGGCCGGTCCCTTACGATTACGAATTATCGGAATTTGACTGTATGTATGTATGTATGTATATACAAATCACATAATTCTGTACAATCAGTCAGTTAGTTAGTTAAGCAGACAACCAACCACCCCATATGTAAGCTAAACAAAATTTTGAACGTTAATATAAAACTCCAGCAGTGAAGCAATCATCAAGTGGCAAAATAAGGTGTCTAAATGGGTCGTAAAATTGAACAATGAGAAAACATAAACAACTAAAGTTTTATGTTTATTTAATTTCTCCATAACAATTTAATTTTTACATTTTTACGAGAATTCTTAACACAATCCATATAAATTAAGAATTTTAAAAGATGTAAACCTTCAAACAGGTAATTGGGACAACAATCCCTAAATTTACGAAAGTTTACCAAATTAATATTTCGCTCATTATAGGAAATACTCAAAAAAACAATAACATAACTAAAGAAAAAATAGTTTGCTAGAAAAAGAGTTTACATTTTTCAATTAACACACCACGTAATGGAAAAACAACATTTAATTTTGCTTTCAAGAGTTCAGTAAAGTTATTTGAATGCAATTTTTTACAATATGAAGATCGATATGAGTATAAATGATGCATCATTAACTCAAAAATTAAATTTTTTGAATTATGACGTTGTTAGAGTAAATGAGCGATATATAATTAAAAATTTTTACAATAGTTTTTAGACGATTCACAGTTGGAAATGTTGAAAAAAAAGTGGAAATAATTCTGCAGTTTCTAAACAAGCCGTCCGATTGTAATCAAATTTCAGACAACATTTAAGCAGGTGTTACCAAGCTTATCCCTAAAGGAGTTGGAGCCACAAAGCACCAAAGTGGGCAATCGATGCCACGCTGATTTTTTTTATCTGATAAAAAAGATTTTTGTCAGCGGATTTCTCTATCAAAGAGCTAAAGAGTTTACATCTTAGGAAATATTCTCGAAAAAAAATTAAATTCTGTGTTTTTTACCAACCTTGGTCCACTGTTCTGCTAATGGAGAAATCAAATCTTGTTAGGTCTTAAAATATCAACTATGAGCATGGTATGAGTTAAGAAAAAAATTTTAAAATTTAGAAAAAAAAAATTGATATCAAAAGCACTACTAATGCCCGTTATTTCTACCCATAGATATCTATCGTGTAAGTTAAATTTTATAAGGCAAACTCGTAGGTAAAAACCTTAGATAAGTTACCTGCTTGTAGAAATAACGGGCATAAGTCAAAAGTTATAAGGAAATTAAATAAAATATTTGAAAAAAAAACGATTTTTCCGTTTTTTGAAGAAAAAGTGGAATTATTTCGCTTTTATTTAAAAATTTTGCTAGAATTGGTATTGTTGTTCAAAATTTTCGTTATTAAACGTTCCAGATTGATTCGAAATGGACCTATTTTTGTCATATATATATATATATCAAATAACAAGTAACAAAAAAAAATTATAATTCCACCTTATGACATGATATGTTTTTAAATATATCCCAAAATAATATCTGCAGAAATACCAAAAAGTATAATTTTAAGGATTTTATGAAATGTTTTTGGGAATTGGCGGGAACTCAAAAGAAACTTCTATGTGGTTTTCCTTTTTGTGTATTTATTGCATAATTTTCCACATAAATGAGAATTTTCAGCGGGAATATTGATAAATGCGAATTTTTTAGCATTCCTTTGTGTAAGGCTAAGTTTACATCTGGCATTTCCAACCAACTAATTGTGTCTGAAAAGAAAGATCAAAAGTAAAAAATAAATTTTAGTGGGCGAGTCAAAAATATGTCAGCGCTCGACAGTATAATCTTACGTAAAATCTTTATGGGCATATCCTTGACCACTTTTTTTTTATCTGCTAGTAATTATGGTTCATGTATTGTTTTGTAGGAAAAATCTAGTGAGAAATACATAATTAATAAACTTAAACTGGTAAGCCGAAGTACATGAAAGAAAACAAAATAAGATTTATGGGTGTAATCACGACCACAGGACATTTTTACTTTGGATAACTGCAATGTGTATGAAAAATTTCAATAAAATTTATCTGAATTTATGATTTGATCAGGCTAAAGTTTATAGCACTTTTAAAGCCATGTGATAATGTGATAATTATTAATGAAAACATAACACCAAAGTTAATTGTAAATATTCTGAAAAGCACGCAGTAGAACGGAACAACTAGCTGATCTTAAGTTTGAGTTTAAATGCTTATTCCCGCCCCTGACTAAAACTTCCATGTTTTTAGATTTTTCTTAGTGATCTCTGGAATAGATTACCTTGTGTATCTAATTTCTATTCTCTAGTGCGAATTTGAGTTTTAAGGGCGTGGCCCCAATACCGGATAAAACTTGTTGGTTTTAAGATTTTTCTATTGGCTTACTCATCTACACTTAACTGTGTATAAAACTTCTCTAGCCTGAATTAAACCTTTACATTTTATGAGCATAACACCGCCCACTATTTTAAAGTCACGATTTTGTTGTGAACAGAGCTTATAATTCATGCTAATTTTTTCTAAATTATATTAAACATAAGGCTTACATTTTATGGGAGTGATCACGCCGACTTTTTAAGAAGAAAGTTTAATGTCTTGCATAAGTGCAACTTGTATGCAATGTTGCACTAAAATAGTTTGAGTTAAAAGTTGTATATACAATTTTTAATTCTGAACAGTATTAGCCTGGGCCCGTCCATTCTGGTAAAATTCGTTGGGCTTTCAGATTTGTATAGTTGGCTATCAAATTTCATTAGCGCAAATTTTAATTTTTAGTTTTTATGTGCGTAGCCCCGCCCCTTTGACTAAAATTCTTTGGTTTTCAGGGCTTCTTAGTTGGTTTCTCACTTAGACCTATTTCAATATCCGATTTCAGCTCCTTAGCGCAACTTTTAATTTAAAAAATTTAATGGGCGCCACTCCGCCCACTTTTTTAAACTCAAGTTTTTTTGCAAACGGATAATAATACTTACACAAATTGTATATCTAAATAGGCTGAGCCGCAGTGCATGAAATTTGAGACTTAAATTGTATGGGCGTGTCAACGCCCACTTTTTAACGAAAAATTTTTTGCCTTGCATTATCGCAATATATGTATATGCTAAATTTCAACAAAATCGCTTCAGTTAACCGCTTCAGATTTGCTTTTTTAATTCTGATTTTCAGATTTTTCTAGTGCATTGCTCACCTAGATCTACTCGTGTAACAAATTTCAGCTCTCTAGCTACAGCGAAAGTGCTTCATCAATTTGATGAGTGTGTCAGTGGTAAGTGGTCAGTGAGTATGTCTTAAAATATGCACTTTTTGCACCTCCATATCTCAGGAACCTTTTTTTCTAAAACTTTCGAACTTCGCATATGAGATAAAATGGATTTATTCTAATTATAAATGTATTTCTTTGTTCTAAATATGAATTAAATTTTAGAATCTTGCGTCGGCATGGAACAAAGCTATCAGGGGGGTAAAAACACGACGAATGGCTTCCTGTAAATACACACACTGCGTTCATTGGCCGGAACTTGGCCTGGCGCACTGCCGTGCGCCTAGATATAGAATCAGAAATGATTTTTTCTCGTTTTATATATATCAATATTCTGCTATTTCAAAGTATAATTTTTTCTGCGAAAATAAATGCTAACTCCCATGTATATTTCAGGGATGTAACCGATACCGCTACCGATTCCGATATATCGAAATCGGCGATATTTTACTGTTGATACGACGATATTTCTTAATTTTTTTAGTGGTGTTTCGAACAAACAATTAAATTTTCAGCGCTTATTTTTTGCATAACAACTAAGAAAAAAAGATATATTAAAAGCAGAACATAGAGTCAAAACAGAAAAATGAAATTGTTTCTTTTACTTTGCACCACAGTAGTGAAATTTTCGCTCAATTCTAAATCATGTATGTATTTTGTAAAAAAAAGTAATAATTTATTATTGTTAATTTTAGAATAAATTAAAGTATTAATTTTAAATGTTAATAATCTCTTACACTGTAATTTTGTATAATAAAAGAATTGCTCTACTTGACTTTTGTTAATTTTAACTTGAACTCAATTTCAATATGCGTATCGGTATTGGAATCGGTATCGGCGATATTTCTTTTTGAGTATCGGTATCGGAATCGGATAGTAAATAAACAAATATTATTTTTTATAAATATATAATTCATAGAGGCTATTACAGCTTTATTTTTTTCCTCGTTCTTGCACAATGCAATGTCTGAACACAGGCCACGCACGGTTTGTAAGTCATAACTTAAAAAATGAGATCCATGCTTTGAAATAATATGAATTTTTTATCGAAATACTGAATCATATGAAACAAATTCAATTAAGTTAGACTGGTTGAGTTCAAACTTAAGAAAACTGCACACAAGATAAATTTTATATATCGTTTAAATCAAATTTTGGAAGTGAGAAATACCTCATATGCTTGGGTTTTAAAAAAGAATACATTTACCTGCTGTATTTTTTTTGGGATAACTGTAATACTATTCATTATATTTTAAAATCCATCAAATAAAAATTACAAGCAAACAAAAAGTTAAGTTTAAAATTTTTCAACGCACTAATAATCCCAAGTTATTATTTTACTATTGACTAAAATATTTTTTTATTAAAAATGTATTGAAATTGATTATTGAGGGGTTTGGCTGGATATTATGCGCATTACACTGTTGATAACGCAGATCAGCAGGAAACCTTTACCCTATTGACCTGAGATTCGATAAAAACGAATGCTTACTAAAGCGAAGAAATTTCGAAACAAAATTGTTCGGTATTTGTTCACTTATCTAAGAAAATTCGAATGTTCAGTAAAGCTTTGAGCATCGAACTTCTCTCCAAAGTTTTTCGAATGTATGACGGGAGCTGAGTGGATTTGTGCCAGTCTGTTAGTCTAGAGGTACCAAGTTCGATGCACTGTAAGTTTAAAAATTAAATAAGAACACATACCTATATATGTGCAATAATTGAACAGAAACATATTCTTCACGATAGCTTAGTGGATGTGTTTAAGTCTGTTAGATTGGAGGTACCATGTTCAAATCCTGCAGCGTGAGTTAAAGTAATAAAAAATAAATAAATTAAAATAAGTTAAAATAAATAAATAATATATAAAATTACTTTTTAACTTTTTCTGTTGTGTTTTGGATATCGAAACTAGTTCAACATTCTCTCACTTTTGATATTGCTAGCGAAACTTCGATAACTAATGTTTTTTAAGACAAAACTGATCGGCAGGTGAACATTTTTCGATCAATTTGTGAGTGTCACTCTCGATAGTTTTATAAGATAAATGTTCGAGATAAATTCGAAATCGATATCAATAACGAAACTCTTGGTCAAGTGGGTACCCAAAGTTTCTTAGAACAACTAGAGTTATTATGTTATAAACTTTCACCTTAACAAATGAGAAGTTCAACAACAAATAATAAAGTTGAAACAAGAACTCAATAATCAACATGTTTTTAGGTTCGCTGATGATCTGAAATGCGCATAGGATTCAGCTTAACTTAACACCTCAATAATTAATTTTAATGTATTTTTAATAAAAAAAATATTTTACTTAATAAGTGAAATAATAATTTGGGATTATTATTGCTTTAAAAATTTTAAACTTAAATTGTAACAATTCCGATAAAAACGCTAAAAATTAATTAATTTTTTCTGTACTTTTCAAGAAAAAATATCGATTTATTTATTTACATATGTATTAATTATAAAAAAAAATTATTACAAAAATATCAAAAAAAAAAACTTGTCTTTTTATTTCATTAAAATGCTATTAATTGAATTTTTCTTCTATGATTTAATGAGAATTTGCTCGTCAAATGTTGTAAGACGACTTCTAGCATAAACACAATATTTCAAGTTTAAATAAACCTGTCGTATAGTGCTTAAGCACTGGGATGAATTAACTGGAAAGAATTAAGTGCATATTAATTAATCGTTTCTTTTAACCTAGTGTTAGAATAGTATTCATTTTATAAAATTTTATAATTTATAATATAAATATAGCTTTTGGTTAAATAAATACAAATTTAAATAAATTTGAATGCCTGAGTTAAGGTTTACATGACGTTACAAGTTTACATGCACACACACATGAAATTTGATTTCTCTTACACATGATATTAAATTTTTTTTAACCCTAGATTCTAGGGCCTAGACCAATGTCGGGCGTTTCTTTGCACAATTGTGAAGAGAACATTCACACGTATTCTTGCCCTCTTTAATTAAATCGTCGATGAGACAGCGACGAATGCACATCATGCGGATGCTTACATATTTTTTATATTTTTTTCAAGAACATTTGTCCAGCAAACATACGTGTTTCATTTCAAATTGGTAATGATATGCGAAAACAAAAAATGAATTTGCAATTTTTCTCTTATAAAGTATTCTACTAATTGAACTTATTTAGTAATACGCTTAGTTTTACAAATTAGTCTGTGCAAAATCTTATCAAAAATATTTTTAATATGTTTCTGAAAATGATTTTTCGTGCCGAAAAATAATGCACCACCATGTTTCAAACAGTTGGGTTTGTGTTTGTTGGGTAGTGCGCAACCTCAGCACATATTAAATTTACTAATTCATTGATAGTGCCCACCACTGATCTAAACACCGCCAGGCACACATATACTATTTTACTCTATGCTTCTTCCAGTTGATTGTTTTTGATTAGTAACCCAGTAAAAAAAGAAACTCCAAAAAAGTCATGAAAATGTAGAGTTTACGATGCGGAAGTAGTGCAAATTTCGATCCGATCTAATGATTTTTACATAGGGTTGTCATTGCAAGAAGTTCTCTTTTTCGATGCCTGGTCACTGATTTGGAAGCGATATTAAGAAAAATTCCCTTCTTTGTGTTCTATGATAATATTTTCATCTAGGAAAAAGGGTAAATAGTTGCCTTTTTTAACAATTCGTTTCTTTTGATACGAATTTAAACTCGAAACAGTGTTTTCATGTAAATTTAAGCAAATAACTGTTAAATTTTAGACTAAAAATAATTCATAAATTTCTTTAAAAAAATTATTTTTTTTTAAATTCTGGTGAGTATTTTCTAACAATATGGAGGAGTTACAAGGTTTTGTGTGACTAAAATAAGCTTCTACATGGTTTTTTGCTCACTCTCGGCAAATTAAAAATATCGATTTTTTGGAAGCAATGAAAATGTTCCGCTAGAATGACTTCCATTTTTTTTCACTGGGAATTTATTAGCTCTCTTTGCACTGAACCCCTTTGGTAACGAGTGTACTTTGAAAACATCTCATCATTGAATGAACGGCAATGTTTTGCAAGTGCAGCGGCAATCATACATGATGATTTTCTTTAAAAAAAACGGGAGGTAATTTTTCAATTTCAGATTCTTGATAACCTTCAATAAGTTTTTCATAAAACGGTTTTTTTACTATTTGTTTTCTTTCATAGTTAGACAAATTTACATGCTCGCCATGACAAAGGGTTTTATGGCTGTTTATAACCAAACATTCAGTAATTTTCGGCAAAAGCAAGCATACTCCTATTCTACACTAAATATTTTTTTCAGTGCTGGCTGTTAAAAGGAGACTACACATACGAACGATTAAACATTATTAACAGATTTGCTCTACGTTGCGGTAACATGGGTTTATTCTAATTATGAATCAAATTTCAGAATTTTGTGTCGGCGGGGAACAACGTTGTCAGGGGGATAAAAACACGACGAATGGCTTCCTGTAAATATACACACTGCGTGCATTGGCCGGAACTTGGCCTGGGGCACTACCGTGCGCCTAGATTCTGGTATAACGAACTTGACCTATGCACGCAGTTTGAAAATTGTAGAAACCAGGGACATAACAGTTATAAGAGAAATGACAAAAAGGTTATATTTAACGATTAAAATTGATTAATTCAAATAATGGTTATAATCAACGATTATCGTAAGATATATTTCATTTTAGTTATTGTAACCAATTAAGGTGAGAAATATTTTTTTTGGTTATAAATAACTATTATAGCAACCAAAAATATTTTTTGGTTACCAATAACTATTATCTAAAGAATTTTAATATTTTTTGTTATTTAAAACACTGTATTTTAGATATAAATATGCAAAATAAAATTTGTTACGAAAATGCAAAATTACAAATAGATTATTTAAAGGTTTTATATGTATCCGAGAATTATTTGCGAGGTTTTATTTATTGTTTTAAAATTTTAGGGCTTTAGGACTCATTTGTAAATTATAGTAAGTTTTACGTATCAGGTAATTTTCAATTAAACTTATTGTTCTTGTACATAATTTTAACAAATGAGGGGTGACTCAACCCATTTACGTTTTTATCTGGTAAAAAAAAATTTTACAGTTTTTACCCTTTTTATAGTTTTGCCGACTTTTAATTAATATCACTTTTAGCTATCATTTTGATGTTAGCAAGTTATTGCAAATTTTTGGCATTCATTTTACTCGTAATTTCACCCAAAACAATTTTAGGGCTTGTTTTCGATTTTAAAATTTGTCGACAATTTTCGCTTTTTTCGCGATAAAAGTTATTTTAAGCCAAATCTTCCTTTTTTACCATTTTACCAATTTTTAATCCATCTATCTATTTCATGTTAGTAATTTGGTGAGAATTTTTATAATTTTGGCAACTTTTTTAGATTTTTTGCAATTTCTTATATCTTTAGGGTTTTCTTAGTAAATTTAGGGCTTGTTTACAATTTATCGCGAATTCATTGTTCCCAATTCTTTTTTTTTTTGCAGTTTTAATTATCAGACTTATTTTTTGCGAATTTTCCTAATTTTTGCGAATTTTTACAAGTTTTTTGCATATCTTTTAATTTTAGCGTTTAAAAGTAAATTTTAAGGTTTTTTTTCAATTAAAAAATTATTCGCGAACTTTCGCAATTTTTTTTTTGCACATGAGATTATTTTTGATTCTTAAAATCTACTAAGTTTGCTTGTTTACAGTTTTTACTGCTTTGGAAATTTTTTGCAGTTTTGCAAGTTATGAGCCTATTTTCGAGTTATTAAGTTTTTACGATCTAAATAATCAGTTTTGGGAGATATTTTCCATTATTTTAATCAACTTTGTATATTTTTTGCAATATACTTATAATGTTTTTAGTAGAAATTTGCCAAAGAAAAACGCCACGTATTTAAACATAATTGGACATTTAGTCGAAAAAAGTAAAATGCAAAATAATTATTATATTTATGACATTAATGAATGTTTCTTATAAAACTGCCCGTTTTGTCAACTTTGCCAAAGATATTTAAATTTATTGTCTCGTATACCTTTTAAAAATTCAACTTTTACGCATTTTAGGCAGCAATAACCAAAAAATTTTAATTCTTTGGATAATAGTTATTGGTAACCAAAAAATTTTATATCTCTTACGATAATGGTTAAAAATAACCCAAATGAAATAAAATACATTTTCCAGTAACCTTTTCATTTCAAGTAAAAAAATAACAATTATTTTCGGTCCCTGGTAGAAACTATACGTATTCTCTAAAATACACACACACACTTTTCTTCCTTTTTCCTTTGTAAATATATGACTTTTTATACCGAAGCGCAAATACCGACCATATACACAACTGTTATCACAGAATAATTTTAAGATCAATTAAATAGTTGTAGAAAACTTTTCATTATTATTGCATTTTTAACTTTTTTCTGAATATTCAATTATTTCTTTATTTTTTATATATTTCCTCATTATTTTAAATATGGTATCTTCTCTTTCACAGTTCATTTCTTTAAATATAAGTTGCGTCTAAACAACCGCGAAGGAGATTTCAAACTGAGTTTTGTTTTCAAAACAGCAGAAGATTTTTTCCAAAATATATAAATAGCCTGTCAAAATATGTTTTTTTAAACATCAACACCGTCCTAAAAAATAAATTATTAAAAAGATTGGATAAATTTTGCACACCTTCTAAAAAAGTAACAAAAACAGAAATAAAACCGAAAAATGAAACCGTTTTCTACTAAAATTTTTCAAAGGGTCTCCATAAATCATATTTTTTTTTTTCAAAAGAAGACCATTGAAAAAACCCAAGAAGTAAAAAAATGTATGCATATACATACACATACTCCACTAAAGGCAATTTTTTTTAAAATAAAGAACGAACATTAAAAAACTTCATGGTTATAAAATCATACTTTCAAGCATGCTTTGCCTAGTGAAAAAAGAAAAATCCATATTTACAAACAAAGAGATATTTATTTATACATGCATACATATAATAAAATTATGAAAAGTCAAACACTGCAAAATAAAAAACAGTAAAACTGCAGTAATAAAATATACAAGGTCGCGTCTTTAAATGTTGCCATAAAAAGACAAATTTCTCTAAATCTACACATATCTCTTTTCTTTTCCTGTTTATACACACACAACTGTGATCTATAGTTTTGTCAGAAAAATGTCCTGTTGGAAAGGGAAAATGTAACAACACAAAATTAATTTTTTACCTTTATTTTTAATGTGCAAATTTGACCTTTAATGCACTTGTTGTGTTTTCAGTTTAAAAACTATCAAATTTTTGCACAATTTTTTGTCTGAATCCCACACAATTGTGACCTTCGTTTAATTTTTATATGAGTTTGAGACAATTATAAACAATTTATATTTTACGTATATATAAATATGAATTCCATATTTTTAGGTTAAAAAGTCAAGGTCATGCAAGGCACATACAGTCCTTTTTAATATCTAATAATTTCATAGATAATGCGAGTACATGCTTCAATTTCCACTTTAATTGTTTTTTTATTTAAGCAGGTGGCTTCTAATGACCTTGTGTTAAAATGGTTATGTGATAGTTTACAAGAAAAAAACTTTCAGATAAATTTTTTTTTGCCAAAAATTAAGGACATATATATTTTAAACATATCGCTCACTTACTTCAATAGTGTCATAACTCAAAAATGCGTTTTTTGAGCTAATCAAAAATAATTCGGCATTTTGTATTTAATCTTGTGTAAGAATTTCATTAAAAAGCTTCTACTACAACCTCGTGAGAGAATAATGTTTTTCATTTCTTCATTGAGTTGTATGTCAATTTAAAACTTTAAACGCGTTTTCTGCAAAACTATCTTTTTTTGAGTTGTTACACTATTGAAGTAAACGAGTGCTCTTTATATGTGTTAAGAAAGGTTGGAAACCGAAACAAATAACGGTTTCGGTATTCATACCGGTACAACTATTTTTTAAATTTCGGTATCGGTATTTTTTTAATTCGGTATTATCGGTACATA
Source organism: Tachina fera (assembly GCA_905220375.1). Taxonomy (NCBI): domain Eukaryota; kingdom Metazoa; phylum Arthropoda; class Insecta; order Diptera; family Tachinidae; genus Tachina; species Tachina fera. The sequence continues at coordinate 95,248,805 of LR999963.1, forward strand.
ACGTTACCGAGTTTATAATACCGGTATACCGATATAACTGCTAAATTTGCTAATTCAGATAGTGGACATAGCAAAAAATCTTTTTTTTTGTTAAATTACTAAGAAAAGGGAGTATTTTTACATTAACATGAAAAGTATTTAAACTTATGTATATGTTTCTACATACGTTATATTTTTATTAAAAAATAATTTATTAAAAAAGTAAAATAAGAACACTGCAGTTGAAACTTTGAATATATAAAGTACTCATTTTGGTTAATTAAACAAAATAATAACAATAAATACATACAGTGTATGTATTATTTATATTACACACGAAGTACATGTAGAATTGTATGCACTTAGTAAAATTCGAAAATTCGTATTCAAATTCTCGAATATTTGTCCGTTTTAGATATAGTCGCCAAATTCAGACGAAACGAATATTTCAATAAATCAATTAAAATTTTTTGTAATTTTTTTTGGAATTGCCGGGAACTCAAAAGCAAATTCTATTTGTTATTACTTTCTACCTAAGAAAGACTTTTCAGCCGAAAATATTTATTGGCAAATGTTATGTGTAATGTTACAAATTATATCCCTTATTCATAATAAGTTTCATTTTCTAAATCTAACAACGTTTGCCTTCTTCATTAGCAGAACAGAAGACAAAAGTTGGTAAAAATTTCAATTTTTTTAAACTTTTTCTCGAATATTTCCTAAACTGTAAGCGAAAACCCATAAATGTTGCACACTTTTTTTTAGCTTTTGGATAGAAAAAAAACCACTTTCAAAAATCTTTTTTATCTGATCAAAAACATGAGCTTGGCATCGATTTTAATTTTTCATTAACTAAAAGTTTACCCATTTTGGTGCTTTGTGACTCCGCCCCTTTTAAGGATATATAGCTTAAATTCCAGACTTGAGCTCTTTGACACCTCCTCAAATGCTGTATAAAATTTCATAAAAAATCAGAAAGCTAGTTTAAAAACAGCAGAATTATTTCAAATTTAAAAAAAATCCCCACTATGTATCGAGTAACTTAGGCCCCACCACCTGTCATATTTTAGACAGCGCATATAAGTAGTATATCAATTAAAGAAAAAAATCTTTAATGTGCATACATAAAAAAGCACTCTTCAAAACTTTAAATCTCCGCATTACCTTTTGTATCTGGAACAACCAATATACTAACTTTCACGATTTCATATAAATAAGTTATTTATTTAAAAAGTTATTATTTAAAATAACTGTCTTTGTAAGGGCTTTGCTCTTTTGACCAATTTAGAAAATTTATATGTCTAGAGATACGTTTTTCGTTCCTAAAGGCATTAAGCAGCTCAAGAATTTCGTTAGTATTTCGCACTGGTGATGATTATGATATGATTGCACTTTCCGGTTGATTAAAAAAAACAGTGTGGCATAAGAATGTGTAAAGGCGAAAAAAACGTGTTTATATAAGAAAGTTAATTGAAATATATTTTTGAAATTTTATTTTTGGTGGGAATCAGTTAACGGTATTCCTGATACCGGTACTTTCTAACCGAAATGTGTTTCGGTATCGGTATCGATACCGGTATCTAATTATAGCGGTATTTGAATCGGTATCGGTATTTTTCCGATACAGTTTGCCAACCTTGGTGTTAAGCAATAATGTGATAAATGTAACTACTGCACTTTGGGTGTAGAAAATGTAGAGTTTAAAATTAATCGTCATTAGAAATTTATTGTTATTTTTTTAGAATTGATAAAATTCTTCTTTCAATAATTTTTTCATGATATTTTCTATTCGGCAAACTTGTTTTAAGTCAGTATATTTCCGAAGAATAAGGCATACTTTAAAAGTCTTCGAAAGCTTTTGTGCGAATAAATTCATTGTTCAGTGTTAAAAAAGTGCGCTTTCCGAATAATATCTATTACACTGTGCTATTTGAAAAGAAAAGTTATAAGCGGGAAATCACATGGATTAACCTAACTCGAATACCCTGAATTCAGTGGTTGTAAACATTTTTATTACTTTAGCTGTTGTTTAAAAAAAATATCACAATTTTTTCTAGTTTTCTACCATTTGTTAATTTGTATATGAATTAAAAGAACATATTTCAGATGAGCATGCGTTCTAAAGAAATTAAAGAAAATTGCAAAAACAAAATTTAAAAATTGCCTAAACTAAAAAAAATATGAAATTTTTTTTCCAAAAAGTTTTCTTGGGACGCATATTCACCAATGCATGTTTTTACAAGCGATATGTGCATGCATATCGATATAAAGGTTAAAAAATATTATAAAAATGGGAAAAATTGCGGTTTTAGGTACTTTTAACCAAGTTTTCAATTTAAGTTATATTTTATGCATTAGCTATCCAAACTAAAATGTTTAGCACCATTGGTCCCCGGCTCGTTACAAACAAAAAGTTTCCAAGTCGAGCACTGTGTTAGCAAAGCAATGGTGTTAAAATAATAACATATATTGTTATCGAAAAGGTGAGCAGAAACTTCGCACAGTGCGGCTAAAGCCGCTTTTATGTAGCCAAGAGTCGAAAAATGTAGAAGATTATCCACAAATCGGTATATGGGGGTTTTTGGGGTCGATCTGTTATCAGAGTTAGCAAATTCAAAATGGCCGACCTAATATGGCGTAATGTCATACGAAACAACGTATACAAAATTAAATGAATTTGCTAGTTTATTAAAATTTTGTGTTTTAATATTATTAGGGTATAAAATTAAAGAACTATTTTATTAAATTAACAAATTGTTCATGTATATCATTACACTGGGTCTTCACCTAGTAATTTCATTGCTGAAAACAAGCAATAACGACGGCAGAATATTTTTTTTGCTTCTTGATTGAGGCGGAGAATTCTTATGGCAATTTTTTCCACAAATCCTACACATTTATATGGCAACGATTGACTAAAGTATATATTTCCCGTGGTACGATATAAGATTTGATCGCTACAATCACCATTTGATCTGAGGATCCACCATAAGTATATCTGAATAGTTGTGGCTGTCAGTGCAGGAGGCGATTTCAAATATATAAAGAAACACTTTTCTTAACAAAAAACAAAGACTCCTACTAGAAATATCGTTCAAAATTGTAAATTATCTTATTAATAATACTAGATATACCATCGGACGACACAATCGCCCGTATTCTAGAATCTAAATGTAAATAATTTTATTAAGATTCAAAGAAAATTTATCTAAACGTCGTAAAAAAATGCATTAAAACACAGCCACCCACATGCTTACATACATATGCATAATGAAATAATACATGAAATTAAACCAGCGATGCCAACTTGGCTATTTTAGAGCTAAATTTAGCTCTTTCTGATTGCTTCTAACTCGAAATTTTTCGCTTTAGCTCTTTTTTAATAAAAAGAGCTAACAAAGCTTTTTTCAATTGTGGAAACGGCACGTTTGCCACTTTTTGGATCTTATACTAAATTTTCCCGCTTTAACCCTATCGTTTCTGCTTTAGGCATGTACATTTTTGGCAACTATGTTTTTTGCAAATGCATATACTTTGTTTCGCAATCATGTAAGATACATACATTTATGTATTTAGGTATTTCAAATTGTAAAACCCCGTTTTTTATTATAAAGTGTTCGTTTATGAGTAATAAGAAAATTTTCCACAAATTATTGAAATGGATTCTTGCTGCCAAAAATATAGGAAAGCTTGGAAATCAAATCCCGCGTTTAAATAAATGCATTAAACCAACAAAAGATCCTTCTAAAGATAACTGTTTTTGAAAATGATTTGTTCTTATTTTGTATGGTTATATTGTTAATGCAGATAAATATTTGCATCAATTGCTGTAAAATGATTTTATTTTAAATTATTATTTTTTCTTACTATTATTTTTATTCATGTAAAAAATCTTGAAGTGCAAATTGAATAATAAATATGTGCATTCATAGATTCAAAACGGAAAAATCTTGAGTTATTAAATTTAGTTCTTTTTAGCTCTTTTTGGCTACTCAGTTGGCTCGTTTTGCCTTTGAATTGTTGGCATCACTGAATTAAACACACAAACGAAATCCGTTTAACTAAGCTATAGCTATTATAATTCAATTTAATGAACTCTCTTCCTTTAAGTACTATGGCTTTAATACAATAACAAATAAGAGAAAACAATTTTTAGATCAAGAGAAATACTACAAACACACACACAATCTCATGTTTTGTTTCTTGTTTACATGTAAGCTAATAAATCCGTGTGTAAAATGTATGCATGTAGTAGTTTCAACTTTAAACGCTTAAAGCTCCCAAAATACTGAACCGATTTCAATAAAATATAGATATAGCACATCTGTACCAAAAAACCTTTAAAACCACATAAATCTTTTTAAGATCGGTGCAGTAGTATCATCGTAAAAGGGATTACAAAAAACATGTTTGCCTAATAATTATATACATAGATATATAGATATGTATACATTTTCATTGATTTCAAACTGTATTAAATTGTTTGGTTTTTAACTAATCATTTTTATGACATATTTTCATTTGAATATTTTTTAAGGTGAAAACATCACATTAGATAATAAATCGATTAAAATATTTTTAATATAATTCCGAAATTTTTTTACATGTTATAACCGAGATGACACAATTGTGCGATGTCCTTTTAATAAAAAAGGATTCTTGAACCGCTTCAGTAAGCAAACTTTAGCCTAAACATTAAAGAATTATTTTGATATTGATGATTTAAATGAATTTATACACAAAATAATGTTCAGGTCGGAAAGGGGTATGTGCATGCGTTGCGTCCATAGGTAGAAAGAAGCAAGCATCACAAATTCTTCTGTCACTAAGTATTTTCTTCTTTCCTTCTGCATATACTATAACTAAAACTAATGTCTTGCCAACACTGTAGTTTACCGTTTTTTTTACATTCGATGATTTGATTATGTATACCAAGGTGTTTTACATGTGAGTGTTGAGGAACAATTTGATTATTGACACTAATTGGGGAACAAGTATCTTTCCGTTGGGTAAATGTTAGCTATGCGCACTTTTCTTCGTTTACCATTATTCTCCAGAGTTCTAGCTGGATAATATATTCCTGAAGATATCGGGATGACTTATGAGGGTTTTCGTGCATGCTAAGGCCGTATCATCGGTAAATGTAGATGTGTGGATAATACTGCTCACAGACATATCACAGGTATAAATCAAATACACAACTGGTACCAGTATACTCCCCTGTGGCACTCCGTATGAAATTGATTCGACCACACTTACGAAGTCTCCTTCCAAAATAGTGGACTTCTTGGCAAAAATGTAACTTTCCAAAGGATTTAGAGTGTATTTATAATGTTAATTGGTAGATATGTTTTTAATTTTGAAATAAGGCCTTCATGCCACACTTTATCAAATGCCAGAACAATACAGAACAATTCTTGAAATGTTCTTCTTATATATTGAACCAATCTATGCGTTTATGCAATGGTGCTATGCTGACTTCTAAAACCAAATTGATGGTCCGGGATGCACCCACTACTAATTAAAATTGTGATCTGGTTACAAATTCCATCAATACCCGGATCTTTCTTCAGGTTGAGTCCACCAATTAGTCTTTGTACATCACGCATCTTAAAATTTAATGATCGAGGGGGTAGAGCGACTACATTTGTCAAATCAACAACACCAGTACATGTGTTTGGAGTAAATACCTATTTTAACAGCCTGTTTTTCAAAAATACATAAGTGTATACCATGATATAAATATAGAAGTTACTTCCATTCTCTCTTTGTTTTTAAAAATATGTATTTTTGAAGTTTGTTTTTTGAGAAAAATAAAGAAAAATTTTCCCATATAGTAAAAAATTTAAGTCTTCGCCCAAAAATTATTTTACAAAAATGTGTAATTCTCTTAACAAAAATTTTGCGAAAAATTAAAGTGATATAGATAAAAACACATTTGTGAAGACTTTAAAGTGGTTAAACAATAACTAATCTCATATTTTTATGTTTTCTGCTTAATACAAATCTTTTAACTATATTATCATCTAAATTTGGCGTTCAGAATCCAAATTTATTGATGTTTTTGATTAGTTGGCAATGAATTTTCATAAAGTTTAATAAATATTGATTGATATTGCATTTTGTTTAATCTACATATGTAATTTGTTTCTTGTTGATTGTAACATCTTTTTCTAAAATATTTAAGGAGATCTTTTGGCAAGTCTAATTCACAGATATTATAAGCTCTTAGCCTCTTTTGACGAATACCAGGAAATGAAGGGAATTTAAAAAATGCTGTACTCTTATTTTTACTTATGCTCTAATTCAGTAAGAAGATTTAGGACGTGTTTGCTTGAAAATACTTTTATGTTCTTGATTTTGAATTCTCTAAATTATTTTATTCAAAAATGGTTGCTGTTTTTTATAATGAAAAATCAAAATATTATTACCATGTTTTTAATGCTAGAGTTAATGTCGACGTCGTCGACGGCGTCAAATGTCAAACAAAAAGTTGATTCGTATAAAATTGTACGAGAGCAGTAAGAAATTCGACGTCGATAAAGTCCAATCTGTTTTAACTTTTTCGGCGTCGTTGCGGTGTTGCTCAATGTTGTTGTATATTCAATGTTGTTGTATTTGCAATGTTGTTGTATATTCAATGCAGTAGTACACAGCTGTGTTAACCTCGTCGACGGCGTTTACATTAACAGCAAAATGAAATTTTACGACGAACATCAGAATTTCGGCGTTAAGATGCTGTCAACGACGTCGACATTAACTCTAGCATAAAACGTAAAAATTAAATTAACGTATTATACAATAGTTTGAAAAACATATGAAAAAATATGTGTTGGGTATAATGTTTAGAACAAAATCATAAAGAATATACACAAACCTTCTAGCATAGACAATAAATAATGTTTTAAACAATCACAACTGCGGCTTTTTTCGTCCATAGACAGGACGATACAATCGTCGAACAGAACTTATGCATTAATTGTTTAATTTATACAATCTATATTTTTTAAAAACAATTTTGAAATAATTTTTTAATAAAATTTTCAAACAAACAGGAAACAGACGGGGGTATAATAAATTAATACGGTAGCACTATTTTAAAGGAAACTTCAGAATATCTATAGCTGTCAGAAGGTGAATGTCAAAAAAATGAGAGAATGAAGTACCTTCTATATTTATATCATGGTGTATACGCTCTTTAAAATAACGAACAAAACTATGTTTACGTTTTTAAAACATTTATTTATTTTCATGTGAGTGACAAAAAAGAGCTTTCAGTTTTCTACACTCATAAACTTTTTTATGTAAAATTAATTAAAATTCGGTCTACATATTTTTCATTTGACTTTAATGAAAATCCTGTTTAATTTTTAATGTTGAAATGTTAACTGACTTAAAACTCTAAGAAACAAATTTCTTTCTTTTATTTTTCACTTTAAGTTACAAAAATAAATAAATAAACGAAAAAATTTTAAAGATTTTCTCCGCTATGCAAGAAAAAATTACATGTGCTTGAAATGTACGGTAAATCAAAATGTTCATAAAACACGGTTTTAACGTAAACTTGAAGCATACGATCATTTTTTTTTTGCACATGGTAGTTTTTCTTTAATCTAATTAACTTAACTTTCACAAGAACAAATCTCGACTTCCATATATAAAAAAATGTCTCTTGCTTCTGTAATATTTCTGTTACCAATTTCAGTATAACAAAATAATATTTTCAAATTTCAAAAATTTTTAGCATTGATTCAAAATAAAGTATGAGTTATAGGAAAAAGTAATCGTTATAATAACAACTGAAAATACGAAATACAATGAAAATCTATAGTGACCTGTGTATAATTTTCTAGATGAATGCTTGAATCAATTAAAAATAAAATCACTTGCCCCCTTGTTCATAAAACTTAAAATGAATTTGAAATGAATTTTATTTCAAATTTTTCTTTAAATTTTTTTAAGAGATTTTACTTTTTTATTCCGTCACTGCTATAATTTAGTGAGTGTGATTTTTTGGTTATTAAGTTCTTTTTATGACAAAACGAAAGCTTTTAAAAATGTTTTATAAAAAGCTAATTTTAAACGTTATTGTTTTTAAACGAACCATAAAAACGAAATGGCTTATGTTTTCTTAAAACAGGCTGTAAATGCTCATAAAATATTTTACCTTTTTCATTATGGCTTCTTGCCCAACCTCCGGTAGATGTGCGTAGAGGTGGTTAAAATCAACTGCTGCTGTAAAGAGTAATGTGATATCAAGACCTTCCAGATAATTTTTAAGGGATGCAGTTATTTCAAATGTCAGCAACTCTTTAAGTCTGATTTTATGTTGGGGTGACCATTCCGTTCTAGCTTTTCTTTTTACACATACGGGACGTTCAATATCCCTAGAATAAATTCTATTAAACACAGTCTGCGGATGGGAGGTAGTGGCATGTTCACCAGCCTGTTTAATATTTTCGTTAAAATTGGCAATGTTAAATTCAATGTCTTCGAATGCTCTTAGCTTATGGTTTTCTATACAATTACTATGAATTATTTTTTGAACTGTAGCCAATTAACATGATTGATCATCTTGACATATGGGTGAGGTAACAGAGAAAAGATTGAATGCTTTATTTTGTTGTTTTGAATGCAATTACAAAAAACCACCATATTGTTGTCAATCCACAACATTTGAAAAACAATATTAAAGGCACAATTAAAAGAGATGAGTGTGGCGACTTTTATTGCATGCATTGCTTGTGTTATATAACTGTTCACTGGTATTGTCAAAAGCAACGAATACTCAGTGAATGGTGCCAATACTTTTTACTGTTATTCACCATAACGTAGTAGTTGTACTTTGCGCTTGTGTAAAACTATTATACATATTAGTATTCATAAAACACGATATAGATTTGAAATGTATTTTATGTCAAATTCTATATTAAGCAGGTATTTAAGACACCTTCAGATCTATTTTACTGTTTCCAAATTTTACTGTTGTATTATCTTTTTTTCTAACACCGTAAATATTGGCATTTATTTTTTTTTTAAATCTCGTCCATCACACTCCCTTTTTATTTATAACCATTAAAATCATTTAAAACAAACTTGTTATTTACACGTGATATACCAAAGGTCAGCGAATACTGAGTGAAAGGAATACATTCTTTCATGCTGCATGATTTCATTTCACTGCTTGTGTTATATCGGCGTTGTAATAAAAGAGTGCGTATGAGGAATCAACATATCGCAATGAATTGTATCATAGCAACGAATTTATGAATTGTTAGCAAATGCGAATGGTTTCATTCTGTTCTCTGTGAGGTAGTTCACTTCCCCGTGGGCCACAGATTGTAAGGATCGTGGGAGAGTGATCGGGGGAGAAATCTAGAGCAGCTTCTACATGAATTAAATCTGTTGAGATATTTTTCATGACTCCAAAATCTAAAACGTCAGGAATTTTTTGTATTTCCGTGGGCCAGTAAATGGGATCCCCACTGGAAATGACGTCAAAGTCCATTTTTAGGGTTCCGTACACCAAAGGTGAAAAAAGGAACCCTATTGTTTTTGCTACGCTGTCCGTCTGTCCGTCTGTCCGCCTGTCCGTCACGAGGTATTTTCTCAGGAACCGCAAGACCTACGGACCTGAAATGTGGACAGAGTATGTGGGACCTTGGTCACTACAACAACAAATACTATAGATTTAAAAATTAAAGGGTGTTCCAAAAGGAGCGACGAAACATTTTAAAATCCCATGTAATATACATGCAATCGTATGTACATATGTATATTGACACTTGAAATTTGTAAAATTAGTGTATTTTTATAAAGACTACAACAATTAACATTAAAATATTAAAAAAATTAAATTAAAGGGTATTCCATCAGTTAATGTAATTTTTACTATATAATTTTGACAACTTGCTATATCTTGGAAACCGTAAGAGGTAAACTCTTGAAATTTTCGAACGAAATCCGAAAATTATCAAATTGCCAAACGGAATAAAAATCGCCAAAACATGAAAAAATCGCCAAAAATTTAAAAAAAATCGCCAAATCGAAAAAAATCGACAAAATTAAAAAAAATTCTAGCACTAAAATATATCGCCAAATTCGAAAAAATCGCCCATATAAAAAATCGCTAAAATGAAAATAAAACGCCAAAAACCGAAAAAAATCGCCAAAACGCGAAAAATGCGCCAAAATCTAAATAATTGGTTATGTGAAAATAATAATATTTTTCCATATTGAAATTAGAAATTTCAACATGGCTAAACTTTCGTTAATGTTTCTTATCAATTCAATATGGTTTTTATTGATTTTAAGCTTTTTTCTCTAGGTGTAGATGTTCTTTACAAATGTTGTCAAAAATACGAGTATACTGCTTGAGTCTTAGTTGGAAGTGGAGTTGGATCCACCGCATCCTCTTCCTCTCGGGTCCTTTGAATCATATAAGGTGTAGCCATTTATTTTAAAATTGCTACTCGAAGTCCAATAAATCTCAGAGACCAACATTGTATCAAAATTTTTTCCGTTAGGAAGTGCTCAATTTCTTTTTTATGTTGGCGAACTAATGCTGTTGGTTGTAAACTAATGCTGGAAGACGTGTATTCTGCATAAGCAGTATTTCTGGCATTATGCTACTCATATTTGTTTTAAAATTATTTATTGTTTGCATCAGTATATCAATATTAGCTTAAAGGCGATTAAAATTAAAGCTTGAGTTGATATTTGTTGAAATATTTATATTTGGCGGTGAAACATTTTGTGTGGGAAAGGAATTTATTTTAGCAGCAGCCCCATACGATACACGTGAAGTAAGGATTTGTAAATATTAATCGTACGTGAAAAACGATTTTAATATATATTTAAAATCTTTTGAGACAAATAATCCTTATTCATAAAAATTCAAGTAAAGATTATAAGATATTAACAAACTAAAACAAAAGTTAACATATCGAGCCTTATTTTCGATTTAATCGTAAGCGACAAATATTAAATTTTTCAGGAGAAGTTTTCTTAGAATATTCAAATTTGTTTTACATTCGTAAATTGTTGCTAACGATGAAATTTTACAGCCCGTATTTTTAAAGTTCTCAACAATTTTGGCATTTTAATAATTCTAAACTAATAGGCTCATAAAATTTTAGTGTCAATAGAAAAGTATATTTTCGATAACATGTCGCTAAAGACAAAATCGAAAGTAATGCTCGATATTTATGTCCATTAAAAACAGACACAAAGTTAATTTATCGAAACAAATTAAATTCAGTAATGTGCATATCGCTCATTTACTTCAGTATTGTCATGACTCAAAAAATTCGTTTTTTGAGTTAATATTGATAAATAATTTTGTATTTTATCTTGTGTCAAAATTTCATGTAAATAGGTTTTACTACTACCTCGTGAGAGAAGAATATTTTTTAATTTCTTCATTGAGTTGTATGTAAAAAGAAAACGTGTTTTCTGCAAAAATAGTTTTTTTGAGTTGTGACACTATTTGAAGTGAATGAGTGTTATATACATACATATATGCATATTAGACATTAAAAATTCGTTTTAAATAAAAATTATGCGTAAAATTGCTTTAGTTTAGCAATATTTTATAAAATTAAAAACAAAATAAAATAAATTTCAAAACAGTACAAATTATTATATATTATTATTATTATATATTACTAGCGTACCCTCGCCCGCTTCGCTGAGCGTGTAAATAAAATCTAATTTTTTTACATACGACAAAACATTTTAATTGTGATTTATTTTTTTAGTTTATTGTTTTAAAAATAATAAAATATGTCTATTCTAAAGCTTTTTGGTATACAACATTCTTTGTTTTTCCATCTGCCGTATAAATAAATAATGCTGATGGTGTACCTACTCGTGAGCACGCTACATAAAGTTGTCCTTGTGAAAAGCATAGATTTTCTAAATTTATTCCGCAGACTTCCAAAGACTGACCTTGTGCCTTATTGATGGTCATCGCAAAAGCAAGAAATGGTAAATCGGTGGGAATCATTGGAATTCGGGGAATTAAAACATCTTTGCCTTTGTATTTTCCTTTTAATTTAGTCGCTTCGATAACGTTGTTCATTAGCCTTTTTACTGCAAGTCTGGTGCCATTACAAAGGCGCGGTTGGTTTATATTTGTTTATTTATTTATTTCAATCCGATACATAGAAAGCCTAAAAGGCTATGCGAAGCATAATTATCGGAGCTCCAACTTTTAACTGTAGATTGTGTGGTGGAATTCCTGGCATATCAAGTGAATTTAAAAATTCAGTTGGATAATTTACAACGTCATCTTGATTCGTAACAGTGTCCACTGATTTGTATGTAACTAATTGGCCTGCTATATCTTTTTGTATAGCTTGACATCTTTGTTTTTGGCTGCCAATATTGCTCGTTCGCTCAACCAAACATGATTTTTGTATTGCTGCGCAATATTTGGGAACACCTTTTGAATTAATTCTTCTTTGGATTTTGTAATATTGCAAAACGTAGTTGGTAGTGTTATGAAGCCAGTTAAAATATCAACTTGTATTTTTCCATTTCCAATAGCCAGCAATTGCTTCGAAAACTCATTTGCTGATGGACCATTTTGCATTTGAACGCGCATATTTGTAGTGAGTTTGAGCGTTTTCACTTTTCTCCACAAATTTGAAGATTTCAAACACGCGTTTAGTTCATCGGCAGCAGTAGATCTAGGAATAACAGCTAATGTCTGCCGAAAATCACCTGCTAACAATATTGTGGCACCACCAAACAATTCTTGACTTCCTCGTAGATCTTGCAATGTTTTATCTAAAGCTTGCAAAGATTTCTTGTGGGCCATAGTACATTCATCCTATACGATAAGTTTACATTGCTGCAAAACCTTTGCCATTCCAGATGTCTTGGGGATGTTGCAAGTAGGGGTTTCGGTAAACTGCATATTCAGTGGCAACTTCAGTGCAGAGTGTGCTGTTCGACCGCCATCCAGAAGAGTGGCTGTAATTCGAGAAGAAGAGAGTGCTTCTTCTGTTACGATCGTATGTTTGCTAAAAGCAATGAGAGCAAAAATGTTTTTCCCGTGCCTCCAGGCGCATCCAAAAAATATATTCCACCTCTTTCGTCGTTAACAACTTTCATGATTCAATCGTAGGCTTGTCTCTGTTGTTCATTTAACTTTGGAATATTTCATTGTACAAATAAGCTCAATTCATTACAATTAAATTGTTGTTCGCGTTGCAAATCTCGAATAAATATGTCGCGCATTGGACGATCGGGAGTTATCATTCCTAATTCTGTTAAAGCTTTATTTGCTATTGCTAAACACATGTCTTCAATAATAATCAATGCTTCATTATACATTTCCTCTGTGATCAGTAGTTCTTGATTTGTCGTGGTGAGACGCATTCGATGCAAAATATCGTCTGTCATGTATTCTCGATATTTTATCCATAATTCAGGTGGATTTGACGGGAAACATGTTGCTATTATTATAGAAAACAATGTCCGTATTTGATGCGGTTGAGCCGAAATGGATGCGTTGGCAAGTGTTAGATCCCAATGAGTATCATCCTCGAGTAAATGCAATCGTGTACATGCTTCTCGATATGTCGCACACAATTGGCCATCAATGGTTCTTAAATTTTGGAACGATGTTGGTCCACGGACGTTAATCAACAACAAACGCAAGTAAAAACATTCAGCATTGTTTGGATGAACTGTATAAATGCGTCCTTAAGTCTCTGTTGAAAACAAATTTGGGTGACCTTCAACTGGTTTTCCCATTTTCGACCGCCTACCGGCAATAATCCCAACTATGTTAATGGTACGTTTACACTAAACTTGAATGAAATTTTAATCCCCTTATTCTATGTTAACAATACATGTGCGAAGTTGTAGTGAAAACGTACTGCAAGAATCTTCCACACAAACAATATTTAGTCAAAAGGGGGAAAAATTGCTTAATAGTTAAATATGACCTAACATAGCATTAAATGATATATCAATCACGGTCGACTGTAACACACTGTGAAAATTTCATTACAATCGACCAATTATTATGACGTCTTAGCGATTTGTTAAAAAAGGGGCGTGGCACCGCCCACTTTCTACAAAACAAAGTAATTCTCCTTATACGACCAACATATGTATCAAATCCCATGTTCATAATGCTACCGGTTCGAGAGATATGGCCGTTTCAAATTGCGATTTGTATGGGCGGTGCCACGCCTGTTTATCTAATTATGTCCTTATATAGCCTAAGATAGAGTCCCGGTCGACAGTACCACACTGCGCAAATTTCATAACAATCGGTCCATTATTATGGCCGCCATAACGACTTTTTTAAAAGACGCGTGGCACCACCCACTTTCTACAAAACAAAGTAATTCTTCTTGTATGACGAACACATGTACCAAATCTCATCTTCATACCTCTATTGGTACGTGAGATATAGCCATTTCAAAATTGGAGCTGTGTAGGCGGTACCACGCCCCTTTGTACAAGCAAAACCTAATATAGCCTATAACCTGCTACACACCAAAAGAAACAGACACACCAAATTTCATCATAATCGGTTTAGCGGTTTCCGTGTCCAGAGCGACCAAACGAACAACGGTCATTTTTATATATATAGATTATATATTATATTATATTTTATAAAATTAAAAACAAAACAAAATAAAATAAATTTCAAAACAGTACAAATTATTATATGTGTGTATATAGTGTCAGAAATTATTTCTAAGAATTATTAGTTTACAAGTTATTTACTAATCACCTTTACTTGTTGTTGTTGACATCAACGTCAGCAAATATCAAAATGGGACAGTTTAGTGTTATTTTTATTCAGTAGTTGTTTATTTCTAACCGACTCTTGATATTTTATAGTTTTGGTATTGTCTTAGCATTGATAACGAAAAAAGTAACGGAATGAAGATGAATAATATTAGTTATCAAACCAATCTTCATCACTCTGACTTTGTAAAAAAGTGCTGGTTCATGTAATGACTACTTAGCCTATTTCTTTGTTGATTAAATTGTTTATAATTTTGTCATGTTTTGCTCGATTTTCTTCTTGTTGGTCTTATTTCTTACGTAAAAGTATTATCATTACGTAGATGAGCAGAAACCAGACGTTTATTTACGATTTGTACTTTTCTGTCGGCATTGAATCACAGTAATGTATGTTTTTTTGAAAATGTGCCCTATTTCCATCAATATATTTTGAACGGCTTTACCAATCAAAGATCCAATGATACACATTTATCCGTCATCTCAATGAAAAAATTAAAATATTACAATATCTCGAAAACTTTTCCGTAATTTTACCTTGATTTTCGAACTCAGCGGAAGAAACTATGTACATAAGGAAAATTACCTCTCATCAAATGTACATCAAAAAACTTTAATTTTGTAAACTAATGTAAGTAATTGAACCGTATACATGCAATGCCTCATATATTTATTTGTTTTCATGTACCTGAATAACAGAGTTTACATCATGATATATGTTAAGGCTGCCAGCCTGATCAACCGCTTTGCACTTTTTTGCATATACTTACTCTATGACATCTTTCTAGGTGCCCTGTTAGCGAAGATGTACTTCCACACTATAAAAGACGTATTTTACTTATTGAACGGCGTACACTTTTACTTTTATCCAATTTTTTAAGATATTGCCAAACTTGAATTAGAGCCATTTTTTCACAAACTAAACAATTTTTAATTTTTACACTTTTTTCGTAAAACAAATAAGTAACATAGGATGTATAATAAATGAACGCTGCCACACAAAACGACACCTATTCTTGAAATGTATTTATGTACATATGTACATATGTAGTATGTAGCGTTGCATAAATTAATCGAAGTATATCAAGTGTATTAAAAGCTTATTATTAAGGCATATCAATCTGCCTTGATTGATACCTAAAAAATTTCCAAGATTTTGATATTAATAAAAAATCGATTTTAATAGCGCAATAATCGATTTCAGTATAACTTAGACGTAAAATCAATTGCAAAAATCGATTTTTTTAACAGAAAATTGGTTTTCGATAAAAATTTAAATCGATTTACCAATCCTTAACGTGAAGTAATTGGTTGGCTAATTTGAGCAGAAGTGGCGGAGTAAGATTTTGCTGATTGACATGGAGATAATTTAGTTTTTGGTCCCATAGTCTGTTTAATGAAAGAATATACAGGATATCCTTTGTAGTTAGCAGTGTGATTACCTCAAAAATTACAAAAATTACAATATTTCTTTTCTGATTGACTTTTACATTCGGCAAGCATTAAAAATTTAATCTCCAAATCATCTTAAAAGTAGCTCCGAACTGTAAAAGTCAATATGTTCCGCACTGCTGGACTCGTTTTTTCCTTTTCAGTTGTTTTTGGGTAGTCTGGTTTTTGATTTGTTATTTCTTATTTTAAAATTTTTAGTGTCCCAAAATAAGAGTTTTTGGTACCCCACCCGATAAGTTTCTTAATTTTTTTTATTGACATAATTTAATGAGAGGTCCCCACCAGTTATCAATAAATTTTCAGTTATTTATTCCTAAATAAATTTAAACATATCTTATACAAATTTTTGAGATCTTCTCTTAATTTACTTTAATTTGATACCACACACGATAGGTTTGGCTAAAAAATTTTTTTTAAGTGCAACTATTTCGGTCGCCATTTTGTTTTTTGTTTTTAAACACTTGTCTAAAAACCGTTTGGAAGATAAGTGGTAATACAGAAATTTATAAACATATTTACAAGAAACGGGCGAAAAACATAACCCTTCTTGGCAGTCGGGTAAAAACAAGCTCAGCAAAAAAAATATTTTTTCTTACATTAAAAATAAAACAAAAATTTTTGAGCAATAAAAAATTTTTTTGGTTAACCTTTTTCTGGAATTTTTCCATATGTACATTCGAATAATGTATATACGTATGTACATATATACATATATATGTATATATATATATATAACCAGCGAAAATTTTAAAAAAGGTAATCGATCTTGGAAGTAAGCAGTTTTGTTGGAAGCTGGAATGCTAGCAACATAATGATTTTAACAAGGCGTGAGAGTAAAATAATCGATTATTCAGAAGTAGTTTTGTTGTTTATTATAGCAAGTAATTATTTTTTTCTTTGTGGGAAATATGTCGTTATTTTTTTCTTGATGGAAAAAAAATACTTTTTTTAATATGCCGTTTCTTGAATAATTTACACAGAAAAAATATCATCGAAATGCAATCAGCAAAACAAATTGTTAACATTTAATTTAAAAATTAACAATCATAATTGTTAATATAACAAATTTAAATTTTTGTAATCAATTAAATTACTTTACAAAATTATTTGTTAAATTATATCATAACGGAATGCGCACATGTAGAAAAAACAAGAAATCATATTTTGTGTGTATTCATTATTTGTGTATCTAATAAAGTGTTGCTCTTTAGCTGAGAGGTAAGCAAGTTAGTTTATTATCCCTGTGGTAGCCGGTTCAACTCCGCCCAAAGACATTTAGTGTGTTTCGCAGGCAAGCAAATAGTCGTTTCTAGGATTGCGATGGTGTATAAAAAAAATTACATTGTTAATCAGCCGTGTTACAGATACCGTTCGGAATGGTATTGATTCCGTATTAACCATTCCGTTCAATGTTCATTTTGGTGCTTCAGATTCCCATCGTTTTCATCAATCCCAAAGAAATGGTAAAATTGTTTTTATCTTGCAAGTGTGGAAAAATAATTTTGTAGTAAAGGATAATGTGGCATATGTTTAGGCGTTTAAACTTTTTTATATGCATATTTTAATTTTGCCTTGTATTTTTTTGTTTTGTGTGCTGCCAACATGAAGATTTTGATAAAGTACATACGAAAATGATATGGCAATACTAAAGAAACCAATTCCGTACATTTGGTTCTGTTGATATTGATTTTGTAATGACTTGAGAAATTTACATAATAAATAAATAAAAACTACATAGTTAATTGTAATTCAGTTTTGAATAAATAAATGAAAAAGTAGTATTCTTTATTGAAGCAAATTTTTTAAACATATTTTTTTTAATTTAACATGCAGAAAATGTTAATTCCGTATATGAAATTAAAAGTGATTTCATTCCAAATTTTTTCGTTTTTCGAGTTACAATTTCCTTAATTGTATTTACAAAAATCGTTGTAGGTTCAAAATCAATTAATTATTTAATTGATATTACAAAAAAATTAATTGTATTTACAATTTTTTTTCTGTGTAAAGATATTGATAAAAAACTCAGTTTGATTAAATAAATAATAACTTTTAAGGCAAAATATAAATAAATTAAAAAAAGTATATTTTTACTAGGAAATACACCATTTTGTTAAATTTGTTCTATAATCTTAATTGAAGTGGGTTATATTTGGTTCGTATCCGTGCCTGCATTGTTACTTATAAATACAATTTTTAGAAAAATTTCAGTTGTTTTGATTGATGAACTTTTAGTAAAACAGAAAATTAAAAAAATTATTTGGAACTATTTATATTTAAATAATAATTTTTAAAATTTAAGTAGTTATTTTTAATTTAAAATAAATAAGTATTCAATTTAGAAATGTGTGTTTATAAAATAACTACATATTTTGGCAATATATTCACGTCATCTTTTAAAACCCAAAGAATATCTTCAACTTCTGCTTCCTATTTTTGTAAACGAGTACGTCAATTTGGCAATAAAAAAGTAAATCATTATATGGCAAGTAGTTCAGATGGTAATGTTTAATTTTTTGCTGGGTATATATACTCTTAGGACAAGTCATAATTCAATGAATAAAATTAGACTTTTTCATTACAGAATTAGAATTAAATATTATACATACTTTTAATTAAATAATCTGAAGCTAAAACTTTTGAAAATCTCATTTTAATAGTTGCGAAAAAAACGTAACATATTTTTTTTCATGTGTGGTTTTTAAATAAATGATGAACATTTATATGCCATACTGATGGCACATTTTTGCCATATATGTATATCGTTGATATGTGTGGTATTTGTGTGTTCGCAAAATGCAAGTTTGCATGCAAACCTCAATATTGGTCCATACATTGTGCTGTTCTGCTTTAGTACGTTGCTGTATCAATTGTTGTAATACTGCTGCTGTTGTGGTTGCAACATCTGATTTATGTCGTGTTATATGTAAATCACTGCATTTTATAAAATGTCCATTATTAAGGGAGCACAAGATTTAGGTTTGGCAGGGAGAATAAGTAGAAGTCTAGAGTATGTAAATTGTTTGAACCTTTAAGCCAGGGCCAATGTTCATGTGTTTGTTAATTTTAATATGGGCTATGTTAACAGTGTATTTTTTGTGCTCCACACTTTTATATTGTTGAACAAATGTTGCACAAAACCACACATTGAACATGCTTCGTACAGAATAAGTTTTATACATACCTTTAATAGCTGTATGTTTGCTGCGGGGATAAAAAAAATGCCGGTAACCGGTCGTGTCGTACAAAGTATACGTTTTTTTATTTAAATGAATTTAATTTTGTAATATTAAAGAAAAATTATATTGTCCCAATGATAATGTAATATTTTTAAGTCTAATGATTATTTTAGGTGCAATTTATTCCACTGGTTTTTGAGCCCAAGTAGTGTTTTATTTCATTAATATATAACTATTAAAATTACTGTAAAACAGGCAGATTCTAAAATTAAATTAGTGAAGTGCGACTTTGACCCGCGCACGAAGGGTTCCGTACGGACACGAGATATGTAATTCAATACGAACAATATAAACTATAGTTTTCGCATTTTTTTCGTTTTTGGGTTTTTTTTCGGTTTTAAGCGTTTTTTAGATTTGGGGTTTTTGAATTTATTGGCGCTTTCTGAGTTTTGGCACTTTTTTCTCGTTTTGGCAATTTTTTTTGGTTTTTGAAGTTTTTTTAATTTTGGCGATTTTTATTACTTTCGCATTTTTTTCTTTTAGCGATTTTTTATTTTGGAGATTTTTTTTTAGTTTTTGGCGTTTTGGCAATTATTTTAGTTTTGGCACTTTTTTTCTCGTTGTGAGGATTTTTTTTCGGTTTTTGACTTTTTTTTCTCGTTTAGGGGATTTTTTTCGTTTTGGCGATTTTTTAATTTGGGCGATTTTTTCGAATTATTTTAGTGCTAGATTTTTTTTTAAATTTTTGGCGATTTTTTCAGGTTTTTACGATTTTTTTCGGTTTGGCGATATAATAATTTTCGGATTTTTTAGTTTTACCGTTTTTGAAAATTTCAAGAGTTTACCTCTTACGGTTTCCAAGATATAGCAAGTTGTCAAAATTATATAGTCAAAATTGCATTAACTGATGAGAGACCACCCTTTAATTTAAATTTTTTAATATTTTAATGTTAATTGTTGTAGTCTATATAAAAATTCCCTAATTTTACAAATTTCAAGTGTCAATATACATATGTACATACAATTGTATATATATTACATGGGATTTTAAAATTTTTCGTCGCTTGTTTTGGAACACCCTTTAATTTTAAATTCTCATGTATTTGTTGCTGTAGCGGCCAAGGTTCTACATACTCTTTTCAAATTTCAGGTCTGTAGCTCTTGCGGTTCCTGAGAAAATACCGTGTGACGGACAGGCGGACAGACGGACAGCTTAGCGAAAACAATAGGGGTTCTTTTTTAAATTTTGGTGTACGGTACTCTAAAAAGGGGTATTGATACCTAACCAAAGCCTTGTTTCTGTAGAATTTGAAACGAGAATAATAGTCAACGAAGTAATATATTTTCCGAAAGAAAAAAATTTTTAAAAGATATTTTAAAATTTTATACCGTAAAATATGGTTGTTTAACCTGAGCATTGGTTCAAAATTCGGTGCACTTACATTGAAACTTAAAGTAGACTGTTAGCCAGATGGAATAGGGACCAATTCGTCAAAAAAGAACACATAGCACAACAACTAAATTCATAGTTTTTATAAAATAACCTAAATTGTTATCTATAAAGATAAAATTAGTTAACGTGGGAAATAAAACTCTAAAGCCCTTTTTTCATTTCTGAATTTTTTCACCCAAAAATCCAAAAATTTTTCCAATTTTAATAACCTTATTTATTTTCTGAATTCAGATTCAATTTCCAGTCTCTCAAATTGCTTAACAAAATGAGAAAACTCTTCTGGAATATTGTCGAAAGAACTTTTGTTTGCTATAATAGTACTGTGGGGATCAATTAAGCTTCATTAAGGCATTGAGTTTATATTCCAATTCAAATCTTATCCCACGGTTCTATGTAAAAAATTTTTAATTTTTTAATGATATCATATTTTTCAATTTTATTAACTTAAGCATCAGTAAATACCTCCCTGGCATATATTCCTAAGTCGGGTCAGCTATTCAGGACCTGGTCCGATTTTCAGATCAGCTTTTCAGGACCTGGTCTGGTTTTCAGATCAGCTTTTCAGGCCTTGGTCTGGTTTTCTGGTCTGGTTTTTTGAGTTATAAGTTTACAAGTAACTAGCTACTTATAACATTTATACGAATGAAGTTTCAGGTCAGATGAGTCAACTAAAGTCAATCTTTTGTGAGCAGTAATTTTTTATTTTTTTTTGTTATAACGAAAATCATTGAATTCAATATCCTTGCCTATCACCAAAAATCCATATTTATCCTTCCAACACTGTACAAATTTCTTAAAGCCTTTCAAAACTCATGTTACTGACAACATGATGCCTATAAACGTGCTTAATTTTTTTTCTCATCTTGCATAAACATTATAATTACATTTGCATTGTCTCTTATTAAACGCTTACAACCATATTTATAAAAATATTAAACAGCATTTCGAATTTTGTTAATGCAAAGTTCACGAAAATTGTATTCATAATAGAAATTTAGCTTAAAAAACGTTTTTTAAAATTCATGTAAATCACCTAATTTTAAAAGCGTCTGCACCCATATTTAAAACAATTTTGAGTTGACTTTGTTATAATTTTGCTTCATGTTTATTTGTATATTTAAGTTTGCCTGTATATATGTCTGCATGCATCTATGTATTAGGAATAATAGTATAAGTTTGATGACTCATTCTACTTGTGTCCTATAAAAAAATATACACGTACATATACATATGTATGTATATTATTCTTTTCAGATGAAACATCAGCAAATATCATAATTAAAATGCTTTAAGCTTTGTTATAATATCTCATTCTTTTAAAAAATGAAATTAACTTCTTCAGATATTCATATTTGGCTTGATATAGATATATTGAGTATAAATAGAAATATTCAAACTTGACTTAGTAGCACAGAATACACAGAAGTAAAGAAAGTGACAGGTAAAAAAGCTCCAATCAGGTGTTTTTTAAAACTCGTGGAAAAAAGAGAAAAGTATAGTGTATTGATACTGTAGTGTATAACTACTTACCAATTAACACAGATAATAATCATTTATTGCACTAGAAAGAAGTATCAAAACAAAAACGACGACAAATTTGAGGGAAAACGAGACAAAGAGAAAAATACCCTTATCTTACATCTCGTGACACTTCTGTATGTTTTGTGTTAGTAGTAGTGAACTGGGCATTCAGCGCTGATTAAAATTTTTTACGTTTTTAACGTCCACATTATGAAAAATCATTTTTAGGATTTTCCGTTGGCATTTCATTATATTGTGAAATTCAATTCCTCTGTATAGAACCTCTCAAAGAAAACATTACTGTGCATGTTTAAGTAACATGAAAACAAGAATTTATACATAAGCAAAAAAAATAAAATTTGGGGTCCAACGAAGTAAAGCCAATAAAGAAATAAAAGCCATTGATATATTTAATTCTTTTTCAATATTTTATTTCACATTTTTGCTTAAAAATCTTAGTACTAATACAAATTTAGCTCTATGTATAAATAAAAATATATGATATAAAAAGAAAAAATATCATTAATCTAATATTTGATTTTTATTTACAAATAATTTAGGTATAGGTAAAAAGATAAACGTTTTAAACCATTAAATTTTAACATGCTTTTGTGTGAATAAAATACTAAAATTAATAGATAAATTCATAAAAAAATATGTATCCAATAAATAAATTAATAAATAAATACAGAAATACATAAATAAATAAATTGATAAAGTAATAAGTAGATAATAAATAAATTAATAAATAATTATATAAATATTATTCGTACAAAATTAAATTCTAGTTGTCATCTTACATGCAATTTAGTAGGAAGCATTCTATTCTACATCCATTGTTTCATTGTTTCGGTCTATGTAATGTCCCCAAGCACGCGTTTTATTTTATATTTCATTATATTTCTTTTATCATCAGAAAAGCTAATTGCTATTTTATTTAGTTTTTGATTATATAGTTGATGTGTTTTATACCTAAACTAAAACATTTCATCTGAGATAATTTTGAATTCAAATAAGCAACTTTTGTAATCATTAATGGACAACTTTTTAATTACAGACTTTTTGACACCCTTTAGATTTTTAACAGCTTCCGAGCGAAGAGTCGACAGAGAATACATTTTTGCTATTAAACCAAAAAACTCTGTCATTATATCCCCATTGATTTCATCTTTCATCATTCCCAAAACCTTCTTATTGAGTAGCGGCAAACGAAATTGATCATCTGTAGGATATTCTGACGTATCAAAATTCAAACTAATATCATTACGGATACCATCTTAAAAATCATCAGTTTTAATTAAATAAATAAAGGAGTCAGTATCCATATAGTTGAGAGAAATGTTCTCTCCAAATTTAGGCTTCATGAAGCCATAATGGAAGTCATACATTCTCCACTTGGATAACTCCAGTCCGTAAAGTCTACATATATGGGTTTATCATATGGTCGTCCCATTTTTTCTAACTCTACCGCATACATATCATCAGAAAGTTTTGTCAACTACCTAAAATTTGGTTTCGCAATTAATGCTCTGAGACCTAAATGATTCCTGTTTGTTTTTTCCCAAGATGAAGCAATTCTAATGTTTCTACGTTTTTCAATGTTTTCCATTGTCTTCCCATAAACAGCGTTGCTTAAAAGTTTGAAGAAATCGTTTTCAAAATTATTTTTAGTATTTTTCCTTCGGAATATGCTTATGTCAATATATTTTTTAAGTCAAGGGGATTGCTTAAATCTGAGTATTCTATTGATTTGTTTAAAGATGATGCCATTTGAAATGGCTTGTTTTAAAACTCTATAGTGCATGGTGTAATTTGTTTTTGAGTGTAAGTCTGCAACTAATTTTTTGATTTTGGAACTCCCCACGGGCTTATTTTGGGGACAAAATGGCAAATCATTATGTAGATCATGCACTGAATTGGGATAATCTATATTGACTTCCAAAATATATACATACTCTGCATTATCAGAAATTGTTTTAACATCAAAATCAGTATCACATATCCACTAAAATTCACCGTAAGGAAAATATTCTGACATCGCCCAACCATATAAATTTGTTAGCGTCTAAATAGAAAATAAATTTAGAAGGTTTTGATGCATCAAAATCTTCTAAATATTTTTTATTCGCTTTCAAATATCGTTGCGAGCATTGAACTAGTCCACCTCTAATTCTATTTTGCATAAACATATATGTACATATCGGAATCAGTGAACTATTCCAAGGAAACTTCTGTGGTTTTTAACATTGCATTCCTGGATAAACCTGGTCCTGTATAATAATGACAGGGGTCTAAATCGTATATACCTCTACAAATTTTCCTAAAATTTTTAAACACGTCAGTTAGAAGAAGAACATCTGTCTTAAGGTAGAGTTCAGTATAGTCAAGGAGGGTTTTAAGTTAAACTCACTCCACATTTTTTGAGCATGTTCATACTCGACTACATCACATTATTCATTCATTAGAATATTGAAGAACTCTTCTCTACTAGGGAGTTTAATTCGCTTAAACCTAGTCATGGAATCCATGTAAGAGTACGGAACTACCCCCTTTCTTCTAATCAGGTTGAAATGAGCTTCATCAACGAAACATGACCGAATAGTATTGAAATCATTACTATCAAACTTTTTCGCTAACGTATCTAAGCTCGAAGCCATAAATCTAAACGAGTCTATAAATTTTTTTTCGAATCCATATTTTTCATCTAATTTGATGAAAATTGAAAGAGAAATATAACGCTCTGTGTTTTGAGGAATCACTTTTATTGTGGAATATTTTATAGTAGAAAGTTCTTTGAAAAATATGTTCATATCATACGCAGAAAGATTATGAAAAGTAACCGGTATAAAGTGAGGTGTTTTGTAATTTAAATTACATTCGCTATGAGCTGCCCCGCGATAATTCCCCGTAAGATGACAATGATCTCTAACTTTATCGTTATTTAATATTTTCTTACATATATGACAATTTTTTGCATTTTTAAATTGAGCTATTTCTATTGGAGTCATGAATATTTGCTTAAATTTTAGTAAATAAGTTAGATAGAAATCTGTACAATCAAATTTTTCAAAAATACATTTGCCGAATCTTCACCAAAATAATGTCTATATAAATTATGTTCCCTCTTAAAACTACAATTAATAAAATAGCCAAATGCAAACGCATGGTGTTTCTGTACATTTGTATTGCTTTTACTTACAGGGTCATCGAGTTTTTGCAAAACAGACTCAAAGTCTGCGTAGATTACAAATGGTACATTTAGCTGTTTGTAACAGTTTTTAAACTTAATAATAGATCCATCTTCGGGCATCCTGATAACTTTTTTACCACAAAATGTTTATGTTAATTATACACATAATAATCATGTGTATGATACAGGCAGGTGTTGCAGATATAAATCTTACATCTGTGTGACGTCATGTTGGAACGAAGGAGTCTAAGGAAAAGAGGAAAATAAAATAATATGTAAATTATTACACTGAAAGGAAAATCATTCATTCAGAGAATGAAACGGTTTCATTAAATGTTCTGCATTATATTAATGAAACTTTTCATTAATACAATGAACAATTACATTGTATACATGAAATCTTTCAATCTCTGCTCTCCATGTGTTCTTCATAGTTCATTGTATTAATGAAAATCGTTGCATTGTTTAAACGAATTTTCTTTTTAACAAATTTGGGACAAATATAAGCAATTTACACAAATTTTATCTGCTTACTGTATAAAGTTTGCAAACATAAATAAATTAAAAATTATTTTGTTAAAAAATATTTTCTATTTCTTACTTTTCTAATCCCTTTTAATTTCAAAGCAGTATGATCGTCATAAATGCAATGAAATCATTTCATTTATACAATGTAATATTCTTCATTGTATGCCTGATATCTCTCTCTTTCTCTTTTTTATCCATTAACGTGCCTCACAACTGTACAAACACAAGAAGTTTTTGCCAAACATCCCATAAAGATGCCTGTTTTGTTAAGATTTTTGTTTTGTTCTCTTAAACTTAAGTTTTGTGTATTGTAATTCTCAACAACATATTAAGAGTTTTACTATAAACATGTAAGTTTTTGGGCTTATTTAAAACATTATTTGGGTTGAACTCTAATGATTAGTTCCTTAAATTTTAAATGATTTACTTTAATAAATACAAACATATGTACATATATTAAGTACATGTATACTTGTATATATTAAATAAAATAAAAAAAGCTTTATATTTTTTATTAAGTAGGTGGTTTGGAAGGGATATGATTTCATGTTTTTTATAGAAAATTTTCATTATTTACTGCTTATATTTCATTATATTTATGAAAATTTCATCATAACTTTAATGAAATGTTCTTTATATTAATGAATAAACTTCATTTATAGTATGTAAAAACTTCATTAATTCAATGAAACAACTACATTATAGTTATGAAACAGTTTCATTGAAGTAATGAAATAGTTTCATTCTATTTATGACATATCCCCCAAAATTAACTTCATAAATACAATGAAACATTCTTCATTGATCCAATGAAGGGCTTCATTAGCTGACTTTTAATGAAAATTTTCATTAATACAATGAAGAATTTCATTGTCTGAATGAAGAGTTTCCTTTCAGTGTATAACAATAAGAAGTAACTTTTTAAACAGGGAACACATTTTTCATAAATGCACTAATGAAACTTACTTTGATATATCTTTGATGAGCACATAGTGAAAGTTCTCATTGGACTGGATTAATAAGAGATTAATATGAATGTGTTTTTCTCCTTTTGTTATGTAGTATGGTCCTATAAGCGATGTTCCATTGTGACCAAATACATATATGCTCATATCATTTTGATTCTAGAATTTTTTTTATCTGTTTTAATGGGAGTGGAAACTCTAGGCCTTCAACATTTAATGCAATTGCTCCTATATTAATATTCTCATCAGAAATGTCACCAATATTGTAATTTCTATAGTTTTTCTGTTGTATAGGATTCAGATTACTATTTACATTTAAAGCCGCAATTAGACACCATTTAAAGCAATAAATGTCATTGTTCTCAACATTTATGCATGTACGTTTCATTGCAATATTTTTTGGGAGAGGTATAAAGCTCGATCCTCTTATTATGGACGCATTGTTTATATTAACTTCAATGAAATTTATTGAAGTCAAAGTCCATCCGCTATCCCTCTCTTGAAATTCTTCCATTTTGGCTCTTAGCTCCTCCGTCTGTTTCTTGTACATGTCTTCTATGTCATCAGATAAAGTTAACAACATCATTTTCGAAATATGTACAAGTTGGGAAACCTTCATCTCATCATTCATCATCTTCATATAATCACATATTTAATTTAAATTTTACTACATTCATGGAGTTGTTGTACTATGAAGCTATTGGCAGATTTCAGAAACTCCTCCGGAAACAAGACACCCACATTTTCGTTGAGAAGAATATATGTCTCGATCCTCCCATTGAAGTTACTTACTATTTTAGCAAGAAAATCACCAATCCCTTCTTGATGACAGCTGTTTTTGTATTTTGTGGTTCTGACATGAGCCATATAGCCATTTGATGGGATCATCTCATTACAATCCTCACAATATTTGTTTTGAAGACTTAGCTTACTAGTTCCAAGCATAGCATTTGATTGGTTAGCATATGAGTGCGTTTCCATATGCTGATTTAGTTTTCTTTGAGTCATAAAAACTTTACTACAGATGGTATTCATTTTGTTTAGTTATTTATTTGTTTATTAATTAATTTAGTTATTTTATTTATAAACAATTTACTTAATTATTTTATTTATAAAAAATTTATTTCAGTTGTAAGCAATTTATTTAATTATTTTTTATAAACTTGTTTAGCAAGCAGTAGGTAGTTCTAGCACTTTTATAGTTTTAGGATTTCAAACACTTTTGAAATTCTCGTTGAGAAAATAGGTTATCACTTCTTGAGATATCAGAGCAGACTGATGACAGTCTAAATTATTTCTTCTGCGTATATACTTTATATGAGAATCGCGTAGTAGTCATCAAATCTAATTTATTACGACACATAATGAAATTCATACAAATACAAAGGAAATACAAAGGTACGACAAGTTTTTACTGTATTGCTCCAACAGATATTTTGTATAATTGTTTAATTAAAGTAAAATATATTGACATAAAAATATCATTACCCCTATTCAAAAGCTCTACGTATCAACCTGACTGGATTCAAAGCATTTAACATGTGAAATTCCCTTGTACATATAAAACATACGTCAACACAATATTTTCTATCTCCATAAGAATAGCAACGTCAATAGCCTTGAAAACATATATACATTCATCTGTAAATATATATGAAAAAGTGTTTACACAAGCAATGATTTCTTTCAAAGCAAAAAAAGATACGATCACATACCTGAATCCAACAACATAAACATACATTACCAAATTGGCTGGTATGTCTCCACATCCTATAAGAACTACAAAGTCACTGCCTAGCCAATTGTTTCAATGTTGTTAGTAGGTTTTCAATGACAAGCATATGCTAAATTCCTATAGCACAAATATTGTAAAATTAGAGAGTAGTACAGTTGACAAGTCAAAATAGAGTCAGTACATTTTCACCATCGACATTTCCTACAGGGGTATAATGTTTGTCTACCACTACAACAAAGGTATCCATCCGACACCGGCAGACACACAATTAAATACATAAACACACACACACACACACAATTAAATACCCTGCAGTCAGACTGGGGCTAAATGTCTCTATGTCAACACTAAAATTCTAGTAGTAGTTACATTGTCTACAATATCTCTTCTATTCGTCAGTATAAAAGAGAGAGAGAGGAAACAGATGTGGTGTATTTCTGGTGAATTTGTCAACAACTTGTCTATATAAATAAATTTGTATGTACTTAATGTATAGAAATGTACCAGTAAATGTCTGGTTGGTATGTCTCCATGTTCCCATAAGAACTATGTAGTCACTACCTAGTCAATTGTTTTAGTGTTACTAGTATATTTTCAATGACAAGCACAGGCTAAATGTCTACAGCACAAAGTATTGCATGGGGGATAATTGTAGAGTAATACTGGTGACAAAGTCAAAAGCGACTCAGTACATTTTCACCATCGACATTTCCTTCAGGGTATATAAACACACACACACACACATACATACACACATACAAACACCCCCATATACATACATCTATTCACTGTAAGCAGAACGTTTCTCTACCATTATTTTTTTTTTTTTTTGTAATACATGTATTTATTTATTGTATCTTCAAGTATTCAAATCTTAAATCTAAAAATATAATTAGTAGGACCGACCACTGTCGGACATAAACTTGTTAATAGTTATAAATAATACATAAGTAGTGATAATCAAAAAAGAAAAAAAAAATTTATAAAAAAGTATAAAAAAAGTATTTTCAAGAAATCCCATCTGGCGTGTTGAGTAATAGAGCCCTTGTGTCCCTCTTTTTTAAGCGGATGTGTCCAGTAAGTTCAAAATATTACGAGCAAGCGGATTAGGATGTGACTCGAGTTTTGTTAAATATTTGCCTGCGTATTTTGCAATTTCTTCAATCACTAGTGGCATATTTAAATCACGATGTATATTAGAATTTTTGATGTACCATGGTGCCGATGTTATTAACCGTAAAATTTTGTTTTGCCTTCGTTGGATTCTCTCTACATTGGAAGCTGAAGCAGTGCCCCATAACTGGACACCGTAACACCATATTGGCTTTAAAAGCGACTTGTATAATAAAAGTTTACAGTCCAGACTAAGTGTTGAATTTCTGCCAATCAACCAGTGTATTTGAGATAACTTAAGTTTCATCTGTGTTAGCTTAAAGTCAATATGATGTTTCCATGTTAGCCTTCGATCAAGGTGTATACCAAGGTATTTCACTTGGGAATGTTGAGGAATATTTTGATTATTGATTCGAATTGGGGAACAAGTATCTCTTCTTAGGGTAAACGTTATATGGACACACTTTTGTTCATTTACCTTAATCCTCCATAAGTTCAACCACATTTCCAATTGTGTAATATGTTCTTGTAAATATCGGGAAGCCTCGTGAGGGTTTTCATGCATACTAAGGCAGGCTGTATCATCGGCAAACGTAGATGTATGGATATTGCTGCTCAAAGGCATATCACAAGTATAGATCAAATACAAAACTGGCCCCAGTATGCTCCGCTGTGGAACACCGGATGATATAGATTCGGGCACACTCATGAATTCTCCTTCCACAACCGTGAACTTCCGGGTAGTAATGTAACTTTCTAATAAATTCACTAAATTTATTGGTAAATATGATTTTAATTTTAGAATTAGACCTTCATGCCACACTTTATCAAATGCCTGAGAAACGTCAATAAACAGGGCAGAACAATACCTCTTTTCCTCAAATGTTTTTCTTATAAATTGAACCAATCTATGAGTTTGTTCAATGGTGCTATGCTGACTTCTAAAACCAAATTGATGGTCTGGGATGCACCCACTATCAGTTAAGGTTGGGGACAATTTTGTCATGAGCAGCTTTTCGAAGAGTTTGGACATAGTTGACAGCAAACTTATTGGCCTATATGACTCAGCTTTAGTAAGATCTTTGCCCGGCTTTGGAATCATTTTGATTTTTGCAAGCTTCCAGAGTTGTGGATAATACTCCAGTCGTAATATGGCATT
The DNA here is from genome assembly GCA_905220375.1 of Tachina fera. Taxonomy (NCBI): domain Eukaryota; kingdom Metazoa; phylum Arthropoda; class Insecta; order Diptera; family Tachinidae; genus Tachina; species Tachina fera. Next base: position 95,279,851 of record LR999963.1, read on the forward strand.
AGAAATAAACAGCAAGATTCTTATTGCAATATGCGGCAAGTTCATCAGCATCTTGTTACTAATTCCATCAATACCTGAAGCTTTCTTTGGCTTGAGTTCAGCAATTACTTTATGTACATCACGCATCTTAAACTTTAAGGGTCGAGCGGGTAGAGCAACTACACTCGGCAAATCAGCAACACCAGTACATGTATTTGGGGTAAATACGGATTTTAAATGCTCAGCAAATATTTTACATTTTTCCGTATCGCTTCTTGCCCAATCTCCGGTAGATGTGCGCAGAGGTGGCTTAAACTCAACGGGTGTTTTAAGCTTTTTAGCAGCGTGCCACAAAGAGTAACTAGATGTCGGTGTGACATCAAGACCTTCCAAATAATTTTTAAGAGATGCAGTTTTTTGAGATGCAAGCAACTCTTGAAGTCGTTTAGAACATTCTTTAAGTCTGAGTTTATGTTGGGGTGATCTGTGCTGTTGCCATTCCCTTCTAGCTCTTCTTTTTTCACATACGAGATTTTCAATATCCCTGGAATAAATTTTATTAAACCCAGACTGCGGATGGGAGGTAGTGGCATGTTCAGCAGCCTTTTTAATAATTTCGTTAAGATTGGCAATGTTAGTTTCAATGTCATTGGGTGTTCTTAACGCAATATTTTCCGTGCAATGACTACTAAGATATTTTTTGAATCCCAGCCAATTAACACGATTGGTCATCTTCATATATGGGTGAGGTAAGTCACTTCTTAGTGGGTTACAAATTGTAACGATAGTGGGGGAGTGATCGGAGGAGAGATCTAGAGAAGTTTCAACACTAATTAAATCCCTAGAAATATTTTTCATTACGCCAAAATCAATAACATCCGGAATTTTTCGTACGTCAGTAGGCCAATAAGTGGGCTCCCCACTCGAAATAACATCTAAGCCCATTTTTGAAATTGTATTAAACAAAGCTCGACCTCTAGGTGTTAAAAGGCGCGATCCCCAGTACGTATGCTTTGCATTGTAGTCTCCAGCTGCCACGAAACAAGATCCAAGCGATTTGTAGAACTTCTCATACTGATCTTCGGTAACTGAAAATCTGGGAGGTGAGTAAATTGATGATATTACGAAATTAGAACAAAAATTTTCTACAAAAATATTCGTAGCTTGCATATATTCTTCACTAACGTTGTTAAGGATATAGTGCTTGAGTCTTGACTTAATTAGAATTGCAGATCCACCGCATGCTCTCCCTCTAGGGCCCTTTGTATCATATATAGTGTAGCCATTTATTTTGAAAAAGCTTCTCGAAGTCAAATGTGTCTCAGAGACCAACATTATATCAATATTTTTTTCCGTAAGGAAGTGTTCAAGTTCATTTTTATGTTGGCGAATGCCGTTTGCGTTCCAGAAACATATTTTTAACGTGTTCATGGCTTGTTAATTAATGCTTGAAGCAGAGTATTCTGCATTCTCAGCATTTCTTGCATCATGTTAGTCATATTTGTTGTAAAATTGTTTATAGTTTGCACCAAATTGTCAATAGTAGCTTCAAGGCGACTGAAGTTAAAGCTTGAGTTTGCATTCGTTGAATTATTTGGAGGTGGAACATTTTGTGGGGGAATAGAATTTGTTTTAGCAGCATCGGCATACGATACACGGGAAGTAACTGGTTGGCTCATTTGCAAAAAGTGGCGGAGTAAGCGTTTGCTGATTGAGATGGAGCTGATTTGGGTTTTTGCACCATAGTCTGTTTGACAAAAGAGTATACAGGACAACCTCTGTAGTTAGCGTCGTGATTACCTCCACAATTACTGCATTTTTTATCACTTTGATCTTTTTGCTTATTGCAACTAGCAGTGCCGTGTAATTCGCCGCACACAACACAAACAGTGGGTAATTTACAGTATGTTTTTGTATGGCCATATTCCTGGCAGTTATGGCACTGTACGGGACCTGATCGCTTATGTGGCTCTTCAACTGTGATTTTTCGGTATAAGAGGTATTTTAGGCTATAAATTGGGTGTGTCTCGTTTTTTTTCAGCTGTATATCATTCGGCTCCAATTCAACACGAAATAGAGGCTGGGGGATCTTCTCCCTATTGATTATGTTGGTAACATTTTTTACCTTAAATCCTTGTATCATGAGTGCATCTTTTACTTCTTCGGGATTAACATAAGAGTCAATACCCTTCAATACGATCTGCATACCTTTGGCACTCTTAAGCTGGTACGTATAAAAACTTGTTTTTTTTTTTTTTTTTTTCTACCATAGCAACAAAAGCTGTACACACAATTGTACATACATACAGAAAGAATCAATCTTCCATACACGCACACATAGCCAAGAAAATCTCAGCATGAAAATCCCCAAAATCCTCCCATTTGTATTAGGGTTGCCATCATTTTTGTATTAATGTGGGCGGACGACATGTTTTATCCCGGCTTTGAATTCCCAAAACTAGTCGCCCGTCCCCATTACTACACTACTCCTGAATTATGTGATCGATATTTGACTACTATCGATAACCACGCTAAACTGACGATGGTCAGGAAAACTGCTTAAAAATAAATATCAGTAAAACAAGAACAATTTGAATAATGGCGAATAACGAGCAAATGTTTTTTATAGGGAGCCAATAGCTTGAAGAAATAGGCACCTTTTGATACTTGAGCAGCATACTAGATAAGACAGGTGGTTGCAAAGTTGATATCTCCAGCCGCATAAACAAAGCCCGTCAAGAATTTGGTCGACTGAAATAAGTATGGAGCTCTTCGTACATATCAAGACATGGATCACATCATCACGCTAATTAAAATCTACGAAAGTTTTTGTAAACAAATGCTCCAGGAAGATCCTTCGAATATATTGGCCAAGAATAATCCAAAATAATCAGCTTTGGCTAGAAACCAATCAAATGCCATTCACAGCTGAAATCTGCAAGCGCAAGTGGGGCTGGGTTGGACACACTCTGCCTAAATCTCCGGATGATATCGCAAAGCAAGCTATAGGCTGAAATCCACAAGACAGTTGAAGACGATGACGCGCAGCGCAAACTTGGACACGACAAACCGAAATTGAACTATTCCGCTAAAATTTCGATGGAATGAAGTAAAAAATCTATCACAGAATAGAGTATACTATAATTCTTGTTGCGGCCCTATGCTCGTCACAGGAGTAAAAATGAGCCAATATGTACATATATATATATTACACATATAAAGGAGCTAACAAGAAATGCAACAGAGAAATATCCTTGCAGAAAATGGAACAGACACAAGCCTAATCACGTAATCGGTCCCCAAGTGACAGGGACCAGTCAAAGTTCTAACACTCCCCAAGAAGCAGACCATTTACTTTTACATGGTTATGTCCTAGGATGCCCTTAATTGATAATTGGTACTCACCTTGTGCGTTGTCACTGAACTGTTTTATAAGGACCTATTCGCTGCAGAATAATGTAAATTATGCTCGCATTTAAATGTCATTACGACATTCAGCTGTAAAAACTTATTAATTTTTTATTGATACAAATGCAGTGATATTTAATTCTTAATCAGATAATTTTTGGGATTCGAAAACCTCACGTATTGCCTAACATGCTAGAACACTACCCACATGACCACTGATATTTCATAAGTACAAATATCGGAGTGACTTGGTGGTCTCATTGGAGGGAACAAGTAAATTTAAACATATTTATACTATTTGACAGTCCTGGATCTAACTACATTGAACACGTTCACTGGGGTTTACTAAAGATTAACCCCCTTATGCAAAAAAAATATTTTACTTTAGCTTTGAAGTTCATACTAGTTGACAAGCACTTTAAGGCTAACATTGCTTTGTTAAGAAATTGTATGCAAAACACAACTTTAATTATTTAGTTGTTTATTAATAAATTCTGGTAACACCACCGCGTTCAACAACCACTTCACAGGTTATGATGTACAAAATTGAATACAATTTCATTCGGGTATTCCAATATTTTTTTATTTTATTAAATAACTTTTTATTATCTTGAAGTAAAGCAACCTAGTTTAAGCAATATGGGGTTTGGATATGGAAAGGAAAACAGATAAATATTTCTATGAAGTAAAAGTAAAAAAATATGAAGAACAAAGAAAATGTATCACAATATCTTTTATTCGAATGAAATGAGTATTTGAATATCAAGCTTTTTTCGATTTGTTTTGATTGTATGTACATCACTAAAACATTTTCGTACAATTTTATTTATTTTAATAGTTTTTTATGGATTTTACGATGTATTTTGAATGAGTTGGATAATTTGATGAGGTTTTCCATTACATGACAGAAATAGTGAATCTAAGCTAAGAGCTAACACTTCTAGCTTCATTTTCAGATGTAACTTGAATCAATATGTGTTATATATTTTGAAAATATCCACTTAAAGTAGTTTTAACAAACGTGGCAACCTAGTTTAGAAATTTGATATAATAATTTTTTTAAAATACAACTTTACTTTGTTTATTTTTTTTAAATACATTTATTTATTTATTGTATCTTCAATTATGAACTAACAATAAGTATTTAAATCTTAAATCTAAAATATGAGTATTGGGCCCGACCACTGTCGGACATAAGCTTAGTGATAGTTATAAATAATACATAAGTAGTGATAAACGAAAAAAAGAGAAAAACAATATTTTCAAGCAATCCCATCTGGAGTGTTGAGTATAAGAACCCTTGTGTCCCTCTTTTTCAGGTGGATGTGACCAGTAAAATTCAAGATGTTACGAGCAAGCGGATTACGATGTGACTCGAGTTTTGTTAAATATTTGCCTACGTATTTTGCAATTTCTTCAATCACTAGTGGCATATTCAAATCACGATGTATAGTTGAGTTTTTGATGTACCATAGAGCCGATGTTATCAAACCTAAATTTTTGTTTTGCCTTCGTTGGATTCTTTCAGCGTTAGAAGCTGAAGCAGTACCCCTTAACTGAATTCCGTAGCACCATATTGGCTTCAAAAGCGACTTGTATAATGAAAGTTTGCAGTCTAGGCTGAGTCCTGAATTTCTACCAATCAGCCAATATATCTGAGTTAGTTTAAGTTTCATTTGTATTAGCTTTGAGTCAGTATGGTGTTTCCATGTAAGTCGTCGATCAAGGTGTATACCAAGGTATTTTACATGTGAATGATGAGGAACAACTTGACTGTTGATTCGAATTGGGAACAAGTATCTCTTCTTAGGGTAAACGTTATATGGACACACTTTTGTTCATTTACCTTAATTGTCCATAAGTTCAACCACATTTCTAATTGTGTAATATGTTCTTGTAGATATCGGGAAGCCTCGTGAGGGTTTTCGTGCATACTTAGGCAGGCTGTATCATTTGGAAACGTAGATGTATGGATATTACTGCGCAAAGCCATATCACAAGTATAAATCAAATTCAAAAACTGGCCCCAGTGTGCTCCCCTGTGGTACACCGGATGATATAAATCCGAACACACTCATAAATTCTTCTTCCACAAGCTTAGCTTACGGGTAGTAATGTAGCTTTCTAATAAATTCAGAAAATTTATTGGTAGATATGATTTTAATTTTAAAAATTAAAAAATTAAATTAATGCCACACTTTATCAAATGCCTGCGAAACGTCACTAAACAGTGCAGAACAGTACTTCTTTTCTTCAAATGTTCTTCTTATACATTGAACCAATCTATGCGTTTGTTCAATGGTGCTATGCTGACTTCTAAAACCAAACTGATGGTCTGGGATCCACCCACTATCAATTAGAATTGGGGTGCTGTTGCCATTCTCTTCTAGCTCTTCTTTTTTTCACATACGAGATGTTCAATATCTGTAGAATATATTCTATTAAATCCAGTCTGCGGATGGGAGGAAGTGGCATGTAATATTTTCGTTAAGACTAGCAATATTAGATTCGATATCATCATGAGTTCTTAGCTTAATGTTTTCAGTGCAATCACTACTAAGGTATTTTTTGAATCGCAGCCAATTAACACGACTGACCATTTTCACATATGGGTGAGGTAGAGCAGTTCTCAGTGGGCTACAGATTGTGGGAGAGTGATCGGACGATTGTGGGAGAGTGATCGGACGATAGATCTAGGGAAGCTTCAACGTGAATTAATTCCCTAGAAATATTTTTCATGACGCCAAATGCTATAACATCCAGAATTTTATGTATGTCGGTACGCCAGTAAGTGGGCTCCCCACTAGGAATGACGTCCAAGCCCATTTTTGAAATTGTGTTGAACAACAAAAAAAAATTTTTTTTGCATAAGACCCTAAGAGAATACATCATTAAAAAGTGAATACAACGAGTACGTTTGTATAAATTTTTACCAAATTTTCTGCAGGGGGAAAATTACGACATGCGATACGACTCATTATTTAATAATATTTCAATAGATTTTATATAGAGTCGTATCGAATGCAGTGATTTGCCCCCAGGAATGTTATTCTCGGGCATTATTATTAATAACAAAGAACATAACAATGGTGTTTAGAATAGTGCGTAAGCATATGATACACATTTTTACATATAAAATTTTCAATTAAAACAATAATATAACGAAAGACTGCCCAGCACAATAGTGCCGAACATTAATCGGTTTCTTATACAAATAAATAAACATACGCGAAACAATACTCTCGTGTGTCTCTCGATGGCCATCTATATAAAGATATACATACATATGTATTTGCTCGTAATGCACGAATATTCGTATTCGAATTGTCGAATATTCGGCCAATTTCAGGCGGATAAGAATACGAATAGTTTTCCAAAGAAATTAAATAAATAAATGCATAAATCCTAAACGAAATTTAAATAAATGACTAAAAATTTTAGTTTGTGCAAATACATTAATTTTTTTATAGAAATTTGTGCTTTATATCATTTTCAAATATTATTTAATGACGATCATTAAAATTTTGGGTACTTTTTATTAACTTTAAAGTACGCCAACAAGAGTGTGAATTTTTCATATTACATATAATGCTGGTATTCGCATTCGTATTCGCGAATATCGTTTCAAATATTCGTATTCGTATTCGCGAATATCAAAAATTGACATTCGTTAGATCACTAGTATACATGTACATATGTAGCTGAATTCGTAACAATAAATGTGCTACCCGTTTCTTACCTGTCCGTCTGTCTGTTACACACTACGGACCTGAAATTTGGACAGAGTATGTAGAACCTTGACCGGTACAACAACAAATACATGAGAATTAATAATTATAAGGTGTTCCAAAAGCAACGAAAAATGTTAGAAACCCATGTAATATACATACAATTGTATATACATACATATACACATATATTCCCACTTGAAATTTGTAAAATTAGTGTATTTTTATATAGACTACAACAATCAGCACTAAAATTTTAAAAAACTTTAAATGAAAGGGTAACTAGGGACTATGTAATTTTGACAACTTGCTATATCTTGGAAACCGTAAGAGGCAAACTCTTTCAATTTTCAAAAACGGTTAAACTAAAAAATCCGAAAATTATAAAATCGCCAAACCGAAAAAAGTCGATAAAAACAAAAAAAAATCGGTTAAACGAAAAAAAGTAACAAATTACAAAAAATGTCTAACACTAAAGTAAATCGGCAAAACAGAAAAAATCGACAAGATGAAAAAATCGCCAAAATGAAACAAACGCCAAAAACCGAAATAAATCGCCAAAACGCGAAAAAGGCACCAAGAATAAAAAAATCGCGTAATTAAAAAATGCTAGAATAAAAAAAAATCGCCATATTGAAAATACGCAAAAAACCGAAAAAATCGCCAGAACGGGGAAAAAGTGCCAAAACTAAAAAAGCGCCAAAAAACGTCAAAACTAAAAAACGCTCAAAACCGAAAAACCAAAAACGAAAAAAAACCAAAACTATTTATTTAATAGGCTAAAGTTCGTATTGAATTACATATCTAGTATCCATACGGAACCCTTCGTGCCCAGAATTAATAATGTAGTACCCTTTTTATTTTTATTTAATACTCATGTTTTTTGCAGTCAACCTCGCTTAGCGTTTTTTTAGCTTGTTTCAAGACATTTTTTCGTCTACATTTAGCTATTATTGTGGGGGAGGGGTTTAACAGATCGAAGTGATTCGTGTAAATATAAAAACTGCCTGCATAAGTTGGAATTTGGCTTGGCACAGAAGCGTCTGCTTAGATTAAAATTACATGAATACTTTGGAAAGAAAACAAAGAAATTTTTGTACATAACTATTATAATACTGCTAATAGATTTTTTTTCTTTAATTATCTTCATGGCGACTAAAAAAAATTCTTGAATAGATTACAAGATATATGTTTTTATAATTAGCTTTTATAGAAATGCATTAGCATTTAATAATTTTATAAATATTCTATATCTAGCTCAGCATTTTAATGCATACCTACAAGAGCAACCATCTTACCTCTTTAAATTCTTTGGCTAAACGGTGCACAGTGGGTCCTTTTCACTTTTTTCGTTGCAAAATTCATAACTTTTGAACTGATAAAGATATTTAAAAATTTTAAAAAGCATTTGAAAGGAAACTCCATTAGCTTTAATATATATTATAATATATATTTGCCCGGTCATAGGTCGACTGTTTTTATTACAATCATCATAACTTTTAAGGTAAGAAAGATATTTTAATAAAAATGAGTATCATTATTGGCCATAGCTTTGTGGAGGCACTATGCACAGTGGTTTTTTGTTGAAAACATCATAAGTTTTTACGTTACCAAGAAATTTGTAATGGGGAAAAACACTTAATTTGTAGAACTTTTAGAATCAAAATAAGTGCTCCCTTATTGTGATAGGCATTGGACAGGATGACACATTTGACCTTTCTTGTCGCAAAAATCATATATTAAGTAATGATATTTGAAGTAATGGTATTTTTAAAATTTCTTAAACATTTAAAATACAACTTTTTGTGCTTTAAATGACATTCTCATAGGGAAGTCTAGAAAAAAATGCTACTGTAATATAACATGTTATATTAATATAACTATTTTTATTTATATTACAGATAAAAATTATTGAAATATTTTTAATACTAATATTAATTTATAATATTATTCTATAGTATGATATATTATAATATGATATTGAGTTATTTTTATTAATTTTAATATTTAGTTCTCTTCAAAATAATCAGTTTAGTTTAAATGTATGATCCATTAAGTCTTGCAGTTCAACTTCTGCTGATACTTCAGTACTTTTTACATTAGATAATACTGCATCTTTTTTTAGCAAAAGTAACTTTTTTATATCCAGGAAGAACATTCACATTATGATTCTTTAAAGAGCTTCGTAAAATATTATATTTCTCCTTTGACAATCCCAAGTCCATAAATAACGCTAAGGCTTCTTCTATGCTATACCTTGTGGGTAATGCATTTGGAGGAGTTGGAATATTTTCTTTAATCCTTCGTAGTCGATCTGGGCTGGCGAGCTCCACAGCTTTTGTAATATCAGACCTTGATTTATCGTTATCTTTTACGTACTTAAGACATAATGCTTCTGACAGATTCGATGTAGATATATCTTTTGTAGCATTTTGAAGTTTACGTTTTTTTGTGTACTCCGAACACTCGTTGCTGTCCAAGGATGTGAGCGGTTCTTCAATACTTTCAAAAGTTGTTACTCCATTTAGCCAGTCTGAGTATTTTTCCATAAAAGTTTTTGTCGTACGGTTAGAGGCAAGCCATTTTCTACGAATATCCAAGAAAACGAAGTGAATTTTGTTTTTAACATCCTTTTAGTGGTATCCTGGTAAACCGTGCAATTTTTCCACAATAGCCAAATTAAATACATTTTCATTATGTGTTTTCTAAATAACTCGAACAATTCCGAATTTTGAAATGACATTATGAGTTCTGGTACTTATCACTACTTTTGCAAAGTAAAACCTCAACTGATTGCATTACACAATTGCAGATTAATTTATACCCAAAAATAAAAAGGTTCAAACTACCTGATTTGCGAAACATAAATCTAGGCCACACTTAACTGGAATATATACAACTGCAGTTTTTATTTTACTTAGTATAAAAACCAAGTTTAAAAACTGCCTGCCTATTTTCATAATGTGTTCTTAAATTTAAATAAATAAACAAATTGTAATAATTATGCCTACCTGATTGACACAGCAAAATATTGTTTATCATTTATATGGGATTAATACTATGACTTTTTATGGTGACTTTTGAAGACTTTATTGACGAATGGTGAAAAAAGACTATCAACTTAAAAGAGAATTAAAGAAAAATGTAGGGAAAAAGTCACTGAGAAAATTTCGTATTAACGAGAAGCAATAAATATTAGTAACAAGCTATGCAGTGAAAACAATTTTATAGAGATAATAATTTCTTTTCATATTTGGAACGCATCTTTGGTACATATGTATATAAAATAATTTCTTATCTTTTAGTAATAAAATACATTTTGTAACATAAAGTTCAAGTTATTTTTCTCTTATTTTTGTAAAAAAAGAAAACTAAGATTTGATCTTTCTATACGATTATATATATTTCAATGAAATAAGGCTACATACATATTTATAAGTAGGCACATATGCATACATTAACAAAAATAGGTCAATCATTCTTACTTATATTTACATTTTAGTGCTGTAAGATAACATAAAATATAAAAAACATTAAAAGTTTTCTAGCTTTTTTCCTTATTTGGCAATTTTTTTTAAGTTTTGGTTGCAAAAATATCTTGGCTGTGGCAGCACTGGCTATAAGATTGTACCATCTTTCTTCGAATTTCAAGAAAACCTGTAATTTTTTGTGGCCCAATGTAGCTTAATTATTTAAAGTACTGTGTAGTAAATATGCTTAGAAAATATGGGCGTGACCATTTTTGCCCATTTTTAGATATTCTATATTTTATTTGTAAAAAGTACCTAACTATAGGGTGTCTGAAAAACAGCAACTGCCGAAAAGGTAGGGTATCTGGTGGACATTTTCTTACTTTTTTTAATAAACAATCAATATACCTTTAAAACAATACCAAAAAAGTAATGATCACATGGCAATATTTCTGACACTTCAATTCCAGAATGTTTTTTTTTCTCAAAATCACATTTTTTTGGCTTTCTAAAAAACTGTCGACTTTAAGCAGGTCCACCAGCTATAATTCTTATCCAATTAAGAAAACCGTTTTTGAATTCTGATCAGTAAAATTATTTTTTACGATGTGTTCATTCATTTTACAAAATGTTGTCATCAAATTGTTTATTTTTGCCACGATTTTTGGGAAAAGGCGCCACAGTGCGGTGGCCAATTTAATTTAAATTCCCATATATTATTGTATAATTTATCGTTTTCCAAGAGATCATAATCTATGCAAACTATAAATTTTGCTGGCACACAAACACATCCATAAAAATATTCATAAATTCACTTTCCAACAAATTCACGTATATTGTTTGGTGCATGAATTTGGGAGGGGGGAGGATGAAGCTGATACTTACATATAAAAATCTGCAATTAAACTCGTAGATCCAATAGTTATTCGAACCATGTACAACTAAAAAATTGATTTATAAGTCGAATTGAAATTGACTTAACGACACTTTCCAATAACTCATTTAACACAACGGCCGTGATCCGCATGATAATTATGCAAATTTCATAATGCATCAAATGACAACTTGTGCTTCTCTACCAATGTTTCAGTGGATGTTTGAATGTGTTGTAATGCGCACAAACAGATGTTATTTGCATACATATTTATGCACATGCAGTCACTATTTGCTATGGATAATGTGTGTATGCCTGTATCTGCTGGATGATGATAAATTTTTATAATATATGAACCATTTTTTATTGCCTTGGTTGCCACTACCACTATGGCTTCTGTTGCATGAACAATTTTTCAATTTGTTTTAAAAATGAAAAAAAAATAATTAAAATCGCCATTCAAGTTACGTACGAGTGAAACGGCATAAAATAAAAACAGCAGAACGAATTAAGGAAAAATTCGTAATCCGTTCGAACCAAACCTATAGATACAATAATATGAATGTATGTATTTGTGTTTGTTTTCAATTTCTCTGTATACAGAATTACCATTGACCATTTTATCTATTCGGAAGTTTATTTTTCAGTAGAGTTAATTAGTTAATACTATACTTTTCGCTTATATTCTACAATTATAGTTGCGCAAGTTCTTTGGACTATAAACGAATTAGGACTTTAACCAAACTTTTTATGGATTATAAGTGCATCCTGATATCCTGATAGTCCACATTTTGGACTATATACAAATTATTTTCTTTAACAAAAACACATTTTTAAACAAAATAAAAGTTTAACAGCCTTATGTATGTATAAGAAAAAACTGGTATGAAGTGATCATAAGTTGCAAAATATCAGTGTGATTCCCTTTTCTTTGGCGCAATGCAGGAATTCGAAACTTTCAATTTTGGCACTATTTTTTATTATCTTATAAACTGTGGATTTGTCCACTTTATATTTAGTAACTTCTACATACACATGTACTTATGTATAAAGAAATATAATAAAAAGGTTTCCATTTTGTCAAGAAAAATTAAGAAAGAAAAAACAGGATGGACTACATGCGAATTTTTTCCATACAATATTAGTTATGGATGGAAAGAAAACAAGGCCTTTAAACGAAAATGGACTACAAAGTGGAAGTGGACTTTACAACAAATACTTTGTATGAAATTCGAGAAAACCTTCAAATGAATATGACAAATTTGTATTACATCCGTTTCTGACCTTTAAGCAGAATGGATTATAAGCGAAAAGTACTGTAATACTTTGCTACCATTTGGCACAGGCCCTTTATTACTGCATTGGTGAAAATCCAATATTGTTTTCCTTTTTTTTATTTCAGCTATTTAGAAAAAGCTTTGCGGTAACAACTTTAGTGGGCGATCCCGTGATTTATTTTAAATAACGTTACTCCTTGTGAATGTGATTTCCAAATCACCGTCCTTTTAAACTGTGACTGTGATCATTGATCACAGTTTTGCAGTATATTGTTTGTAGCAGTTCCGTTATTTTCAGAAAAACTAATAAGAAGAATAGCAGTGAAATTAAACTGTAACCGTGATCACGGTTTAGCACATTTGAGCATTTCTGCTCAGTGTTGTCAGATTTTTCTCAGCTTCCTCGTCAATTGACTTGTCGAATATCGCCAATATAATAAAAAATTAAATTAAAGCTACCCAAAAATTTTTTATATTGTAATTACATTAGAAATTTTGTTAAATTTTGAATTCAGTAGGCAACGTTTATCGTAAAACATAAAATTTCAAATTTATTTGATGGTGATTCAGCGTTCTATATGCATTTCATTGTGGAACAAAATAATCAGTAGACTTCAACCACACATTTTTAACAGTTACAAACCTTTAATCTTACGCACAGACTTTCAAAAACTATTTGAGAATTTACAAATAATAATGTTTTTGAAAATCACAAAAGAAAGATAAGCGTTGTATTTAGGATCAGAAACTTATACAAAACCCAGCAAATAATTAATATTCGGCATGAATCTATTCTATTTTTCTATATCTTTATAAAATTATAAATAAAATCCATTGGATAACAGTAAAAGCAGTTATAAAGCAAAATGAAAAAAACAGACAATGCTGAACCACCAGCAAATAAGTTTAAAATTAAAATAAACTTCTGACAATACGTCGAATAAAAAATTTCGTAAATATTAAATTTAGATGTTATTTTTCATTATTTCTTCATTTTTTAAATCTTGCGATAAAACTGAATTAACATATACTTAAATGTGCATTTAAGTACACATATCATATCCTTGAAGTGGTAAGTGCCATCAGCATCGTCGTATTCATATACTCTAGGCGAGAACTCGTGCAGGATTTTTAAGGCTTCATTATCAAAATATTGGTTCTAACTTATAAAAGAAAGTGTTCCCGAATATGTTTCATCAATAGTAAATGATCTTAAAAATATAGCAAAAAATAAAAGTATTTATTAGTATAACTAGTTTGAAATACTAATAAAAAGAGCGACATTACTACCATATGTGAAGATTTATTTTATTTTTGAGGTTTTTAGAGATGTTAAAACGACCAAAAAGATGTTTGAAAATATAATATTCGGTAGTTTAATATACATATTATTGAGGTTTCTTTGACTTAACTTATTACATATTTTTTGATTTTTTTCGTAATAGTCTTATACATATTCTTTGCAGTAAATACTTTCAGCCTTATTTATAAAAATTATTAAGACTTTATAAAGACATTTTAAGGAACATTTTTTTGGAAATTTGTTCTAAAAAACCTTTTTAAAGCCTTAATAAGTTTTATAAATAAGACCGTTTATGTTATTCACCCTTATATTTTATAAGTTCACTGGAAAGAAGGAAATTTTAACTGAATTTGACTTCAACAAAATCAAGTTATGTTAATTTTTAACTATTATTTTTCGAACTTCATTTGTTTCTATATTTATGATTTATTTGAACGGGATAAGGTTCAAACCTATTTTTTAAGCCAAAAAAAAATCAAGTTATATTTTTTTGAGATATTTTAAGATCTTTGAAAAATAAATATGGCAACACTGGACAAGAACAAACAATAGAGAACAAAGAACAAAACACAGATTTATAATAAAATTGCATATACAAAAATGTGGGAGCCATACATAGTTGCCCGAAAAGACGATTTGATGCGATTTCACGATTTTTAATCAAAAATAGCTGAAGGTATACACAAAATTAATATGTTAGGTTTATTTACTATAAAGTAAGAATACAAGAATATTCAAAGTTTGTATAAAAGAACTATACTTGCAAGACCTGTTACTGATAAATTATATGGCAGTTGTGATTATTGATTTTTCAGTCGCTGTAAAAAAGCGATAGGTACGGAAATTTTGCTGATCTCTATTAGAGATAATATTATACATACTTCTTATTAAAAAAATATTTTTGAAAACTCTGTTCTAAGGTTTTTAATGCATCAGAGTTTGAGACTAAAAAATAATTCATGGTAGGATTAGTACAAGTTAAGTGCATCCAAAGGATAGTAAACCCTTATACTAAGTTTGGCGACCAATTTATATGGGTCTCCAAAAATCAGTAAGAATTACATACACAAACGTTATTTTTGTTTGAAATCTTCAAAACAAATGCCTAACATAACATCTTTCTTAGATTTTGAGTTTGTTTTAAATTTTTCATGTGTGTAATTCTCAGTCTTAATATCAACACTTGGTCTTTTTAAGCATATCTCAAAAATCTTTTGCTTAAAGTGTCATACATTTTTAACAGAAAAGTATTTTCAAACTTTTTGTTAATTGTACCCTGAACTGATAATATTGAATATTAGCAATACATATCAGGAGCTCATTATTGGTATGTTGCATCGACCATCTAAAAAAATTACTTAATAATGGAACATATGTGCCCTTAATTACGAAAGTGGTCTAAGTGATATATTTCTTTGGTCGAGATATTTAGTGGATTACATTTCAACAAAGAAAAAACTATTTTGATATTATGCAACATTTTAATTTAGAGTTATACTACTCTCGATTGATGCAAATTTATTTAACATTTTGTAAACATTTATTGGAGACTTTTAAAGATTTATTTGATATTTTGAAGCAAAAATGCACATGAATAAGTCCACTTTCATAATTAAGGACACATACATCTATATAATTAATAGGCAAACATGTTTTTTATAATCTCTTTTACACTGGTACTACTGCACCGATTTTAAAAAGATTTATATGGTTTTAAAGGGTTTTTGGTACAGATGTGCAAAATCGGTTCAGTATTTTGGAAGCTATAAGCGTTTAAAGTTGCTACTACTACATGCACACATATTGCACACGCATTTAATAGCTTACAAGTAAAGGCCCAACTATAATATGAATAAGCTGGCTTAAGCTAATGCCAGAATTGAACGATAAGTCTATCAAATACTTAAGCAATTCAGATGTGACTTTTAGGTGGCCACAATGTACTTACATGCACTTAAGTATTCTTTAGCCACAGCTGCTCATATAGGTATTGTTCAGAATGTTTAGTAATTTTGTTTCTTCTTATAACTACTAAATGAATGCAATTCAATCAAATTAACTTGTTGGAATATCCTAATTTATTAAAAACTCTCAAATAATTATATCCACCCCTTTATTACTTGATTTATTTGTTTTGCCTACTAAAAAGTACAACAATGAATATATGTATGTACATAAATAAACATGTATGTATGTGTGTATACGTGTATTGTAAAACAAAGAATGTAAATACAAGTTTTGCTTTCTTTTCTGAGTTTAAAATAAGAAACAATAAAAAAATATTTAAAATCAATGAATATTTTCTGATGTTGTTTGCTTGAGTTTAAAAAATGCACAAACAGTGTTTTCCGTACGGAATGTGAGTTCAGTTTGGCACTTAGCTTAAGCAA
Source organism: Tachina fera (assembly GCA_905220375.1). Taxonomy (NCBI): domain Eukaryota; kingdom Metazoa; phylum Arthropoda; class Insecta; order Diptera; family Tachinidae; genus Tachina; species Tachina fera. Next base: position 95,296,280 of record LR999963.1, read on the forward strand.
ATGACATTTGACGAAACTTGACGAAAAGTTCCATAAGTACATTATAGTTTGCCACATACGTTTTATATGTAACCGCACAGTTGCTTAAGTTCGCTTATTCATATTATAGTTGGGCCTTAAACAAGAAACAAAACATGTGATTGTGTGTGTGTTTGTAGTATTTCTCTTGGTCTAACATTTTTTCCTCTTATTTGCTATTGTATGAAAGCCATAATACTCTAAGGGAGAGAGTTCAATAAATTGAATTAGCTTAGTTAAAGGTATTTCGTTTGTGTTTTTAATTTCATGTATTATTTAATTATGCATATGTATGTAAGTATGTGGGTGGCTGTGTTTTAATGCATTTTTTATGCCGTTTAGATAAATTTCTTTAAATCTTAATAAAATTATTTACAGTTATATTCTAGAATACGGGCGACTGTGTCGTCCGTTGGTATACCTAGTACGTATTAATGTACTTTGTATAGCCAAAACAAATATACCATGGTATGTACCATATAATTGTAGTGTGAGTGACAGAACAGGTATAAGAGTTATTGTGTGTGCGTTCTTTTCCAAATTACAATACAATTAAAAACAAATAACAATTGCTCATTGTATTGCTGTTGAGGAACTGTTTGTATCTGTTTTTGCTCAAAAATACTAGTTGTAACACAAATATATGAAAAAACCACTGTTAAAACAAATACATGATAAGCAGATGTAAGTCCGCACGTTCGTAAAGCTTTTTTGTGGTGCAGCCAAGGCACACATTCGTATTGTATGTAATTTTGTTTTTGTATTTGCAGCTCGTGTGTTTCGTTTATCATTTAAGGCCCAACTATAATATGAATAAGCTGGCTTAAGCTAATGCCAGGATTGAACGATAAGTCTGTCAAATACTTAAACAATTCAGATGTGACTTTTAGGTGGCCACAATATACTTAAGTATTCTTTAGCCACAGCTGCACATATAGGTATTGTTCACAATATTTTAGTAATTTTGTTTCTTCTTAAAACTAATAAATAAATGCAATTCAATCAAATTAACTTTTTGGAATATCCTAATCCTTTAAAAATTCACGTATAATTATATCCTCCACTTTATTACTTGTTTTATTTGTTTTGCCTACTAAAAAGTACAACGATGATCATACATAAATAAACTCATGTGTATGAGTGTATGGGTGTATTGTAAAACCAAAAATGAAAATAAAAGTTTTGCTTTCTTTTCTGATCTTAAAATAAGAAACAATACAAAAATATTTAAAATCAATGAATATTTTCTGATGCTGTTTGCTTGAGTTTAAAAAAATACACAAACCGTGTTTTCCGTACGGAATATGCGTTCAGTTTGGCACTTAGCTTAAGCAAATGACATTTGACGAAACTTAACGAAAACTTCCGTAAGTACAATATAGTTTGCCACATACGTTTTATATGTAACCGCACAGTTGCTTAAGTTCGCTTATTCACATTATAGTTGGGCCTTTACCCACATACATATGTATGTATCTGTGTATGTATGTGAAATTTTAAGGTCCAACCATAATATGAATAAGCAAACTTAAGCAACTGTGCGGTTATATATAAAAGGTATGTAGCAAACTATAATGTACTTATGGAAATTTTCGTCAAGTTTCGTCAAATATCATTTGCTTAAGCTAAGTGCCAAAGTGAACGCACATTCTGTACGGAAAACACTGTTTGTGCATTTTTTAAAGTCAAGCAAACAGCAGCAGAAAATAGTAAATGATTTTAAATATTTTTTTATTGTATCTTATTTTAAATTCAGAAAAGAAAACAAAACTTTTATTTCATTCTTTGTTTTAGAATACACATACATACACTCATACATATGAGTTTATTTATGTATGTTCATTGTTGTACTTTTTAGTAGGCAAAACAAATAAAACAAGTAATAAAGTGGTGGATATAATTGTACGTGAATTTTTAATGGATTAGGATATTCCAACAAGTTAGTTTGATTGAATTGCATTTATTTATTAGTTTTAAGAAGAAACAAAATTACTAAAAAATTGTGAACAGTACCTATATGAGCAGCTGTGGCTAAAGAATACTTAAGTACATTGTGGCCACCTAAAAGTCACATATTAATTGCTTAAGTATTTGACAGACTTATCGTTCAATTCTGGCATTAGCTTAAGCCAGCTTATTCATATTATAGTTGGGCCTTTACTTTTAGTCATTCATTGCGTTGATTTACATGGGCATAATTGTGTTGGCATAACATGTCAGTTTGTATGTCAGAGAGGCAAAGAGAGTAGTTTTGCGGTTGGCATAACTTTTCAACCAGCTTCAACCCCGCATTAGCAGCATACAACCAATACACACACAACTTAAAAAACAGCAAATGTTAAATGAATACTAAAAACACTAACACACAAAGCTGTTTATACATATACATTTTATTCCAAATAAGAGTCTGAACACAATGTAATGATTTTTTATTGCGGTACGGTTTTCCATACGATTTTGAAGTAAAAATCCGCAGTGCTGGACGGAATAAAGCTGAAGGTCCATACCATCCGTTCTATGCATATGCGTTGTATGCGTTTCTGTACGTTCTCTTCGATTATAAGTTCAAGTTACATGCAATACGTTTTATGCGCCAAATATTTTTGTTGTGATCAGCTGTAGTGTGAATATTTTTAAAAATAAAAACAGTTCTTGCAAAAATGCAAAGTGAAATTGTGATTTTAAATGAATTCACTCAATTCATTGAGTTTATCTATATAATATTTTGTAGAGGAGTAGGCTTTTATTATACAAAATTTCGTGATTTTTCACAGCTTCAATTAGCTTCTCCTCCATTGCACTTGCTTAAATAATAATAAGCACAACAGAGATGACACTCAGTACACAAAAGCAATCGATAACTAGAATGCAAATTTTGTTTTTGAAATATTTATGTTAAAAACTGATTTTAATATATTTTATTCTTGAAAATAGTTATAATCTTTATTACAAAATATTTTTCATTTATTATAAACTTTTTTATAACAAAAAAACTTAAAATGTAAATCCACCACACTAACGTTTTTATCGATATCATTGAAAATATAATATAATTTGCCATCTTTCGCTTTCAAAAACAGCTGACGTTTTTTCATGGTGCATGAAACGGATAAAAAGTAGAAAGTAGATCTACTTTATCCGCCCTATGCGTCTATACGTTCTTTGCGTTTTGTTCTGTAACTTGCCACATAAAATTACTTTGATTCTACTTTTTTGACACATGCATAAAACGCAACTACGCATTGAACGGATGGTATGGACCTTCGGCTTAAAGCCGAAGGTCCATACCATCCGTTCTATGCATATGCGTTGTATGCGTTTCTGTACGTTCTCTTCGATTCTAAGTTCAAGTTACATGCAATACGTTTCATGCGCCAAATATTTTTGTTGTGATCAGCTGTAGTGTGAATATTTTAAAAAATAAAAACAGTTCTTGCAAAAATGGGAAGTGAAATTGTGATTTTAAATGAATTCATGGAATTCATTGAGTTTATGTATATAATATTTTGTGCTAAAAGGGCATACGAAAAGCTTCAAAAGACCACGAGACGATTTTGGGTACGTTCCTTATATTTAAAAAGGGAAGTAAGTGGGTTTTTTGCAGTGACTTTCCAAAAATTAAAAACCCGTGACCATGAGCAGTTTCGTATAGCGACGAGAATGTCTCCAGCTGTCTTTGACTGTCTATTCGCCCTTCTAAGAGATAAACTTGTGAAGAACTCAGCGAGAGCTATTCCAGCAGATTGCCGTCTGTTCTTGACTTTAATGTAAATTTAAAATTGTTTATGTACAGTGTTTCATAAAGCAAAAAGTTTTTTCCATGCAGATACTTAGCGCACGGTACTAGTAGGCAATATCTCTCGTTATCATTTAAGATGTCGGTTACCGTGGTAAGACGAATTGTATTGGAAACTTGCGAGATTATATGGAGGGAATTAAGTGGTCATTACTTATCATTGCCAAATACACATGAATGGGAGCGAATAGCACAGGATTTCAAGAATATGTGGGATTTGCCAAATTATGTCGGAGCCATCGACGGAAAACACGTCGCCATTACATGCCCACTGCATTCTGGCTCAAATTACTATAATTATAAAGGTATGTTTAAAAGTATATTCTACCAAATCATTTTTAAGAAAACTTTTTCTATAACTTGCTAGGAACATATAGCATTGTACTGATGGCTCTGTGTGATGCAAATTACACGTTTACTGTGGTCGATGTAGGAGCTTACGGCACGCAGAACCATAGAAAATGCTTTTGGTATTTTGACAGCACGATGGAGAATACTGCGTGGAACTCTGAATATGACACCGGATTCCGCAGAAAAAGTTGTTTGCGCCACAATTTTGCTTCACAATTTCTTGAAGATGCACGATGGAACTTATTGCCCACCAGATTTTGTAGACCGAGAGCAAAACGATTCTGTTATAGAAGGATTATGGAGGCGAGAAACCCGGCCATTACAAAAAGGTCGTAAATTTTTTTCAAATAACTCATCTAGAAACTCATTTCAGCAAAGGGATATTTTATGTGACTACCTTTTTATAAATAAAATATAACACCAACTATTTTTCATTTTAAATGCAAGTTTGCTTTTTATTTAATTCAGTTTTTTTCTATTATTATTCTTCTATTAATAAAAACATACATATCCATCTCTAAAACAAAAATAAATGATAAAACACAATGAAAAAAAACAATTCAACAACTTTAATACATATGTATACATATAAAAAAAAATGTTGTTACCTATCACAGATTAAAGATTTCCAAGGCAACATATTAAAAAATAAGTTATCTGAAAGATTTTTCCAAGCCGCATGTAATAGTGTATTAAAATCACTGTTAACTTAATTTTGTTAATATTTTCCGCAAAAATTGGCGCGAGAGCTAAGAAGAGAGTTAAGTTAACAATGACTTAAATCAAATACTTAAAAAATAGACGAATTCATTCATGGTTTGAAAAAATCAACACTTTTTTGTTGCCAATTGTTCCCGCAAATAATTAATTAAAAAAAATTTTGCATTGGTCACCGCCTCACTTGGCAAATCATTAAAAATTTCGCTCACCATAGCAAAAAAGCCATCATGCGCACCACTTTCTTTTTGAGCTGATGGAGCAGCAAATCGACTTTGAGCAATTTTCTTCATCTCTTCTAAAAATTCACTGAATGCTTCACTATCCGACTCCCGTCTTGGTCTTTTTCGGCTGCTGTTAGAAACTTCAAACGGGGGGGGAGTTGGATTCACTATTCTGAGGTGTATGACAGGATGGTAGGTCTTGATTGCACTCTACTTCAGTAAAATACGTCTATATGTGTATAAATATGTAAAAATTAATTAGAAAGTAATTAAACGTACATATAGTATAACTAAAATGTAAAATAACGCCACATAAAATTTTAAAAGTTTACAACAGAAGCAAGAAGCTTCTAATAACAATGTTTTCACACATACATACTTACATATGTATGCATGTAAAAACAACTTTAAATTAATTTGTTTAATAGCTCGTTATTTATACATCCATACATACATTATAATATTTTATTACCTCTGTTAAATCAATGCTTTGGCAGCGGTCATCTTCCAGTAGTGTGGTAGGCCATCTTTCCATACTGTTGTCATTTTCATTCTTCGACACTCTTAAACTTGTCACTGTCCTGCAACGGGAAATTAAAGAAGTATATATGTATGTACCTATGTAGTATGTACATAAATGCATTTACAATTAAAAAATATGTATCTTACTTTCGTGGTTTTACGTGCTCACGCAGAAACTCCATTTGGTCTTTATGTTGCCATTGACTTTCTGTTATTTCTGCTCCACTTCCGGAAGCATGATGATTCTCCGGGACCTTTTTTACAAATTTATCTCGCAGAGATCTCCACCGAGCTTGGCAAACATCTTCTGTAACACAAAATATATAAGTATATACATAAGTATGCACATACATTTGTACTTAGATACACTGGCCACAAAAATTTTATTAGATGCATGTGTACATACCTGGCAAATTTAACTCCTTACTTATAGAGCTCCAAGCAGCTGCTCGCTCAAACTTATTCCTATAGAGGAGTAGGCTTTTATTATATAAAATTTCGTGATTTTTCACAGCTTCAATTAGCTTCTCCTCCATTGTACTTGCTTAAATAATAATAAACACAACAGAGATGACACTCAGTACACAAAAGCAATCGATAACTAGAATGCAAATTTTGTTTTTGAAATATTTATGTTAAAAACTGATTTTAATATATTTTATTCTTGAAAATAGTTATAATCTTTATTACAAAATATTTTTAATTTATTATAAACTTTTTTATAACAAAAGAACTTAAAATTTAAATCCACCACACTAACGTTTTTATCGATATCATTGAAAATATAATATAATTTGCTATCTTTCGCTTTTAAAAACAGCTGACGTTTTTTCATGGTGCATGAGACGGATACAAAAGTAGAAAGTAGATCTACTTTATCCGTCCTATGCGTCTATACGTTCTTTGCGTTTTGTTCTGTAACTTGCCACATAAAATTACTTTGATTCTACTTTTTTGACACATGCATAAAACGCAACTACGCATTGAACGGATGGTATGGACCTTCGACTTAAAATTAAAATCTATTTTATTTTCATTGCGGACTTTCTTATTCTCTCAATTTTCGACACTCTTTCTCTTGTTGACGTTGCCACTGTTGCCAATACATCTATTTTCTCGTCAAATCTAGCGATTTTTAAGTTCATTTTGCGGGAAAAATTATTATTTAGCTATTAGCGGGAATTCTAGCGATTTTTGTCGATCATAATTCGCTTTAAAAGGTGAGCTTGTTTAGAAGCGGTGAATGTATATGAAGCAAACTATACAAAAAAAGATGATTGAATAGCGCCACAATTGTGCAGGTTTAAAGGTGAGCTAATGTAATGTCCAGCCTAGCATCCATCTTGATAAGTGCTTTTATAAATAAGTAAATACGTTTATATTATTAATCCTTTTGAATAGAGCTTTAGATAACTGTTCTGTTTGCATGTTTTATTAGACTTAAAAAATGTAATACTCCAAACAAAAACCAGCAGGTTTGTCAGCACTACTTTTACTCTATAATTTGAAGATATTTTTAACTGGGGAAGTCCCGAAGTAACAGAAATGGTGAATTACATGTTTCTGTACATACCAGAATCGACAACCAAAACTGGTGCAAATAGGTATATCTGTGCAGGCCTATAATATGCATATCTATTTTCAATAAAAAAAGACTTTTATTAACCTATTACAATACTTTTATTTGGTATTTTATAAAATGTGTAGGAAAATTTGTGAAGTACGAAAGAAATTAACAAGTTACCGTAAAATTTATGAAACAACCTAAAAATAAATGTATTTTTTTTAGCTATTTATAGCTAAATTTTCAAGTCATTTTGAAATTTAGCTATTTTCTAGCTATTTTCTTGTCTACTTTAGCGATATTTCTTGGAAAAAAGTTGGCAACAGTGGACGTTGCCGTAATTTTTGAATAATTGGCTGTGTTCACAACATTATTGTAAATAAAACATGATTTTGAAGTTCAAACATTTTTGTCATGGCTTATAAAAGTTTAAAGAACATAGCTATCAAATATGTCTGCGAATGTATAAAATGTTAATAATTTTTTGTTTTTTTTTATAAAAATGTATGCACAAAAAAATTAATTAAAATTTAAACAAACAATGACAAGTATTACCGGCGCCGTCTTCCTTTGTATTGTGTTTATTTTTCTCTCCCGCAACGAGAAATCGCACCGCACCGCAAACATTGTGTTTAGACTCTAAATGAGTCTTGTGTAATTTGGAAAAGAACAAAAATTGTGGCTTAAAAATTGTTCTCGTGTAAACTACCTCATTCGTCAGCCACGTAAATTTTTTCTCAACACACCATAATGTACTTATGGTAAAAGCAGTTTTATGTATCGTATTTATTTTAGAAAAACAAATACAAACCCCACTGTTTGATAAATAAACTTGACTTTTGTTATGCTTCGTTACCAGAACAAAAAAATTAATTACTAAATTAAAAATTAATTGCTAAAGCAAAATTAAATGAAACATATAAAACTAAACAAAACTTAAAGGTTTTCTATACAGTAACCAAAGTGGTGTAAGTTTATATAGGTATAATAAAACTTCTACAAGAGATTGATAATGTAAACATGAAACTTTTATTTTAGTCAGCGTAAAAAACTGTTTGGAAAATGCTCTGAATTTGGAATCCACCAAGTATCCCAAGCATATTTGCCAGATGAAATAGGGGTAAATACGTCAAATTTCGAGTGAAAAATTTTCCAAATCGTCAAAATAATTATCCGAGAACGTCAAAAATAAAACATACACTTTTGCAGATATATATATATATATATATATATATATATATATATATATATATATATATATTAATTGAATAGATCTATTAGATCAGTTACTATTTTCAAGTAAAAACAATTACAATTTCTTAGTTTTAAATTATCCTTATTATACAAAATTGCTTATAAAAGATATAATCAACCGATTTCATACGTTGGTTTTGCTTACTAGTTAGTTAACCCGACGACTAAAAACTCCTTTCTATATTTTCTGAAACATTCTCGTTGTACATTCATAGTGAACAGTCGATTTAGCGGAGTTTTTATTTCATACTTAACAAAAAAAAATCGTACGAAAAAATATTCGGAATACATATTGTTATTGACAAATAAGCTTTATTTGCATTGCTAATATTTTTTACATACTCATAAATAACAAAAACAAAAAAAAACCGTAAACAAAAAAACAAACAAAAATGCCCTTGAGGAATACTCTATATGAGTACCTCAAAAACAAATAACTGTGAAGTGAGTTCTAATGGCAGAAATGCCTATTTTACTGTGACTTCTGAAGCTCTTAATAAAAATAATAATAATAAAAAATCTGATGATAGATTTACTGAGAGCTCTGAAAATAAATAAGAAATCTGATAATAGAATTTTTTTTAACGGCGAGGCCACTTTTTCTTCAGCGATCACTGATTCTTTAACATTACTGTTGCCTAGTACTACTACATTTAACTCAGCGATATCATCCGCTTCGGGCTCGTGGTCATCACTTAACCAAGTTTTCACTGAAGTTAAGAGCAGCCCAAATTCCAAGGTCCAAGTCGGAATGGACAGATATTTAACTGTTGTAAAGCGCGGGCGAAGCCCAAAGTCTTCGAAAATTTCATCTGCTCCAAAAATATCTAGGGATAACAGCGCATCATCTATTAACCGTCAAACCGTTTTCAAATATTGCAAGATGACAACAACGAACCCGATGTATCTACGAACAAAACATCCAAGCCGCCACCTATATATTTGAGAGAAAAAAAATGCACATGCTCTTATTAAAAATTTAATTTCAGTCATTGGTGAGAATAAATTTCACATCGTTCCAATAAAACGTGTTAACATTGATAAAACCAAAATTTAAGTTAATGAAGAAATAGATTTTCGTAAAATGATTACTGAATTTGAAAAAACTAAAAAAAGTTTCTACACATATCAGCTTAAAAGTGCTAAAGGCCTGCAAATCGTATTGAAGGGCATAGATTCCTATGTTGCTCCCGAAGAAATTAAAGATGCACTCGTCGTCCAGGGATTTAAGGTAACAAATGTATCTAACATAATAAATAGGGAGAAGATTCCTCAACCTCTATTTCGCGTCGAACTTGAGCAAAACGATATAAAATTTAAAAAAAACGAGACTCATCCAATTTATAATTTAAAATATCTCTTATACCGAAAAATAACAGTTGAAGAACCACACAAGCGTTCTGGACCCGTACAGTGCTATAATTGTCAAGAATATGGTCACACAAAAACTTACTGCAAGTTACCTTCAGTTTGTGTTATCTGCGGTGAATTGCACGGTACTGCTGGTTGTACCAAACTTAAAGATCTAGCAGAAAAAAAATTTAGTAATTGTGGAGGTAATCACACCGCTAACTACAGAGGATGTCCAGTATATTCTCTCGTTAAACAGACTATGGGGCAAAAATCTAAATTAGCTCCAGCACAAACAGCAAACGCTTACTCCGCCACTTTTGCTCAAATGACCCAACCTGTCACTTCACGTGTATCGTATGCCGATGCCGCTAAGACTAGTTCTATTCCCACACAAAATATTCCACCTCAAAATAATTCAACGAATGCAAACTCAAGCTTTAATTTAAGTCGACTTGAAGCTACTATTGAGAATCTGGTGCTGACTATAAATAATTTTACAACAAATATGACTAGCATGATGCAAGAAATGCTACGAATGCAGTCATAAAAATAAACTTAAGCACTTCCTCACGGAAAAAAATATTGATATAATGTTGGTTTCTGAGACTCATTTGACTTCAAGAAGTCTATTCAAAATTAATGGCTACATTTTATATGATTCAAAGGACCCAAGAGGAAGAGCTTGCGGGGGATCAGCAATTTTAATAAAGTCAAGACTCAAGCATTATATTCTTGACAGCATTTGTGAAGAGTATCTACAAGCAACGAATATTTGTCTCGAAAATTTTTGCACAAAATTTGCCATATCACCAATTTACTCCCCTCCTGGATTCGCAATTACTGAGGATCAATACGAGGATTTCTACAAATCTCTTGGCCCTTGTTTCGTAGCAGCTGGCGACTATAATGCAAAACATACTTTCTGGGGTTCGCGTCTTATCACACCTAGAGGACGAGCGTTGTTCAACACAATTTTAAAAATGGGCTTGGACGTTATTTCGAGTGGGGAGCCCACTTACTGGCGTACTGACATACATAAAATTCGGGATGTTATAGATTTTGGCGTCATGAAAAATATTTCTAGGGAATTAGTTCATGTTAAAGCTTCCCTAGATCTATCGTCCGATCACTCTCCCACAATCGTTACAATCTGTAGCCCACTGAGAAGTGCTCTACCTCACCCATATGTGAAAATGGTCAGTCGTGTTAATTGGCTGCGATTCAAAAAATATCTTAGTAGTCATTGCACTGAAAACATTAAGCTAAGAACTCATGATGATATTGAATCTAATCTAACGAAAATATTAAGCAGGCTGCTGAACATGCCACTTCCTTCCATCCGAAGACTGGGTTTAACAGAATATATTCTACAGATATTGAACATCTCGTATGTGAAAAAAGAAGAACTAGAAGAGAATGGCAACAGCACAGATCACCCCAAAATAAAATTATATTAAAAGAGTGCACTGAAAGAGTCCAAGTGCTGCTTGCATATGAAAAAACTGCATCTCTTAAAAACTATCTGGAAAATCTCGATGTCACACCTGCATATAATTACTCTTTGTAGCGAGCTGCGAAAAGAATTAAGACACCGGTTGAGTTTAAACCACCTCTGCGCACTTCTACCGGAGTTTGAGCCAGGAGAGATATTGAAAAAGGTAACTTGTTTGCAAAGCATTTAAAATCCGCATTTACCCCAAACACATGTACTGGTGTTGTTGATTTCCCTAGTGTAGTTGCGGTACTCCTTCGAACCATATAATTTAAAATGTGGGATTTACAAAATCTTATTGCTGAACTCAACCCGAAGAAAGCACCAGGTATTGATGGAATTAGAAACCAGATGCTAATAAAATTGCCTCGTATTGCAATTAGAATCATGTTATTAATTTTTAATGCAATTTTACGAATAGAGTATTATCACCACAGCTGCAAACTTGCCAAAGTTAAAATGATTCCAATGCCGGGAAAAGATCTTACCAAAGCAGAATCATACAGACCAATAAGTCTGCTATCACCAATGTCAAAACTTTTCGAAAAACTGCTCATGTCAAAATTGTCCCCAATTCTAATTGGTAATGGGTGCATCCCATACCATCAATTTGGTTTCAGAAGTCAGCATAGCACCATTGAACAAACGCATAGATTGGTTCAATGTATAAGAAGAACGTTTGAAGAAAAGAAGTACTATTCTGCACTGTTTATTGACGTTTCGCAGGCATTGATAAAGTGTGGCATGAAGGCTTAATTTCACAATTAAAATCATATCTACCAATAAATTTGGTGAATTTATTAGAAAATTACAATACTACCCGCAAGTTCATGGTTGTGGAAGGAGAATTCATGAGTGTGCCCGAATCTATATCATCCGTTGTGCCACAGGGGAGCATACTAGGGCTAGTTTTGTATTTGATTTATACTTGTGATATACCTTTTAGAAGTAATATCCATATATCTTTGTTTGCCGATGATACAGTCCACCTAAGTATGCACGAAAACCCTCACGAGGCTTCCCTATATTTACAAGAAAATATTACACAACTGGAACTATGGTTAAAATTATGGAGAATTAAGGTAAACCATTAAAAAAGTGTTCAGGTAACATTTACTATGCGAAATGATACTAGTTCCCCAATTCGAATCAACAATCAAGTTGTTCCTCAACATTCACTGTATACACCTTGATCGACGACTTACATGGAAACACCATATTGACTCAAAACGAATACAAATGAAACTTAAACTAACTCAGATATATTGGCTGATTGGTAGAAATTTAACACTCAGCCTAGACTGCAAACTTTTACTATAAAAGTCGCTTTTGAAGCCAATATGGTGCTATGAAATTCAGCTATGGGGAATCCAACGAAGGAAAAAAAAAATTTTATGGTTAATAACATCGGCTACATGGTATATCAAAAATTCTAATATTTCTTAGAGGTAGATTCCATGCGAAAAAAAAGAGGTAGCTTAGAACAAACTTTAAACTTTAAAAAGAGGTAGATCTATAACACTTATGTTTTAGGGTAAACACCTTAGAAACATAATTTACCGAAATCATTTATGTCATTGTTATTTAATTAATTTTTAAATTTTTATTGTTCACATATTTAAAGGAATGAATATTTTCATGAAATAATATCTAATGAGCCTCTGTAGTTGTAGGTTGCCCAGCGCTAGCGCTGATATATCGTGTAGCTTTCCTTGAAAAGTATCAGTAAATATTGTTTCTACAAATACTTTTAAAAATATTAACATTCAACATTCGAACTATGTATGCAATTTTCTCACAAACTGGCCCATTAAAGGAAATATTTTTGCTTGTAGCAGGTTTTAAATAATGAAGTCAACACAATGTTGTTAACATGCATTGCTAAAATATTTAAGTTGAACTTCTATATAAAAACTAGATTTTTTCCGCAATGCCAACTTGTTCTCACAACTATCTACATCCGAGGCGTAATCAGCTTGTGGGGTAATGCCGCACAACGAAAAATATTGGAAATTGCAAAGATTGCCACTACAACAAAATTTTATTTTTGCTTGAGATGCCACAAAGCCATATTGTGTACTTGGCATTAGTCTATGTTTAGACTAATTTTAAATTTTTGTATGGATATTTAATTTAAGTATAAACGAAAATTTGTGTCATGTTGCTTATTTTGCTCTCATCACAGTTATGTTTCAAATCGATGGCCTTCCGTTGACAGCTTCTAACGCTCTTAATAAATTTTTACTAAATAGAAATAAAAGAAATGTGTCGTTAAAGAACAGTTCTAACTATTAAATAGATTAAAGGACATGTTCCATTTAATTTTTTTGAAACCGTTCCTTTCTGCTGAACAAAACTAAAATTTCTTTAGGAATAAGCTGTTTATAAAATCACGATATGTACCATTTGCAACGAGATGTTTAAATTGAGACACTAAAAAATTTTGCAATATCAAAGATTATTAAATACGAAAAATATAAAACAAGTTACATATTGTAACGAAGTTTTTTAGGCTGGGGTAGAACTCACCCATCTCCATTATTCGTCCACAAAAATTTGTTGATTTTTGGGACCGTGAGAGAGAAAAAAACACGCGATGTCGATTCAATAACAATATTTCTTTATTATAATTTTCATATAATTAAATGGCCATCTAATTGATAACTTCAATGCTCAGAAGGAGCGGTATGCGTATGCCGAGTGCAGTCACTATACACGCAGCTGCATGCGGGCAGTGTAACACCACAGAACCTCCAGGCTGCACGTGTGAGAGCGCGAAGAACAACAAAATAAATATTTTAGAGCGGTATAACGAATGTTCGTGTAGAGCTCAGTCACTAAGCACGCAGACGCAGGCGGGATGTGTAACACTACACAACCTACAAGCTGCGCGTGTGAGAAAAGCTCAGAAGGAGCAGTGTGACTGTTGCTAGACCGAAATCCAAGGAAGTCGACCACACAATAGTATACACTAATTGTGCTATTATAAGTCTGTCCAGTAGATGTGCAGTGTTGCCAAAATGTTGCAGGCATTTCAAACCATATAACCCCTGAAAACCCGCTAGAAACCGCTATCTGAATAAAAATAAACGCTAATATAACCGCTGAATTTTTTATAACCAACATATGTCTTTTTTATGGTTTATTGGTAAAAAAAAGAATAATATAAATTTTATAAATTATGTATACATATGGATAGATTTATGTATGTTGGAATCTCACAATTCCCCAATATTTGTAAGCAAAACTCAGCTTACTCTTTGATTAGGTATTTTATTTCCTGCAGAGATTCCATACACAAACATCGAACCAGTACCTGTGTTCTGTAACTTGCGAGAAGTCTTCGCGTCGAGAAAAATCAAACAATTACATTTGTTGTCCTGTTTTTCACAGGCTGATTTATATACAACCTGAAATACGCTTAAAAGAAACAGCAACTAAATATTTCGTTAGTCATCCTGTGTTTCACAGAATGACAATAAACTTTTCGTTTGGAAAAGTTCTCACCAAAGTTACAGAACATAGGCACAGAAAAAAGTAGAATCCAAGGGCATATTCCATCTTATTATATTAATGTTGAAGTTGATTCAGTATATTTTCAATATTTTAGACTAATTGTTCTACACGTGTGGAATAATATCTTGCCGTTTTGCTTGAAGTATTTGTAAAATATTGTTAAAATTTCCTGACTATCTGAAATTAAAAAATAATGTTGATAAAATAAACTCTGTGGCTCAATTCACATTGGTTTGAAGTTTAGTTTCGAAGAATTTTAATAAAAAAAGTCTCTAATTAAAATCAAATTATTCAGAAAAAGTTATTGTTTTGAGAGATTTTGGTTGATATTAGTTTTCCTCATACTCAGTGATCCAATCACCCAGTTTTCGGGTTGTTTTCCGTTTGTTTAAAGATTTATTTACTATTTTTTTAGTACGAAAAGAATGATTAAATTGGTTTGTAATATAATTTTAATCTCGAATTAAATTTTATTCACTAATTATGAGATTTGTTCACTTTTAGACTCGTATGTACATATGTTATTATTTTTAACCTCTTAAATTTTCACATTATACTACACGACCACAATATGTAAATTTTTTATTTGCAAAAAAGTAACGTTAGTTTCTTTTCACTGTACGTGTTTATATAGAAAAAAAAATTCAACATAAATACCAAGGTACGTGTCGCATAGCTGCGTTAAATATACTTTATTTTGATTCAATACCTTTCTTTATAAGTTTCAGAAAAACGCTGAAAATCCGTCAAACTAAGAAATTCTTCCGCTAAAATTCCCGCTGGTGGTTTTTTAAATAGACTTGCCTCTAATGACAGCAAAATACAGTCATATATAGCGGGAAAACCGCAGTTTTGGCAACACTGTAGATGTGTTTAAAGGCAAGCTCAATGCTGATAGTTGTGTAACAGCACTTCAACTTTGTGTTCTTACCTCGCTGACAGCTAGCAGCAGACTCCTCGATTCATGCGGAGATTCCTCCTTATATACGCGAATTTTTGCCAATAATCAGTTGACATAAAATGTAACTTACTAAATAATGGTTGTATAAAAGTGTCAATTTACCTATTTAATACTATAACAAAACGTTAATTTTAAATTGATTTTCAAATCGTGAAAGGCAATATGAATAATATTAATGAAATTTATAAATTCATACATAATTCAATTTATAAAAGAAACAATATAAAATATCATATAAAAATAATATAATCGGATACTATTCAATATATAGAACGTAAAAATAATTGATTTCTTCCATAAATAAACAATTGTTGTATGATGAAATCGAGGGGCTCGACTTTCGTCTTTACAATAGTTTACTTGGTATGGAGGTACAATACTAAGACTATTTTATGGTTATTAAACAGTAGCATAGTTAAACCACTCCCAATTTTTTGATATTGTGCGACGTCGATGTTTGCAACTGGAATAAGGGTGAATGCAAAATATTTCTTAAATAGAGATGCTTCATTCACAACAATTTGAATCGTGTATTTGTGTATCAACTACACGTTTTGTTTTTAGTTGTGAACACCCTCTGTATGGTGTATTAATGTATTTTGTATTTTTAATGAAAAAAGAAGAACAATTTTCATACCAATTCTCTCAGAGAGTCTCTCTCTGAATACAACATTTTAAAAACATATGAAATAAAAGTGTAATAGTGTATTTCATTTTTATATGAAAATTTCATACAACAAATGTTACACTTTTGTATTTAATATGATAGTACAATCGATACAGAGATACAAGAGGTTTTGTGAATTAAGCAAGAGTGTAGAATAAAATATTCAACTATTCCTAATATATGAAAAAAAAAATTTTATTAAAATTCCTTAATCGAAAAATACCGAGAGATCACTTACTAAAACTTGCACTAGAGCAAAAAATTAAAAATTTTTTAATAATGTAAGCACATATGTATCTGTATAATACATATACGTATGCCAATGAAGGATATATAAGATCCGGCACAGCCGAATATATCACTCTTACTTGTTCCTGTTACGCAACATTTTGAAAAACCCCCTCCCTACACAATACAAACAAATCGTACCAAAACTCGAACCCCACCCCCAACCCCTGCGCGTTACCTAATATGTGAACGGTTCCATAGTATATACTATAGTATGATCGTATTGATACTAACCACTAAAAATTGTTAAGTGGTTAGTATCAATATACTATAACATTTTTCACATGCTACAATGCAAGACCATTTTGTACAATACTGTGAATTGGTCTAGTGTGGACGACGTTGCGCAAATTTTGAAAATGACAACACAAAATTACCACAAGTGAAATACCAAATGTGTACTCAGCACTACGTAATACAACTGCAATGTTAAAAAACTTATCAACAATTTTATACAAAATAAACATGAAAACCACATCTTTGCACACGCGGTCAAAACCTGAATATTTATTGTTTGAATGTCTACTATGAAAAGCAACAAAATATATAATGAATCATGTAAAAACACGGAATCGATATTTTTTAATAAAATAAACAAAAGAAAAAAAATATTTAAGCATATAAAGCAAAAGTAACAAAGAATATATAAAAAATCTGGCAGATAAATCTTTGACATAAATCTCCAATGAATCAGATAACAAAATTCAATTAAAAATTGCGTTAGTGCATTTTTGCAGCTTTCGCTGTCTTCATTCTGCTTCATGTTTTCTTATACTTTTGCATCATGCCGAGAAACCGATAATGTATGAAAAATATTATAATTTCATTTAATTATGTTTATCTTTATGAAGCAAGTAGTTGAGAAATTGTTCATATTAATGTTTATGCAGTTTCCAACACATTGTTGCTAGCCACACCCTGACACCTCGTATCTTCCTTGCACCAGTAGGATGGATTCAAGCAGTCAACCAGGCATTCATCTATTCAACCAACCGACAAAAATACTCTCCAAGCTTGACGCGCGAATACATTTTTAATTGTGAAATATCAAATTGTACTGTAATCGCCATGTGTTGTCTAACGTAGACCGATTAAATGAATATTCGTTGTGTGCGGTAATTATCTTAAGACACGCCATTCTATTTACATTGCATTTGCATTTTCCCTTCAGTTTGTCATGATTTTACTATAAATTTGATTAATAACTTATTCCATGAACCAAAGATAAATAAGAATAGGTCTAAGCGCTGTTTAAAAAAATCTGGCAGCATTTGATACGAGTACGTCATGGTAGTAATTTGTGAGGACAATATATACTTATGTTTCAGTAATAGGGATAACAAGCTCAAAACTATACTCAAAAAGTTAAAAATAATTTGTATTCAGTTGTAGTATGTTTACACGGTACGTGCTTCGCTCTCTATTCATGCTTCACACGCCAATTATGTCCAAAGCAACTTGCTTCGGAATACAAATATGTCAGAGCGAATAAAGTAAATTCAATATGAATAAAGTTTCGTAGCACGTAAAATTGCTATATTCTCTAACTTTTATCGCAGTTTATCACCACTTTATCTGAACTAGCTATCAAAACAAAATAGGTACGTATATGTGAATGTGTGTGCTTGTGAACAAATAAAAACAAACTAAAACAAGTAAGAGTGCTATATTCGGCTGTGCCGAATCTTATATACCCTTTACCAAAGTGCGTTTATGTAGTATAGAGATACTAACTTTCTGAAAAAATTCATACTTTTTTCTCTAGTGCAATTTTTAGGTTTTTGGCATTATGTTAATTTGATGCTTTTTAAATTTTGGCGATTTATTTTATTTTGCTGATTTTTTTAGTTTTAGCGTTTTCTTTCATATAGGCAATTTTTTTTGGTTTTGGCGATTTTTTTCGGTTCTTGGCGTTTTTTAAATTTTGGCGATTTATTTTCGTTTTGGCGACTTTTTTGATTTTGGCGATTTTTTTTAATTTTTGGCGATTTTTGTTCATATAAGCATTTTTTTTGTTTTGGCGATTTTTGCGGATTTTTGTTATTGTTGGAATTTTTTTTTGTTTTGACACTTTTTTTCGTTTTGGCGATTTTTTTCGGTTTTTGGCGATTTTTTTTCATTTTGGCGATTTTTTTGATTTTGTTGATTTATTTTTTCATATAAGCGATTTTTTTAATTTATGGCGATTTTTTTCATATAGGTAATTTTTTTTTATTGTGGCGATTTTTCCGGTTTTTGGCGTTTTTTTTTTAATTTTGGCGATTTATTTTCGATCTGGCGATTTTTGCCGTTTTTTGGCGTTTTTTTTCATTGTGGAAATTTATTTTTAGTTTTGACACGTTTTTCTCGTTATGGCGATTGTTTTCGGTTTTTGGCTTTTTTTTTTAATTTTAGCGTTTTTTTTCATTTTGGCGATTTTTTTCGTTTTGGCGATTTTTTAAAATTTTTGGCGATTTTATAATTTTCGGATTTTTTAGTTTCACCGTTTTTGAAAATTTCAAGAGTTTAACTCTTACAGTTTCCAAGATATAGCAATTTGTCAAAATTACATAGTCAAAATTGCATTAACTGATGGACCACCCTTTAATTTAAATTTTTTTAATTTTAGTGTTAATTGTTGTAGCCTATATAAAAATACACTAATTTTACAAATTTCAAGTGTCAATATACATATGCACATACAATTGTATGTATATTAAATGGGATTTAAAAAGTTTTCATCACTCATTTTAGGACACCCTTTAATTTTTAGCTTTTATATATTCGTTGTTGTAGCGACCAAAGTTCTACACACACTGTCCAAATTTCAGACCCGTAGCTTTTACCGTTCCTGAGAAAATAGCCTTCTTCCTAAAACATGAAATATGTTTAATTATTAGGAAAAACGTTAAGGTTTTCCAACCCTGGAAACGTTTTTTTATTTTGCTAAATTTTAAAAACTTTTTTTTAATTATAAATACCAATTTTATTCATACGGAAGTATAAAATAAGTTAATTTAATAAAAAAGTAATAAAAACTTGTTTTCGGTAGTTATTTTCTATGGGAAAATAGAGTTTCAGTTTTCCAGCTCTGAAACCGTCTGCCCGATTTTGCTGATTTTCAATAGCAAAATTTTTCGGAAAATTTCTGACACACCAGTCCAAGAACGAAGCCTCTAGCTGTTCTGGGAGCTTGGGAAAACCGATTTCACGTACAGACAGACGGACATCGCTTGTTCGTCTTCCCTATGCATAAGGATCCAGAATATATATACTTTATGTGTCGCTTTTTAATATTGTAGAAATTACAAACGGAATGACAAACCAAACATAATGTGAGTTTAATTTAATAAATTTAATTAAGTTATGAAGGCTCCTTGAAAAATTGCCCAAACCCTAATCGCCCAAAAATAAAAACGAAAAAATGCCCAAAATTTAAAATTGAAATATCACCCAAAAAAATGAAAAATCGCCAAAAAAAATTAAATATCTTCCAAAATTAAAAAAACACAAAAAAATCAAAATTATAGTAATTTAATTTTAATATTAAAAAAAAACAAAGTTATGGAAAAGCATATAACATATAGCATTGCAAAAAACGTTACTAAAAAGGAAAACTTAAAAAGGCAGAAAATCTTTACTATGCTACGCCGTGTCGAGAAACACCATGGTGGAGAAAATCCTTAAGCCCAGCCCTTTGGTAGCAGCGCAGAAAGTCATTATTAAACAGGAAAACTTTGAAACGCAGAAAATTTTTATTAGGCTGCGCCGTATCGGGAAATACCATGGTGGGAAACACTATGGTGGAGAAAATCCTTAAGGCGGTGAAAGGAAACCATGGTATTTCCCGACGCGGCACAGGCTAGTAAAGATTTTTCGCTTTGCAAAGTTTTCCTGCATAAAAATATTTTGCTGCGCTGACGACCTTCGGCTGGTATGTCAAATCTCGGCTTTGCTTAAAACAATTTGAGGAACCACTTCTACTGTTATAGAAGCTAAATAATGGTGGAGATGGAACACATTGGAGAAGCTTTGAAATATTTTCTACAATATACATGCATATGTATATACACACACTCAAAATATCATGTAGGTAAATTTATAATAAAAATATCATTTAAAACAATAGTATTTTCAGTTAAAAACTGGATTACTAAGTTTAATGTATTAAAATAAAAATACACCAGCGTTTTTAGTGATCAATCAAAGTATTATGATGTTTTATGTAACAATTTCTCCAGCTTATATACTTTTTCTTATTCTTACTTATTCTTATATACATACATTCATACATTCTTACATTTATATTACTAGGGCGAAAAGCACTCAATTGGCGCGCTGCACACGAAGCACGAATGGCTAGTGTAAACAGCAAGATTAATAAACATGATTCAGAGAGCGAAGCAGGTGCTTCAACTAGTCGTCTAAGCATAGCATTAAGCAACATTTTTTTTGTATATGTTACATATAATCAATGTTGCCATATTTTTTTTTCAAAAATCCTCAAATCGAAAAAAAAAAATTTTTTTATCATTAAAAATCGTTTTTTTTAATAATTTTACTCAAAGAATATTAATATACCTCGACTTTACGTCGTTTAAAATCAGTTATTTTGTTTCAAGTGATCAGACAGAAAGTTAAATCTGTATGTAACAAAAGGTTTATTGCAGATAATATGTATAAGATATAAACATGTAATCAGAAAAATAAACTACATATTTATATTTTTAGGTTCTATATATATGATATGTGCATCTGCTTGCGAACTTGTATTAGCTGCTACAAAAACAAGACACAAATTATGGCATTAAATATCGAACTAATTTTCTTAAACTTTTAGTTGTATTTGAATGGAAGTTTCGATCCAAATCGAATGCCGGAATTTGCTCCCAAATTTAAGAGATTATTTCTTTTAACGCACGCGTGGTTTAGCACAATGTTTACACATTGAGGAAACCATAGTTGAAATTTAATCAAAGGAAACAAATAGTGTTGGAGCGTTATACTTCTTTTCATACTTTTTATCAAGCAAAGATGAAAATATTGAAATGGTTCAGTCGAAACGAACTTTAATTAATATTAAAAAAGTACTATTAATGTTATTGTTCTCTAAAAAAGCTTTTAGTCTTATTAACATCGCGAAAAACTTAAAAAATAAGATATATCATCACATATGGTAACGCTGTCTATAATGCTATTTTGAGTTGGTGCCAATCGTAATAGCTTTCATCATCAGAATTAAAACACATTTGTGACCTTAATTATGAAAGTGGTCTAAGTCATGTCCATTTTTGCTACGAAATATCAAATAAATCTTTGAAAAACTTCAACAAATATTTAACAAATATTAAATAAATTTATATAAATCGAGACTAGTACAAGTCTAAATTAAAATCCTGCATAATATAAAAATATTTTTTAATTTCTTCAAATGTAATTTACTAAATATCTTGAGCAGAGAAATACATGACTTAGACCACTTTCATAATTAAGGGCAAGTTTATGCATGTGCAAGTTAACACAACATCGCCGTCGAAAGAAATTCGTTATGCCTGACGAACTCTTAGTTAGATTTATTTCTATTTTGTACGCCGACAAACGACGAAAAACAATTTTCTCTCTCTTTTCACAAACAATAACCAATTTTATCAATTATAAGCAGGGGTGTCAGATTTTTTTTGACCTACTTACATATATCGCCAAATTGACTTTAAAATCGCCAAAATCAAGTTAATGTAGTTTTACTTAATAAATATTTGATAATAAACAGTAAATTTTGTAAAGTGAATAAATAAAGTAAATTTTGTAAATTTTTCACATCGAAATGCAAAATTAATTAATTAATATTTCTTGCAGACGAGTTTTGGTAGGATTTATTTTTTTTAAACAAGTCTTTCAATATTGTTAAAAAATAGCCATTAAAATTGCCAAACCAAAAATTTAGACACCAAACAAGTTGAAAAATCGCCACGTTTGGCGAGAAATCGCCATATCTACAGCCCTGATTACAAGAGCTGTTATTTATTCGTCGTGGATGTGTTTCTGGCAATAACCTTTTTTGAAGTCTGTTAAGCAGTGCTAAGAAGACATGTAATCAATGGGAAATGTATAAGCGTATGTGTATTCATTTGTATAAAAAGCCGATTGATGTTCGGTACTCTGGCGCTTCTCTCGGCAGCCTGACTCTAATTGTTACCTTGTGTGTTGGTAAAATATGCAAAACTTTTGACAGTTCCAAGAACGAGAAAAACAAATAAGGAAAAATCGGCTGGGTTCTCGAATTAAGTTAGTTAATTACTTGATTTATACGGTTGCCCATTTTGCGGTTTAAATAGTAAAATTAAATATAATACACATAAAGCTTTGGTTTCAGTGAAACGTTTATTTCATTATAATGCTAGATCCTTGACATTAGTTACGAAAAAATATAGAATTTAAATGGTGATCCCTAGATTGATAGCAGCAGTCGATCTTTTTGACGTAGTTTTCGAATAGTTCTTCACACACTTTGGGCGGTGTATCTGCGATAACTTGAACGATGTTGGTTTTTAAATAATCAAATGCAAGGGGATTACCCGTGTGGACACGGTTTTTCTAGTATATACAAAAAGTAGTAGATGTTGGTGTCCAATTCTCATACAATAAAACGAAGTCGGTCACGCTATTTTAATCTTGGCGCAGTCTTCTTGAAACTACACTCAAAATATTTCATACTTAAAATAAACGAATAATGTGGTTCTTTACTTTTACGCAACGGAATAATTATTAGGGAATAGAAACTAACTTTTTGTTCGCAAATAACAAAATTTTGTGAATTTTTTTTTGTAAATTTATAAAAAAACAATGTTTGAATAACAAAAGAAATTCCTGATTCATGAAAAGAAATTTTATGTTATATGTATTAGAAATTTTCTATAACCCAAAATATATTGTGTTTAAAATACTATAAAATTTGCAAAAGGTAAGGAATTTTTATGTAAATTTTAAAAAAATTTTGTAATAATCTGCAGAAAGGGCAAAAAATTCTTAAACGGTACAAATTTTCAAAATATTTAACAATTTTTATTTGTAAAATATTTATTAATATTAAAATAACTTTATAATTTTTTGTTTAATATATTTGGGGTATTCAGAAGGTACTCATAAATTAACAGATTTTAAAGTAATAAAACGAAAAAATATGACTGCTGTGAGCAACCCCTTTTAATTTACAATTATAAATATTGTACTTGTTTGTATTTCGGTTTTAGCACCGTTGTACATTGCTTACTCTCTCTCTCTCTCTCTCAATTCCTTTGGTAAACTCTCACGCATTTCTACATGTAGTTATGACAAACAATAAACATAGTTGAGAAAGTCTTATTATTTTATGACCTTTTTTGAGTCACAACAACAATTTTTTTATACTATGTTAAAATGTTAAGACATTATGACACTTAGGACACTTAAGACACCCTTGTGAATACCCCAATTGTATGTATAATACATTAAATTCTGAAAAAATTCTCCGAAGAAAATACGAGCCTAAAATCAATCCCTATACCGCGTCTCTAGACATGAAAATGTACATATATACCCTTCTTTAGAAAATGTATGTACCCTTCTTTCCAAAAACAATTTCTTTAGGAAAACAAATTTTTTTCAAGTAAAAAAATGTGTGTACATATGTACTGAAATAAATGCTACTAAATTCGAATCATTACTTTTCCTCTCACGTACGTGCTTTTAATTTTTTCGTTAGTTACATTACTAAATTGATTCATAATATTTGGTTCCCCATTTTCATGTTTAAAGTCGATATTTTTAAATAAAGCAAGCAGAAGCCAAACAAGAAGCAGCTAAGGAAGAGGAAATAAATTTTCACTTCAAGAGGCTGGGTATAGGGTTTGATTTTAGTCCCATGGTTTCTTGGCCAAATGTTCTAAGAATTATATAGATTTCGTTTTTACTATCCGACTCCTTAATTTTTTTGATCCGTACAAATCGATCAGGCTTGATGTACACACATATATACTTTTTACATTTTATTAATACCCGAATCTATATCATCCGGTGTGCCAAAGGGGAGCATACTGGGGCCAGTTTTGTATTTGATTTATACTTGTGATATGCCTTTGAGCAGTAATATCCATATATCTACGTTTGCCGATGACTCAGCCTGCTTAAGTGTGCACGAATATCCTCATTAGGCTACAAGATATCTACAAGAACATATTACACAACTGGAACTATGGTTAAAACTATGGAGAATTAAGGTAAACGAGCAAAAGTGTGTTCAGGTAACATTTACCCTGCGAAGAGATACTTGTTCCCCAATTCGAATCAACAATCAAGTTGTTCCTCAGCATTCGCATGTAAAATACCTTGGTATACACCTTGATCGACGACTTACATGGAAACACCATATTGACTCAAAGCTAATAAAAATGAAACTTAAACTAACTCAGATATATTGGCTGATTGGTAGAAATTTAACACTCGGCCTAGACTGCAAACTTTTATTATACAAATCGCTTTTGAAGCCAATATGGTGCTACGGAATTCAGTTATGGGGCACTGCTTCAGCTTCTAACGTCGAGAGAATCCAACGAAGGCAAAACAAAATTTTACGTTTGATAAAATCGGCTCCATGGTACATTAAAAACTCAAATATACATCGTGATTTGAATATGCCACTACTGATTGAATCCTAATCCGCTTGCTCGTAACATCTTGAATTTTACTGGCCACATCCGCTTGAAAAAGAAGGACACAAGGGCTCTTATACTCAACACTCCAGATGGGATTGCTTGAAAATATTTTTTTTTCTCTTTTTTTTTGATTATCACTACTTATGTATTATTTATAACTATCACTAAGTTTATGTCCGACAGTGGTCGGGCCTGATACTTATATTTTAGATTTAAGACTTGAATACTTATTTTTAGTTCATAATTGAAGATACAATAAATAAAAATATGTATTAAAAAAAAAATTAATACATTTTTTGTTTTATTTTCTGTTTTATAATTTTTATTGTAAATACACTAAACTTGTGTATTAAAAATTTTTTATTTTTGTGTATAATTTCTTCCGTAGAAAACAGTAAATTTTTTAGGATGCATTTGCTGTCTACAATCACTTTTGCAATATACGTTAAGCTTGCTTGTTGATGTAACCACCGAATGAGAAATTAGTTTCATTGCTGAAGAAAAGTTTGTTCGAAAAATCAGCATTGAAAGCCTGTTGCTCCAGCATTGTTAGGCGTTGTGAATTGTTAGACTATATATATAGAACCAGGTTTACATACACAGACAGACCTGACCACATCTATAACGCTGGCTAATCCTTTGTACATTAACGGTCATATGTATAAGGAAAAACTGGCATGAATTTAGGATAAGTGACGAAATTGAATAATGTGTTAAAGAGTTCCTTTATACAATTTGACATTAAGAATGATCTCAATACGTAGTTTTAACCCACTACGAAGTCCTAGAGTGATTTGAAGTTAAGATCATGTTAAATTTTGGCACTTATGCTAACTTCATGCCAGTTTTTGCTCATACATATGGCCGTAATTTAATTACTACACTGAATAAAATGGTTGAATCTCTGGTGATGAAGAATTTTTATACTTTTTTATGGAAATGTGTGGATTAAATAAAAAAGTTGTTGAATTTTCTGTGATAAAGGTTTTTTCAATATTTGATAAAAAGATTGTTGAACAATTTTTATTTTTTCCCAATGAATTCCTAAAAACTTTTTCTCTCCACAAACCCTATTATGAATCAAATATAGGTTTTAATAAATTGCATTCATATTGCTAAATATTCCATTTTTATGGTTCCGTACACCAAAGGTGAAACTAAACCCAATTTTTTTTTGCTACGCTGTCCGTCTGTCTGTCCGTCCGTCACAGGCAGCGTTGCCGTTTTGGTTACTTTTAATCAAAATTGGTTACTTGTTTTTCCAATGTGTACTTGTGAACTTTTTTCTATTCTGGTTACTTTTTTGTAACATAAAAATCCCATTTTTATAAGGCATTTAAATTTGCATGTCATGATGCACTACCACATTTTTAAATGAATTTGACAACAAAGAAAATAATGTGGATGTGTTTTCAAAATTTAGTACAATAGCCCACATTTTCCCAATTGGAAATAAAAAATATTGATGTGGATATATTTTGAAACAAAGTTTCCAAAAATACAAATGAATTGATTGCCTTACGGATCATAGGTTTCTGAAAGGACATTTTCGTAGCTAAGCTTAATCAAAACTAATGCAGGGAGCTGGATGTTAAAACCAACTCTATTATTCATATGTATTTTTTTAATACTTTATCTATTCATTCATGTATTTGGAATGTAATAAGATGAAATTTTTTTATTGCAAAGAACTTTATTTCTTTTATTATTGTGTTTTATTTGATATTATTTTTAACCCCCCGACTAAAAAAGGGTTGTTATAAAGTTGTAGTGTGGGTCTGTGTATCTGTGCATCTGTGTGTCTGTCCGTGTCCACGTACAAACCAAACGGCTGGACTGATTTTGATTTATTTTTTTTGTTTGAAAGGGGACTTGATCGAGAGGGTTCTAAGCTATGTTTTAAGAAAATCGGTTTAGCTGCTTAGAAGATATCGCATAGATACATTCGAGGGTTTTTTAAATTTTTAATTTTTGTTATTATTTATTTTTGTTTTCGATTTAATCGTAAGAGACAAAAATTAGAGTTTTCAGGAGAAGGTTTTTTAATATTCAAATTCGTTTGACATACGTAAATTGTCGCTTAAGATAAAATTTTACGGCTCTTATCTTAAAAGTTATCAAAATTTTGGCTTTTTGATAATTCTAAGCTATGGGGAGGCCAATAAAATTTTAATTCAAATAAAAAAGTATATTTTCGATTATATGTCGCTTACGGTAAAATCGAAAATAAGGCTATATAAAATTAGGATATCTCAAATCTAAATGTAATAATTTAATTTTTATTATATAATTTTATAATGATTATATCGGTGGCAATATGAAATAATTGCTTGAGCATGCTTGAGCAAATTAGGCTTTATAACGTTATATTACGCACCAGTTTAAAGTCCGTAAAACGTCCGAAAATCAATTGTTTAAGAGGACTTAAGTGATTATTCCATACTATCACAGATATATGTATTTTTCAACTGAAGTACAAATAAGCTTAAATTAGACGTGTTGCTCATTAGTTTGGTTCCAACGGTTGTTTTCTATGGCTATGGTTATGTCACGTCTGATGAGCCTTAAATACAAAATAATTTTGGTTACTTTTTTTCGCCTTTGGTTACTTTTTTATCATATTTTGATTACAAAAAAATTTGGTTGTGGCAACGCTGGTCATAGGCTATTTCCTCGAGAGCCGTTAGACCAACGGACCTGAAATAACATCAAATACACGAAAGTGAAAAATTAAAGGGCGTTCCAAGAAGAGCAACGAAAAATGTTAAAATCCCATGCAATACACATATAAATGTATGTATGTACATAGACACTTGAAATTTGTAAAGTTAGTGTATTTTTATACAGACTACAACAATTAACACTAAAATAAAATAAAAAAACTAAAGGGTGTTCTATCAGTTTATGTTATTTTGGCTTTGTAATTCTAAAAACTTAATGCATTTTGGAAATTTTCGGAAACGGTAAAACTACGCAGTTACAAAATTATAAAATCGCCAACCCGGAAAAAATTGCCAAAAAACAAAAAAATCGTCAAAACTAAAAAATAGCGTCAAATTAAAAAAAATTACAACTAAAATAAATCGAAAAAACCGGAAAAATCACAAAAAAACGCAAAAATTAAAAAAATCAGCAAAATGAAAAAAATCGCTAATATGAAAAAATGCAAATAACCGAAAAGATCGCCAAAACGAAAAAAAACGCTAAAATTAAGTAGATCGCACTAAAAAAACGGAAAACAAAAATGCCAAAACTATATAAGTATTATATAGGCTAAAAATCGTATTACATATGTAGTTATGTGCTCGAGTCAAAGTCGCACTTTACTGAATTTATTTTATATGTCGACTATAATCACACCGAAATGCTCGAAAAGTGCCCATGGTCTTGGATTCATATTTACAAAGCAAACCTTTCACTAAATAAATCACACTTCAGTAGTGCGATTCACTAAGTTTTTTTTAAGGATAATCGCATCGTTAAAATATTTATAACGAAAATTTATCGAATTTGTTATTCAGGAAAATGTTTAACGATATTTGTTGTAGGTTAATGTCAGCTGTGTCGTTATTTAAGCAACAATAATTTATGTGCTGTTAAGTTTATCGACAAAAATCAACAGAAAATATTAGCTGCATTCTAACGTTAAAAATAAGTTTCAGAATCACACAATCGTAATTTAAAGCGACAAGATGTATAGACAAAAATTACAATTGTCGGATCGTTAAAAGTTACTGAATCGCACCACAGATGATAGATATTTAACAGATGATAGTCTTACCGGATCGGCAGTTTTGCACCCACCAAACAGATAAACCATCGATTTTTGGAATCAATATATCTGTGGCAATAAGTGCTTCAGTTATATTTTAATGTTTTGGAGGCGACCGTTGAAGTCGATTTTCAGAAATTTATTTTTTTTTACAGTTAAATTGGGAAATTCTCTGTTAAACTTTTTTTTAAGCAAACATCCTACATCTTTGGGTCGTTAAGTATTCAACGCCTCGTGACATTAGAATACTGCTTGCGAAAACATACCTTCTACCTGTCCTCCTATATGGCTGTGAAATATACGCAAACTGTTCCAGTAGTGACTTTCACAAGCTTAAAGTTGCTTACTATAACATAGCAAGATACATTTACGGCAAAGGACGTCGTGATTCAATTTCGCGCTTCTCGTATCAAATAAACCGAATGTAGTTTGATAATCTTCCAAAGTTTAAGTGTCTAATCTTCCTACATAGAATAATAATTACTCAACAGCCAAATTATCTTTTTACGGTTTTAAGATTTGGAAGATCTGTGCGAGGAAACGATTAATGCAGCAAAAATATAAAAGTGCGTTCTCGCAGCGGCAGTTTTTCATATACAGCACTACTCTTTGGAACCAGCTACCAAATCAGTCTCAAACCATTAACAACGCAAATAGGTTTAGAAATGAGCTCCTGAAATATTTCGGCTAACCTTAATGTCAAGTTTGTTATTTTGTGAAGTTTGTTATTTTGTAATTTCCTCCTCACGTTTATTTGTTAACCTAACTAATTTTTTATGTAATACCCTGCTTTTCTACTTTCTTCTTTTCCTTAGTATACTTTCATCTATTTTTTTTTTGTAATTTTATAATTTTTATTATTTTTGTTTGTATCAATAGAAGATATGCTTATTTCATTTAACTATTGATTTTTATGTTTGTATTCGAAATATGAACTCTTAGTTATGTACTTTCTCACTAGCACTTTAATTTATAAGATGTCAATCTTGCTGTGCTAGGCTTGTTAAATAAATAAATACAAATACAAATACAAATACTATAAGAATACATTCAACTTGAAATATATCAAAGTATAACTTAAATTAAGCTGTTATGCCAAATGATATTAAAAGTCTAAAAAAAAGTCGCAAGTCATAGTGTTATAACTTCCTTAAAAACCATACAAATTAATTCAGATCTTAACAAGGAGAACTTTCGAATATGCAGATTACAGTGGTATCATTAATTCAAAACCAGATTATCTCGACTCAAGAACTTTTTTTCCCTTTGCCACAAATATGTACGTATATAAATTTTTCGCACCAAATGGATCCAGTGCGATACACTGGTGAGATATGTACATATCTGTGACTATTTCTTGGGAGATCACATCTTTTAGGATGTAATATATTGAATCTATAAACTTGTAGTAGATCATGATCAATGTGCAGTCAAACATATAAGAATTTTCAGCTCATCTACCTTAATTAAATCTAGGAGTATGTGGCTGTACTGTGTTCGTACTTTACCCATTCAACCATCGAACCGCCGTTTATTCAATATGCGTGTTCATGTAAATAGTTATAGCAGTTTGTTTTTATAACTAAATTATATACGCTGAATTCATTTCTTTTTACTTGTGCTATTTAGTGTACTATAGAAATAATTCCTCTTTTCTCATTTTGTCTTGAAGTTTATCGTTCATTTTTTGTTCCACTCAACATCAGACAACAAGGTTTCACGTTGTCATGGCAATTTTTTTATAGTGTTGTATTGTTCAGCGATAGTTTAGCTGGAACGGATATTTTTTTATGTGTCGATGTGGCTCCAGCAGTTTCTTGTTAAATTTATGGTTACACAAAGAGCGCTAAACCATAAACAGCTTTTATAGGGTTCTACTGCATTATGGCGCATTTGTTGTGATTTAAAGCTGCTGATAAATTTGGATACATTTTCAATTTGATGCCGTATAAAATATGTGCTCTTCATTTACCTACATACATGTGTTGTTAAGAATGTTCATTAAACTTACCTTTTTAACACGATTTCCACTTGATAATAGTTACAATAGTTGTCTGGTATTTATATTTAACTTTTAGTGTTTATAAAGGTCATGTAAGGAGTTTTCTTGGCAGATAATAAACAAACAATTTTCAATTAGACTGCAACAGAAATGATGTTAAGCTTTTTAAATAAAAAAATGTGCTATTATGATGCAATAGATAACATAAGCACTAATCAAGGTATCTCGACAACTAGTTGCATAAGCAGAAAAAGGAAGGGGGTGCTTTACCGCACCCAATTGGGTCTATTGTGATTCCCTTCTTTTGCCTAAAAAGTAATACTTACCCTCCCATGTACAGCCAGAAGTGACCATATTATCCATCACTTTCCCATGATGAAGCTCCTGATGTTATCTAGTTTAAACTTCCCGACATCAGTAATGCTTTCATGGAAACGTCTGCTGAGCATCTAAGCCTATGACGTTGCAGATTCGGGCAATGATTGATAATGTGTTCAATGGTTTCTGGTTCCTCTTCATCCCCGCACATACTACAAAAATCTGGAGTGCCAGTCTCCCAAATGCTAGTTTTTGTCCTAACCGAGCAGTGACCTCTCAACACGCCTCTCATGATTTGCATCACCTTTCCATTCATGTCCGGTAGTAGTTTAGATCTTCCTGAGTTTAGTTTTGGCCAAAACCCCCCAAAACTCTAAAATCATCCCTACTTTGCCGTGAACTGTTTGTTAGTCATGCTTTCTAACCAATTTCTGAGCTCTTTATAGTAATGACCTATCTGTAATTTCACCGATCTGTCCGACATTTCCTCATCTGACGCCGACCCTATTCTTGCCAGCTCATCGGCAATTTAATCTCCCTCAACACTGCTGTGGCCAGGAACCAGTTGAGGGTTTTTCCTACAGTCACTAAAAAGTTTCAATTTGGCATTTTGTCCCTTCAAAGCTTTAAGCGCTGTCTGGCTGTCAACGTAGAAGTTTACCTTCTCACCTTCAGCTACATTCCTGGCCACCAGCTCCGTGGCCCTGAGGATCGCCAAGATCTCAGCCTGGAAAACACTACATTCATTCGGCAGTCTGAAAGAACTACGAATGTTTGTTTCCAAGATATAGACACCAGGCTCGGTGCCTTCCCCAATTTTTAACCCGTCCGTAAAGACT
Source organism: Tachina fera (assembly GCA_905220375.1). Lineage (NCBI taxonomy): Eukaryota > Metazoa > Arthropoda > Insecta > Diptera > Tachinidae > Tachina > Tachina fera. The sequence goes on from LR999963.1 coordinate 95,328,603, forward strand.
GCACTACCCTCATACAGCTTATCGGATTTGACCCGAAAGTCCCTATCCGAAATAACCATTAAGGGTGTTCTACGATTTCAGCGACCTTATAGTTCGTAAACCCATGGGTTACGGATTCCTGATCACCAAAATCTATCTTATTCAATATCGATGCATGAACTGATATTCCTGTCCTTAACAAACCTGTTTCTACGAGTCTAAGGAGACTTTTAGTCGCCGTTCCCACCACTAGATTACTTTGTGGAAGGAAATTAGGAAGGAAGTATATGAAGAGTGACGTGCAAGGCAGCCTGAGGTGTACGCCTTTTCCTCAGCCTTTCCCGCGTGTTCATTTTCCAAGAAAGCTTGCCATCTAGAAAAACACCCAAGTATTTAGCCCCCTCTGCTAGCCTCAGCTCTACCCCTCCCATCCTGGGTGGTACAAATCTTTCTACTTTGTATCTCCTGATAAAGAGGACTAGCTTGGTTTTCTCTGGGGAAAAGCTATATTAAATATTCACTGATTTATTAGCCACTAGTCTTACACTGTTGAACAAAATCAAAAATTTTTGCAAAGATTTGTCCTGGTAGAGGAAGAAAAAAGTACTCTAGTACCGTCCTTTTGTTTACAGTTGAATCTGATATATGTAGATAGAAGGACTGGAACTCTCCCCCTCTTGCAACTAAGCAACATTTGTATATTATTTATAACTCAAGTTTGGTCGAATTTTTTATCCACCTCTAATTATTCTCTGCATGGGTTGTTTTAATCCCTTTTTCAAAAAACGCTCAATAAAATATCCTTAAATTAGGGTATAAAGACTTTAAATATTCTCCAAATAATTCTACGATTAGCCTCTGAATACACGAGAGCTTGAATGTCAAATTAAACATCAGAAACAAGTCAAAGCTTAAAATGGGAACTAATTAATAATTATAATTATAATTAATGTTATAATTATACTCTTAAGCAACATCGAAGTTTTTATATATGTATGTATATATATATATATATAAATAGGGTAGGCCAAATATTTGCCATAGACGGCGAAGCCTCATCCCCTGGAAAAAATAATACTTGTCGCTGTGTTACCCACAGCAAGCAGTGCGTAATAATTTTGATATAAGCTTTTGTAGCAGTTTGAAGTGTTTTCTTAAATATGCAAACACAATTCAAAAAATAGCGGAGAAGTGAAAAATATGCATTTCTTCATTACTCTTGAGGACAATCGTAAGTAGATTTTTTTAAATAAATCAAATTAACTTAATAAAATCCAATATCTACTTATTTACGAAATTTTTTTATGACAAAATTCTTAGAGCCATAAGTCAGCACATTCCGGTATTGATCAACGGACTTAATTCATGAGACATAAATCTCGTTAAAAGCAACACTTTATGCGAGAACATATACAACATCCAAACATGACCATTATTTTTCGGTTACAAGAAAAAAATAAGCAAGAAACAAAAATTTAATCTTACCGGCTATGCTGTTTACAACTAAAGCAAAAGGACTGAATAAAATTAAAGCAAACACTCTTGCAATCGTTTACTAAAACTTACATAAAGTACAAGAATCAAAAAAAAAAAAAGATTTAGACATTATACTCAAGCGAAAATATTAAAAAAAAAATAAGCGCGTTATGTTAGGCAGTGCCGAATTTTATATACCCTTCCCCGACGTAGGTACATATGAAATGCATCATTTAGTTTTTTAAAGTAAGTGATCTATGGGTATTTTGCGACTAAAGAATTTTATTAAAATATTTTATTTTCGATACTAAAAAATGTTGTATTAATTGGATAGGACTTTAACAAATATCAGCACTTTCTAATCCCACATCTAAACCAAATCGCATATGCATTTATAACTTAAAATATTTGCCAGCCCTTACCATATTGATACCGACAACGAAAACTGAATCAAATAATTATCCATATTGGTACTACACAATTTTCCTATGACAAGGGTGGAAAAGTTGATACAATCAATACAAATCTTTTGATAACATATGATATTCAAAAACCATGCTACACCATTTAACAATCCTAAAGTAATCCTAGTATTCTACCCGCAAACAAACTAAGCTAATTTATTTCATATTTTGCGGTATTAATAAAACTTTATACCACAAAACTGTTAAGTGGTTCATATACATATACATATATCGATGCTATGAAAACTATTTATTCCCAAAAAATTTTTCGGTTTTAATCAGAAGAAAGAAACAGTTTCAGGAAATAAGAATATGTTCTTAAATTAATTTTGTAATTGTGACTGTTCTTTGACGATATATTTCATGATATCCCAATTCACTAAAAACTAATGAGAAATCGTTCAAAGATGTCACCTTATGTCAAATCGATGAAACATAATTGTGCTCAGAGCATAATTTTTGATTTTTATTACTTTAATAATAATTTATTTCGTTAAAAAATATAAGCTATACTTAATTGACAAAGAAAAAAATTATTTCTATGTAGTAATTTATACATATATACCAAAAAAAAGGTTAAAATTTTTCAGCTCTGGAGCTGGTTTATATTTAAATTTCTTTTTACCAAACTATTTCCTTCTCTTAACCTCTTAAATATACTTAACTTCTAAAGAGAAAGACATAGTAACTAACTTCTATATAAAAATAGTTTAAATTTTCCTACCCTGGAATAATTCTTTAAGATTCTTGTGTTTTGTTATACCAATCTATTTATTTTGAAAACTTAAAAAATTTTAACTTTATAGAGAACATGATAGAATTATTTTAGTAGGTTATTTTTATTTTCCAAAAAAATTTCCAATCCTGAAATCAGTTTTTGACTTATTTGATTACCAATATCAATTTAATTCTTAATAAAATATTTTATTAGTTGTATTTATAAAAAAGTAGATTGAGGTTAAAAAGCCATATTGTTTTAAATCATTTTAAGGCTAAATAAGGTTTTTTAAATATTGGTATTCATAATCAGTATTTTAACTAAAAATCAATTAACTTGCTTTTTTTAAAATATCGTGACAACAATGTATTATCTATTTGTCACTTGCATCCTAGTTCTGCTATACAACGATTATTAATTCACAAAGTACTCTTATCTGGATTTTGTGTTTTATCCATTTTTGGAAAAATATTGTTTTTCTAAAATAAAAAATGCGTTCCAACTCGTCTGTAATTAAAATCACTAGAATAACGAATTTTATTTTATTTTTTGTGAGTTTTTATACATCACTGTAATTATTATTTTTATTTCTTTGCTTACACATTGCAATAAGAAAAGATGAAATGGGAATGGAAAGCTGATCGCTCCTTCTCTGTTAAATATTTATTTGGACTCCATTTGAAGTTTTGGCATGAGTTTCTATAAAAATATAATTTTATTTTCTTCTTCTAAATAACACTCCCATATACATATGTATGTATGTATGTACTTATGTACATACATACCTACATACAGACAAACTTAAAAATGTAAACAGAGACGACGCAAAATCACAAGAACGTTATCTGAAAAATGGTGCATTCCATTTTAAAATTTGGTGATTTACGCAAGGTTTAAGCTAAAAATCTATCAGGAATACAATTTTAACGTATACTGCTTAAACAAATCAAATGAAATGAAATGCTATTTAAAATTTTTATGGATACGGCTGTAGTGTTTATTTAACAAAAAAAAAAGAAAAAATTTGCTTTAGCTAGTACATTTATATGGGAAAAAAACTTTAGATTTTTCTGATTTTCAATATCAATCTAGTTCAGACAATTTTTGATATACCACTCCACGACAGAAATCTTTAGCTTTTCTGGGATTTTCGGACGGACGGACGAATGTGCAAATGGACATATCTAATTCGTCTTCCCTATTTGTACACAAAAAAGAAAAAAGACAGGAATTATTTTCAATAAAACCGTGTTATTGAATAAAATTTTTAATTTCAATAATATTTATCATTAACTTGAATATTGTATTTATCAATTACGCGCATTTTAAAGCATCATTTAATTTGTCTTGTTTATGTTCCCAGTGAAAAAAATGGAAGTCATTCTAGCGGAAGTACATTTTCATTGCTTCCAAAAAATCGATATTTTTAATTTGCCGAGAGTGAGCAAAAAACCATATAGAAGCTTATTTTAGTCACACAAAACCTTGTAACTCCTTCATAGTGTTAGAAAATACTCACCAGAATTTTAAAAAAATTTATTTTTTTAAAGAAATTTACGTACTATTTTTAGTCTAAAATTTAAAAGTTATTTGCTTAAATTTACATGAAAACACTGTTTCGGGCTAAAATTCGTATAAAAAGAAACGAATTGTTAAAAAAGGCAACTATTTACCATTTTTCCTAGATAAAATTATTACCATAGAACACAAAAAAGGGAATTTTTCTGAATACCGCTTCCAATCCAGTGACCAGGCATCGAAAAAGAGAACTTCTCGCAATGACAACCCCATGTAAAAATCATTAGATCGGATCGAAATTTGCACTACTTCCGCATCGTAAACTCTACATTTTCATGACTTTTTTGGAGTCTCTTTTTTTACTGGGGTATTCATTATTTGCCTATCCACCCCAGAATACACAGAAGTGAATAAAGTGGCAGGTAAAAACAGCTCCAATCAGATTTTTGTTAAAACTCGTGGAAAAAAGAGAAAAGTATAGTGTATTCGATACTGTAGTGTATTGCTACTTACCAATTAATACAGCTAATAAAAATTTATTGAACTAGAAAGACGTAGCAAAACAAAAACTACGACAAAATTTGAGGGGAAACGAGATAAACAGAAAAGTACCCTTATCTTCCAGCTCGTGACACTTCTGTATGTTTTGGGTATCCACTTACAATTTGCTCTTTAGCTGAGTGGTAAGTACAGGGTGTCCCAGAAAGACCGAAGTGGTGTAAATTCCTTATAACTTTTTATTTAAGACATATTTTTTTAATTTTTTGTTTTTTAAATACAGTAAATTTATAGGGAATATTTTTAGATTAGTTGTTAAAAATGATATCCCGCAAGTGGAGGCCATTTTCTGCTTCGCACAAATGATCTCTTTTCAACACATTTTCCATGGCCTTTCGCAAAACTTCCGGTGTTATGTTGTTAATTTCGTCTGGAATATTGGTTTTTAATTCCTCAATACTCCTAGGCTTATTAACATAAACTTTCCCTTTTAAATAACTCCAAAGGAAACAGTCTGGAGCGGTTAAATCCGGGGAACGCGGAGGCCAATTAAAATTGCTTCTACGCGAATTTATTCTTTCCCCAAAGATGTTGCGTAAAATAGCCATTGTGGCCCTCGGAGTGTGCGCTGTGGCTCCATCCTGTTGGAACCATATTTGCGGATGGTATTCCATGGCTGGCCTTACAAAATTTTCCAACATGGCCCGATATCGATCACCATTGATGGAAATGGCGACATCTCTTTCATTTTCCAAAAAATATGGACCAATGATCCTTTCTGAAGAAACACCGCACCAAACAGTACACTTAACTGGGTGTAATTGTCGTTGATGAAGTATTCTCGGGTTTTCCTTAGCCCATATCCTAAAGTTTTGCTTGTTAACAAACCCATTTAATTGGAAATGGGCTTCGTCACTCATAAATAAGTTATGAATAATGGAAATGGAAAGAGCACATTTGTGCGAAGCAGAAAATGGCCACCACTTGCGGGATACAATTTTTAATAACTAATCTAAAAATATTCCCTATAAATTTACTGTATTTAAAAAACAAAAAATTAAAAAAATATGTCTTAAATAAAAAGTTATAAGGAATTCACACCACTTCGGTCTTTCTGGGCCACCCTGTACTATCGTCTATTAAGGTAGAGGTCCATAACTCGCTTTTTGCGCGTTACGCTTACTATGCATCTGTCAAAAAAGTAGAATCAATGTAATAGTATGTGACAAGTTTCATTGCAAAAAGCGAAGAACGCGTAGGCGCGTTCAAAGCAAAGATTAGGTCTAGTTTCTACTTTTGTACGCGTTACAAGCACCATGAAAGAAAGTTAAATAATACTTTATTTCTTACGTTATCAATAAATATTATTTTGCAGTGGATAATTTTTTTCTTTTTTTCAATAAATAAAAAACAAAAACAAAACGAAAATAAAATGGCGCATGAAAAGCAATGCATGTAACTCAACGCGAACAAAGTGTAGAATGAAACTAGAGGATGAAACGCGTGTAAGGCATAACGCGCAAAAAGCGATCAATGGACCTTTACCCTTAGTCAAGAGGTTACCGGTTCGACTCATCCCAAACACATTTAGTTTTAATCGCAGCCAAACCAAAACAAACAAAAAGGGGTTTAAAAAAAACACACACAATAAAATAACAATTGTCACTGAAAATAAAATTTCAGTCAACTACTTTTTCTTTGATTCATTAAATTGCTTCATTAACAAAACTAAAAATTATTGATAAGATATTTTATTAATTCAAATATTTATATTATTGAAAAATAAATATTATTCCTTTACAGTTTTTGTTATGGATATAGCGGATTTCTTTATCACAGGAAATTCGAAAATTAAAATGATTGAATACCGGGACTTTTGTTATTAAAAATGGAATTAATTTTTTCTGTATGCAGTGTTTATCCTCATTTTAAGTCTAATGTTATCTATGTATATCGTGCATAGGTACATACAAAAATCTAAAATTTTAGTTTTTTTTATCGTCTTGGGGTTCTTCACCCACAATCACTTACATGGACATTACTTGCTTTGTCAGAACACGATTTTGAGGTTCATAATATTTTGTTTTTTTTTTAATTTCTCTAGGATCTGATGAAAATGTTTCCCAAAAATTTTTTGGAATATTGTCATTACCTATATCTACATGATGGTGTAAAAAAAACTTTAAAAATATTGATAACCGCAGCTTCAAAAAAATACTCTTGAAAAATTTAATTTTGGACATACGCTGTTATTAATGAAAATTACAGATATCTTTATGGGTCGTATATGAATATTATTGAAATTACAAACGAAATGACAAACCTAAAAATTCCCTTTTCAATTTTTAGTAGAGGGTATAAAAACACGAGCGTAATATGCTGGCTGGGATGATGGCTTCATATATCTGTATGTAATAATAATGTACATATGTACATGCGAATACAGACCCACATATTACATTATACATGACACATGTACATACATACATACTCATGCACATACAATCTGCAAGCGTACATAAGCATGTATGTATGTAAATGGCTTAAACTTGGCTCCAATGTTTTGGCAAAGCATGCCAGGCCACTCGCATGGGTACTTAACAAGAACCAAAAAGCCTCAAGTCAAGCGACAAGATTTACGATTTTCTGATTTGAGTTAAATAAATTTTCGTTGTCCCTAAGGAACTGTGGGCGGAGAAAATGTGAAAATACGACTGTCTCGTTCAAGTGACGCATAAAATACATACTCGTACAACATGTAATATTTATTTACACCAAAGCGGCTAGAGCTTTTTAGAGGGAGTTTCAGGAGAAGTAGGAAGAGCAGGTGGACACACACACATACATAAATTAGTTCAATGTGATTTATATTACAGCATTAGGGCAATAATTTGTGGGATCATACATTTTAGTTAAACTATAAAAAATTTATATAATGACGGAAAAGCTTTCGTAATTACAGAAAAAGAGCTATCATGTTATTTCAAGTTGGTGATTAAAAATAATACTAAAATATTACGAAATTTTCTGTATTTTATTAATAGACAACATACAACAATTGTAAGAGGTTGCTCACAGCAATCATATTTTTTCGTTTTGTTACTTTAAAACGTGTTAATTTATGAGGAACTTCTGAATACCCCAAATATATATCGAAGTATACATGCGTATTTATTTAATATTAATTGGGTTCGCGTGCTCAAAAATTTTTACTGAACTTTACTGCATTTTACTAAATTGCGTTTGCGTACCCAAAATGCAGTAAATGAGAACACAAATTGAGAGAGTAAAGTGACAGTTCTCGACTGAATGTTTTGCAAATTTTTACTGCAGAAATTTGTCGTAGTAAAGTTTAGTAATATAAAAACATATGATTCAAAATGTAAACAAATGAAAAGTAAGCAAACGAAAAGTGTAAAAATTTTAGAAAAAGTTAAATAAAAATTGGGAGTCATTAAAAAATAATTAATTTACAAAGCATAACGATAATATATGTTAATATACATATTTTTCTGTGTATTTTATTATTACCTTTGCTTTGCAAATTATTCTAATTACTCAGAGTTGTAAAACTGTAAAGTATCTGGTTACATAGTATTGTACTTGTTTTTAAGGTAATCAGTAACATTAAAAAATAGTCATATAATTTTTAATAATTTAACCAAAAACAAATAAAGGAAATCCAAAAAAATTAATTACAAATATTACATGAAATAAATTACAAAATGTTTGCTTAGATTGTTCGTATTATAAAAAATATTTCCACGAGTACCAATAAGAAAAAGTTTGAGTAGTCAAAAGTTTATATATTTTTCAACAATATATGGAGTAGGACTCAGCTGTTTCTTTAATATTACTAATTTTTACTATTTTCCGTTCGCATTTTGCGGCAAAAAAGTTTGAGTAGTCAAAAGTTTATATATTTTTCAACAATATGTGGAGTAGGACTCAGCTGTTTCTTTAATATTACTAATTTTTACTATTTTCCGTTCGCATTTTGCGGCAACAACTCTTTTTGAGAGTAAATTTTAAAATTTTGGCAGTAACTACTCCTTTACTGCATTTTAATGCAAAAGTAAAAACACACACTTTTTAACTCTTTCAGTTCCATAAGCAGGAACGGAATGCATATAGACGTTGCTTATCAAAAAAAATCAAGCGTAAATTCCCATAACTTAACAACGTTAGTAATGTGTGACATTACGAAATATCAAGAAATTTTATTTAAAAAATATATTTTAATGTTATGTGAATTCCAACACTATTTAAATAATGTGTTATTATCGAACTACTTCTGAAAAGTGTGAAATTTTTTTTCAATTAACATGTTCCAGCTCGAATTAAAGTTGAACACATATAAAAAACCCTTGAGTAGAAATCTTCACAAAATACAAATTATGTTTAATTACTATTTTGTTGAAATCTGGTAACCAGTACCTGAATTCACTAACTTTTATTACGATAATCGTATCGCTATAACAAATATAACAAAAATTTATTGACCTTGCAACTCAGTAACATATTTTAACGATATTTGCTGTCGGTTGAAGTAACAATAATTAAGCCACAGGAGCAAATTCATTTAGGTTTTCTTTATTATTCTTTGTGTTTTTTGCTTATTTTCACATTTTTTATACAGAGATACCTCATGATATAAAATTAAAAGGTAAGTTAACCACAGATGTACACTATCGTTAAAAAAAATTACAGAATCACATTATCGTTACCGCAAGCGAATAAATATGTAGATAAATATTACGATTTTTGGTTCACAAAAACTTACAGAATCCAGGTACAGCGCTGCCAGAAGATGTGCGATGAAAATTATCAGTTGTCGGAAAGAAAATCATATTTTTTTCAAATAAAAGAAGTAACAACAATTGACATATATATAAAAAATAAATAAATTTCTAAGTGTATATGAAACAATGATGCATTTTTGTGCATGTAATACACAGGGTGCAAAATAGACAGTCTCGCCTTACATGCAAAACAAAACAGTCCACAGTTTTTATTTTTTTTTCGCCGAACGTACTCGTGGGGGTCGCCAAAATAAATTTTTAAGTGTAATGTACCGATGTTTTTGTCTTAAGAAGGCCAATGTTTTGCTTCAATAGTCATTGATCTCAAATTTCCCGTTCTAGTATTTACCCACCAGATCTCAGTTCCTACCACGCTAATGTACCACCCTTATTTTAGAAATTTAAAGCTCGGAAAAAATCATTAAACTAAAGAAATATTTTATAAATTCCAATAGATCTTTGTTTTAAATGGTTTTGTTTTGTGCTGAATGTAGTTGGCTTTTTAATTTTTTTGTCATATCTTCTGTATTTCCAGTCGGATCTTAAAGTATGATATATCTATGTTTTTGTCTCGAGGTGCCCTTTTGTTCTTTAATAGTCATTGACCTCAAGTACCCTCTTCTATATAGTACTTACTCATCATATCTCAACTTATACAACAAGAATTAATAAGGTACGTGTGGCACTCGGGGACATCCGTGGTAAAGCTATTGCTTATCATTTTTTTTATCACGGAATTTTTTGATTCGGTCAACACCCTTAAAGCCTGCGATAAAAGCTATGCAATAGCTTAAAAATTAATTTAAGATCAAATAATGGAATTTTAATCATTAATATTTTTACATGATTTAAATTGGATGTATTTTTGACGGCGCTCGAGTTTGGAAAAAATGTGAACCATACGTTGCTTATCGGTGACAGCCATTGGTTCTCACTATTTTCTCATAGCATTTTACGGTATGAACAACTTGAGCCATACAATACAAATAAAACTGATCGCTTCAAACATTCCAGCTTTCTATGTTCGCTGGCATTTCTCTCATTTGGGATGCGATCGAAATTTTTATTGTCCTCACCAAACGGAATAATAAATGAAATACTTCCTTTGCAAAAGTTTAATGATTTTTTGCGAGCTTTAATTTTCTGAAATTTGGATTGTACATTAGGGTCGTAAAAACTGAGATCAGATGGGTAAATACTATCATGGAATATTTGAGGTCAATGACTATTGAAGCCAAACATTGGTCGCCTCGAGACTGTAAATGCCGAAGATATATAAAAAATATATTTTTGCGTAGTGGTAGTAAAAAATATCCGAAACTGCCTTGCAACAATACTTTATATTCGGTGATGTACGGCGAACATTTTATTCGAGACACCCTAGTGCATAAGTAAAGCGAATGAAGACCACCTGAACCCAAGGTGTTTTCTTTATATATAGATACAAGTAGATATAAATACTTATGTATGTACACGCAAAGAAAAAATATGGTTGAGGTAACCATAATCAAACAGCAACATACTATGATTGAATTATATGGTTGTAGTTAAATCATATTATTGTCAATAGAAAAGCAAACTTTTAAACATATTATTATCTGAGTTAATAATAATATTATCAACAAAAACAATGAACTTTGTTACACATAATCTTATTATTGTAAATATTACAACACTATTATTAGATGTGACTAAAATATAATTTAGACTCACCATACCATGTTCTTAAATTACAATAATATTGTTAAATACGACAACAGTATTATTTAATACAATAATAATATTTTGTTCTTCAATCATATATTTATTGGTAGATCTCTTGTTTAAAACAGCTGTGCGGTAAATCCGAAATAAAAATAAATTAAAATTGTTGAAATGAAATGTATATATGGAAATGTATGCTTACATATTTGTGTATATGTACTCGAACAGACACATCTCTATAAAGAGATAAACATATATATGTACGTAGGTATTTGTTTTTCTTTATCTAACCTTTTGTTTGTTTGTACTTTATTTATTTATTTAATACGACGAGTGCAATACCGATAGCTTACAAACGAAACACTGAACTGAGGAAAGATGTTTCTGAAAAAGATTTTTTTTAAAACTTTTGTCTCAGTTTTACTGCTTGAAATACACTTGAATTCAATTGCAATACAAGGTTGAATGACAGTAAAAATCAAGGCTTGAATTGAACTGTAATACAATTGAAATGTTCGAATTGAATTCAAGTTCCCATTTAACTGGAGAATGCTATTGAAACAAAGTGTAAATCAAGCATAATTCAACCCTTGATAATTGAATGTGAGGCTTGAACAACAGTTGTTTTACACTTGATTTCAAGCAAAATTGCTTATTGGGATGTCTGGATCAAATAGTTTTTCATTAGTAACTAGTTGTTTACGCTTTTTTACGCTTGTGTGGCATTTGGCACACAGATGTAAACCCGGCCTATAATACAACTATTAATATTTTGATTAAAATTCCTCACTGATCTAATTTCAGTTTCAAAAATTTCAAAAAACAATAACAATAACAACAGTGACTGACTTCAATTTTGTGGAATATTTATAAAATTTCTGTATAAATTCGAACAGCTCGGAATTTTATTTTATATAAAAAAAAATTAAGTGTACATTTTACTGCTTGTTTATTGCTGTCGAAGGAAGTTTTTCTTTCTTAAACTTACATTTGAAAAAATTTTAAGTTTGATTTTCTTTTAAATGAAATTGTTAGAACGAAAAATATTCTTCGACATCGATAAACAGGGTATTAGTGTTTAAACAGACGATGATAAACGTATCATTTTTGAAAGAGACCTTAAATAAATTCATTGTGTAAATTAAGTCATACAATCATTCGAACTAACTTTTGTAAAATACGAGTATAAAAACAAGTAAGAGTGCTTTATATACCCTTTACCAAAGTGCGTTTATGTAGTATAGACATACATACATAAGCACAGAGATATTTATGTAGATATTAATTTTGTGAAAAAATAAATAACTTTTGCTTGTGCAATTTCTAATAAGTGGCCTCTCGGTATTTTTCGTTTAAATATGTTTTTCTTGTTGATATTAGCAATAAGTCGAATATCGATGCCTTACTTTCTAAAAAAAATACAAGTTTTCAGGAGAGCAAAAAAGAAACGGTTCACCTCCTTATACTTCGGTGTTTGGATAACAGTTCATATGCAATTATTAAGGAATTGAATACATCTTTATATATTAGTAGTAAGTTTAATTATGAAGCGCATATATTGAGATACGAGTTTGGTGCATTAAGAGTAATTTTAATTCTTGATACTTGATCAATAACTTACTCGTTGTTGCAATTATAGCTAAGCAAACAAATAATGCCGTTATATCACAATTATCAAATGAAAACAATATATAATATCCCATATGACATGAGATTCGATCTAATGTTTACTTAAGCTTCGAACTTCGAAAATAGTTTTAGTATTGTTAACTATGTAACTTTTTTTATCTTTGATTTTGCAAAATTGTTAATTTCCTCAATTTAAATTAAAGGTATATATAGTGGTATTATGTAAACGTTTATTCCTAAAAAATTTTTTTGAATTTCTTGAGCTCAAAGGAACGGTTTCAGGGAAATGAAACAGAACATTTTCCTTATTTAACTTTATAGTTAGGACTGTAATTTAGCGATACATTTTATTTCCATCTCCATTTACTAAAAATAAATTCAGTAAAGTGCGACTCTAACTTGCGCACGAAGGGTTCCGTAGTAATACTGTATGAACTTTAGCCTATATAAAATATAATGATGGTATTTCTTTCGTTTTTGGGTTTTTTTCGGTTTTAAGCGTTTTTCAATAGGAGTTTCTTTAGTTTTGCAGTTTTTAGCGTTTTTGACGTTTTTTTAATTTGGTGCTTTTCTTAGTTTTGGTGCTTTTTTTTCGTTTTACAGATTTTTTTTTGGTTTTAGCGATTATTTTTAAGTTTTTGGTGTTTTTTTTTGATTTTTTTGCGGTTTTCGGCGTTTTTTTCATTGTGGGATTTTTTTTTAGTTTTGACTCTTTTTTTCGTTTTGGCGATTTTTTTTCGGTTTTTGGCGCTTTTTTTAATTTTAGCAATTTTTTTCATATTGGCGATTTTTTTCGGTTTTTGGCGTTTTTTTTCATTTAGGCGATACTTTTAATTTTTAGCGATTTTGTTTAATTTTGGCGATTTACTTTCCTTTTGGCGATTTTTTTTCATTTAGGCGATTTTTTTTTAATTTTTGGCGATTTTTGTTCATATAAGCAATTTTTTTGTTTTGACGATTTTTGCGGGTTTTTGGCGTTTTTTTCATTGTGGGAATTTTTTTAGTTTTGACACGTTTTTCTCGTTTTGGCGATTTTTTTCGTTTTTTGGCGTTTTTAGGGTTCCGTACACCAAAGGTGGAAAAAGGAACCCTATTGTTTTCGCTACGCTGTCCGTGTGTCCGTCTGTCCCTCTGTCCGTCACACGGTATTTTCTCAGGAACCGTACGAGCTACGGACCTGAAATTTGGACTGAGTATGTAGAACCTTGGCCACTACAATAACAATTACATGAGAAATAGAAATTAAAGGGTGCTCCAAAACGAGCGACGAAAAATGTTAAAATCTCATGTAATATACATACAATTGTATGTACATATGTATATTGACACTTGAAATTTGTAAAATTAGTGTATTTTTATATAGACTACAACAATAAACATTAAAATATTAAAAAATTTAAATTAAAGGGTGGTCCATCAGTTAATGCAATTTTGACTATGTAATTCTGACAACTTGCTATATCTTGGAGACCGTAAGCTCTTGAAATTTTCAAAAACGGTAAAACTAAAAAATCCGAAAATTATCAAATTGCCAAACCGAATAAAAATCGCCAAAACCTGAAAAAATCGCCAAAAATTTAAAAAAAATCGCCAAATCGACAAAATTAAAAAAAATATCTAGCACTAAAATAAATCGCCAAATTCGAAAAAATCGTTTAAATGAAAAAAATCGCCAATATGAAAAAACGCCAAAAACCGAATAAAATCGCCAAAACGCGAAAAATGCGCCAAAACAAAAATAATTATTTATGTGAAAAAAAATCGCCAAAATGAAAAAAAAATCGCCATAATTAAAAAATCGCCAAATTTAAAAAAAATCGCCAAAACGAAAAAATCGCCAAAATTTAAAATAAACGCCAAAAACCGAAAAAATCCTCAAAACGAAAAAAAAGTGCCAAAAAAAGTCACCTACATAAAAAAAACTCCAAAATTACAAAAAAAATCGCCAAAATAAAAAAAATCGCCAAAAAAAAAAAAAACGCCAAAATAATAAAAATTGCCAAAATTAAAAAAACTTCAAAAACCAAAAAAAATCGCCAAAACGTGAAAAAAGTGCCAAATTTCAGAGAGCGCCAATAAATTAAAAAAAGCCCAAACTAAAAAAACGCTTAAAACCGAAAAAACTTAAAAACGAAAAAAATGCCAAAACTATAGTTTATATTGTTCGCATTGAATTACATATCTCGTGCCCGTACGGAACCCTTCGTGCGCGGATCAAAGTCGCACTTCACTGAATTTATTTTTGTAAATTTAGCGATTTTTTTATTTTGGCGTTTTTTTTGGTTTGGCGATTTTTTAAAGTTTTTGGCGATCTTATAATTTTTGGGTTTTTTAGTTTTACCGTTTTTGAAAATTTCAAGAGTTTAACTCTTTCGGTTTCCAAGATATAGCAATTTGTCAAAATTACATAGTCAAAATTGCATTAACTGATGGACCACCCTTTAATTTAAATTTTTTTAATTTTTGATGTTATTTGTTGTAGCCTAAATAAAAATACACTAATTGTACAAATTTCAAGTGTCAATATACATATGTACATACAAAAGTTCTACATACACTGTCCAAATTTCAGACCCGTAGCTTTTACCGTTCCTGAGAAAATAGCATTATTCCTAAAACATGAAATATGTTTAATTATTAGAAAAAAAGTTAACGTTTTCCAGCCCTGGAAACGTTTTTTTAATTTGTTAAATTTAAAATTTTTTTTTTAATTATAAATACCAATTTTATTCATACCGAAGTATAAACTAAGTTAATTTAATAAAAAAGTAATAAAAACTAGTTTTCGGTAGTTATTTTCTATGGGAAAATAGAGTTTGAGTCTTCCAGCTCTGAAACCGTCTGCTCGATTTTGCTGATTTTCAGTAGCAAAATTTTTCGGAAAATTTCTGACACACCAGTCCAAGAACGAAGTCTCTAGCTGTTCTGGGAGCTTGGGAAAACCGATTTCACGTACAGACAGACGGACATCGCTTGTTCGTCTTCCCTATGCATAAGGATCCAGAATATATATACTTTATGTGTCTCTTATTAATATTGTAGAAATTACAAACGGAATGACAAACTTATATATACCCTTTTGCCATTTTTTGGTAAAGGGTATAAAAACAATGAAATTGTAAATATTAATGTAAACATAATTATAATACAAAGTTCTTATATGAATGAAAATAAATTTGACTGCCATTTACGCCATTTTATTAATATGTGTGCCACAAAATACTGTATACATATATATATATATAAAAAACGAGTACTTTTAATTTCCCGTTTTCCCGGGAAAATCTCAAAAATTTCCCGGATATATAAGACATACATTTCCCGGGATTCCTCGCCGGGAATTCCCGTTTCCCAAACCCTACTCTTATGGTTTCCAAGATATAATAAATTGTCAAAATTGCATTAACTGATAGAACGCCCTTTAATTTAATTTTTTATTTTTTAAATTTAAGTGTTTATTGTTGTAGTCTATATAAAAATATATACACTAATTTTACAAATTTAAAGTGTCAATATACATACGTACATACATGGGATTTTAACATTTTTCGTTGCTCGTTTTTAAAAAACACCCTTTAATTTTTAGCTCTCATGTTTTTGTTTTTTAGCGGCCAGGGTATGCAGATTCTGTCTAAATTTAAGGTCCGTAGCTCTTACGGTTCCTGAGAAAATAGGCTGTAACAGACAGCAAAGCAAACCTTTGGTGTACGGAACCCTAATTAATACAATGCTATAAGTAGCTACTAGTCCATTGACTAGTCATTTGACTAGTAGCGAAAACCACAACTTCGGTCACAGTACCCGGTTAGTTTATTAGGGGCTTGGTGAAAAAATTACCAAAACATTTGTGTACGTGTGATTTTTTCTCCCCCTCTAATTTATTAATTTAACTTAATTAAAACACATATATCTGAACTGCTTTCCCTGTTACTTTTTTTTACAGTCACCGATTACATAGGCATTGGTAAACGATGACTAGTCAATGTTTACAAATCAACTGGCCAGCTATTACCAGTAAATTTTTACGTTGAAACTGGTAAAATGGAACTTTTAAATAAATTAACATATTTTTTATGCTATATTAATTTTTTTGTTATAAGAATACAAAGAAATAAGTAATATAAAATAACGTAGGAAATACCACTTTATTCTTCCTCACTCTTTTCTCCAGCTCCAACACACCTTGCTTTTTGTAAATATCTAAAATTTTAAAAAGAAATAGATAAATGTATAAAAAAATTTAACTTTTCAATATCTTTTATGCAGTATTGTTGTTATATTTCAAAGAGTGAACGAATTGTATATTTTACAATAAAATGCAATGTCTTAAAAGTTTCAACATATTTACATTATATGCTTCACTTTAGCATACATGTTAGAGAGGGGCAAATATGATTGATAAATGTGTCGGTCATCTCTACCAGTCAAATGGCCAGCCAATTGACTGGCACACTTAAATTCAATGGAAAATTATTGCAAATGTATTAGTGAAAAATTGTCGTTTGTGTTAGTTTCAGTCATTAATTTCTTGTAGCTTTGTAGGTAGCTTTGTCTATGTCAGTCTTGTTGTTCATTGCTGTGTCCATTTGTTTTCCAGATCAGCTGTGTGAGAATAATCCAAACAATGTTGAGCTAATGCAGTAGATTGTCGTCCTTTTTTAATATCTCTCTCATGTTCAGCTACTCTTACTCCTATATTTCGTTTTGTTGTCCCGGTGTAAACTTATTTCGTGTGAGTTTCCATTACATTTTATTTCATATACTACATTGCTTTGGTCTTTTTTATTTGTTTTTGTTTTAAGATTTGTGTATTTTTTTTTTGTTTTGTTAAATTTGTGGGCAAATATAATTCCTTATTCATTAATTATCTCTTTTATTTTATTATTCTCAGTCAGTATTTGGGATAAATACGGATTTTAAATGCTCAGAAAATATTTTACATTTTTCCGTATCGCCTCTTGCCCAACCTCGGGTAGATGTGCGCAGAGGTGGCTTGAACTCAACGGGTATTTTAAGCTTTCAAGCAGCGTGGCACAAAGAGGAATTAGATGTTGGTGTGACATCAAGACCTTCCAAATAATTTTTAAGAGGTGCATTTTTTTCAGATGCAAGCAACTCTTGAAGTCGTTTAGAACATTCTTTGAGTCTGACTTTATGTTGGGGTGATCTGTGCTGTTGCCATTCCCTTCTAGCTCTTCTTTTTTTCACACACGAGATGTTCAATATCCCTGGAATAAATTTAATTAAACCCAGACTGCGGATGGAAGGTAGTGACATGTTCAGCAGCCTGTTTAATGTTTTCGTTAAGATTGGCAACGTTAGTTTCAATGTCATTGGGTGTTCTTAGCGTAATATTTTCCGTGCAATGACTACTAATATATTTTTTTAATCCCAGCCAATTAACACGACTGACCATTTTCACATATGGGTTAGGTAGAGCACTTCTCAGTGGGCTACAGATTGTAACGATTGTGGGAGAGTGATCGGACGATAGATCTAGGGAAGCTTTAACATGAACTAATTCCCTAGAAATATTTTTCATGACACCAAAATCAATAATATCCGGAATTTTTCGTACGTTAGTAGGCCAGTAAGTGGGCTCCCCACTCAAATAAACATCTAAGCCCATTTTTGAAATTGTATTAAACAAAGCTCGACCTCTAGGTGTTACAAGGCGCGAACGCCAGTACGTACATATGTTTTGCATTGTAGTCTCCAGCTGCCACGAAACAAGATCCAAGCGATTTGTAGAACTTCTCATATTGATCTTCAGTAACTGAAAACCTGGGAGGTGAGTAAATTGATGATATCACGAAATTCGAACAAAAATTGTCTACAAAAATATTCGTAGCTTGCATATATTCTTCACTAACGTTGTTAAGGATATAGTGCTTGAGTCTTGACTTAATTAGAATTGAATATCCACAGCATGCTCTCCCTCTAGGGTCCTTTGTATCATATATAGTGTAGCGATTAATTTTCAAAAAGCTTCTCAAAGTTAAATGTGTCTCAGACACCACCATTATATCAATATTTTTTCCCTAAGGAAGTGCTCAAGTTAATTTTTATGTTGGCGAATGCCGTTTGAGTTCCAGAAACATATTTTTAACATGTTCATGGCTTGTTAATTAATGATTGAAGCAGTGTATTCTGCATTCTCAGCAGTTCTTGCATCATGGTAGTCATATTTGTTTTAAAATTATTTAGAGTTTGCACTAAATTATCAATGGTAGCTTCAAGGCGATTAAAACTAAAGTTTGAGTTTGTAGTTGTTGAAATATTTTTGCGGGAAAACATTTTGTGCGGGAATAGAATTTGTTTTAGCAGCATTGGCATATGATTCACGGGAAGGAACTGGTTGGCTCATTTACGCAAAAGTGGCAGAGTAAGCGTTTGTTGATTGAGATGGAGCTAATTTGGGTTTTTGCACCATAGTCTGTTTGACAAAAGAGTACACAGGACAACCTCTGTAGTTAGTGATGTGATTACCTCTACAATTACTGCATTTTTTATCACTTTGATCTTTTGGCTTATTGCAACTAGCAGTGCCGTGTAATTCGCCACACACAACACAAACAGTGGGTAATTTACAGTATCTTTTTGTATGGCCATATTTTTGGCCATTATGGCAAAGTACGGGACCTGATCGCTTATGTGGCTCTTCAACTGTGATTTTTCGTTATAAGAGGTATTTTAGGTTATAAATGGTGTGTCTCGTTTTTTTTTCAGCTGTATATCATTCGGCTCCAATTCAACACGAAATATAGGCTGGGGGATCTTCTCCCTATTGATTATGTTGGTAACATTTTTTACCTTAAATCCTTGTATCATGAGTGCATCTTCTACTCCTTCGGTATTAACATAAGAGTCAATGAACTTCAATACGATCTGCATACCTTGGCACTCTTAAGCTGGTACGTATAAAAACTTGTTTTATTTTTTTCAAATTCAGTTACTATTTTGCGGAAATTTTTTTCCCGTATATTTGAATTTTAGTCTCGTCAATGTTATCACGCTTTATTGGAATAACATGAAATGCATTTTCACTAATGGCCGAGACTAATTTTTTAATTAGGGCGTTAGAATTTTTCTCTCTCAAATATATAGGTGGTGGCTTAAAAGACTATTACGATGATGCAGCGGGCTTGTCGTCGATGACTTGCAATAATGAAACACGATTTTGACGATTGGTAGATGATGCGCTATTATCCCTAGACATCTTTGGAGCAGATGAAATTTTTGTAGAATTCGGGCTTCGCCCACGCTTTACCACTGTTATGTATCTGTCCATTCCGATTTGTACCTTGGGCTTTGAGCTACTTTTATCTGTAGTGATAATTTCATTAAGTGATGAACACGAGCCTGAAGGAGATGATATTACTGACTTATATGAAGAAGTACTAGGCAACTGTAATGTTAATGAATCACTATTTGGCATTGGACAAAGCGAAGTTGATCGCTGACGGAAAATTGGATTTGCCGTTAAAAAAATACTTTCATTAGTTTTATTATTTGTATTATTTTCATTGAGAGCTTCAGAACTCACAGTAAAATAGGCATTTCTGCCGTTAGAACTCACTTCATAATTTTTTGTATTTGAGGTACTCATATAGAATATTCCTTAAGGGCACCTATTTGTGTTTGTTTGTTTGCGGTTATTTTTTTTTATTTTTGTAATTTATGATTCTTTATTTGTTTTTGAGGTACTCGTATAGAGTATTCCTCAATGTCACAGTCAAAATTGTTTAATAAAATAAATAAATTGTAGTCAAACCGGTTACACAGTTCTCAATTGCTCATCTTTATCCATTTACATTTTAAAAAATTCTTAATATATGTACATATGTACATATATACTTCTTTCCATATCAAAATGCAACATATATATTATATTAAATCCACCAAATATATAGAAGGAAATGGTATTTGCAGAAGTTTACGCAAACATATCTTGCAATTCTCATGAAAAAAAGTACTTTCAAAAAATATATTCTTCCATATATGTGCACGACAATATCCAATTATCAAGGTTTAAAATTTTTGTTGGTTGAGGCTACAATGTTTAAGTCTGAGAGACGTATTTCCAAAAGGATATGATTTTAATTTTTTATATAAACGAACAAGAAAAAATATTTAGAAAACAACAGCGTCTAGGAACTAGTTTGTTTGGTTCGTATCGGGTTTAGTTGAACGGAACAGCTAGCCATTTTCGAAGGCCACTAAACCTTCATCATCAGCGTTTTTCTGTGTTTGGTCCACTGTGTGTGGTATCAGTTGATGTAAATTTCTGCCTTATATACGAAACTTTTTTGCAAATGGAGTGTGTGAATTCGTTTGGTTCATCGTATTTCAATTTGCTGAAAGGTGCTTTGTAATGAAAGCTCAAATTTACCATCTCTAATTTACAACAGTCTTACCATTGTGGTTTATTCTTTACTAATTATACACATGTTAGTTAATTTGCTTATTTTTGTTCTACTTAAGACAAACTTTTTTGGTTTATTACTATTAAGTATATTTATTTAATTTTTACCACAGGCCCATGGCTATTAATTTAAGATAATTTTTAATTATTATTTTTCCAACTTAATTTGTTTCTATATTTATGATTTGCTTTTTAAGCCAAATTACATGTGATAATTATTAATGAACAAATAACATCAAAGTTAGTTGTAATAATTCTGACAACAACACATAGTTGAACGGAACAGCTAGCCGTTTTCGAAAACCACTAAACCTTCATCATCAGCGTTCTTCTGTAAATTTCTCTTTTTAATTATTAGTTTAAATTTCGTTTTGGATTTATGAGTTTCTTTATACATATATTTTTTTAAACGAATACGAAAATATCTAGAAATAGCCGAATATTTGGGTATTCGAACACGCATCACTAATTCATACACACAGTTTAGGAATTAGCTTTCCATAAAACCATAATTTTTGGAGTACTTTAATGAGTATGAATTTATTCAATATTTGTCTACGCACTGTGCCAGTCTTACAAATAACTTTAATACAATGAATTAAACTTAATTTCTTTAAATAAAAACTTTTTAAATTGTATAATTTGTTTTTAACTTTTTATTACGTTATTCCCCAAAGTTTTGTTACGATGTGTTACTGGTTGGGGGGGGGGGGGGGGGGTTCAAAAATCGGAGAAAACAGCGCTACGTAATATATGGACAGCTCCAAAGATAAATTCAAATGGAATTGGTCGAAACAATGTCAACAAAGTTTCCAACGATTTACACAACTCTTGTCATCTGATATATTTCTTACACATTACGACCCGCGACTTCCAATCGAAGGGGCCGCAGATGCATCAAACGTTGGCTTAGGAGCATACATATGCCATGTATTTCCAAATGGCACAGAAAAAGCTATTTATCACTGTTAAAGAGCACTCACACCAGCAGAGAAAAATTATTCTCAAATCGAAAAGGAAGCTTCGGCTTTGGTATTTGCTGTTGTCAGATTTCATAAATACTTGTACGGAAGAAAATTCATCATGCAACCCGATCACAAACCATTGTTGGCCATATTTGGAAATAAAAAGGGAATTCCTGCACAATCACCTGCAACGTTGGGCGTTAACACTGATGTCTTATGACATCGAATTACAATACGCATCAACAAACAATTTCGGTGCTGCTGATATTTTATCAAGGCTAATTCTCAACATTCCAGCATTAAACGAAGAGACAGTGGTTGCTTGCACTCAGTTAGAAAACAACATAAAATTAGTTATTGATGATACAACAAAATCGTTACCTGGTACTTATAATATGATTACACCTGCAACCATGATGGATGATGAAATGCAAATAATTATAAAATATCATCAAACTGGTAAATGGCCCAATACTATTGATAAAAATCTACAATGTTACTTTTCTAGAAAAGACAATTAAAGTTTTGCAAGTGTATGTCTTCTGTACGGTGATAGAATCATTATACCAACTTGCTTTAGAAAAAAGTGCTTAAAGAATAGCACAAGGATCATGATGGCATTGAACGCAGACAAATGCTTGCCCGAAGTTATGTATATTGGCCTCGAATTGATGAGGATATAAAACAATATGTACGAGATTGTTCTAAATGCTCGGCAGCAACTAAGACATTACGAAAAACCACTTTAAAGTCTTAGCCAATTACAAATCGTCCTATGCAACATTTGCACATAGATATAGCGGGTCCATTAGAAAACTTTTATTATTTTATAATTGTAAACGCATTCTCTAAATGGCCTCAAATATACCAAATAAAATCTATATCATCTATAAATACAATTGATTGCAGCTCCATATCACCCACAATCAAATGGCTAAGCCGAGAGGTTCGTGGATAGCATGAAAAGAGCGTTGTAAAAGCTAGAAGGATCTGGAACTACAAAACAAAGCTTGTATACATTTCTTCAATGCTATTGATCCTTTCCTAACATATCAAGAGGAAAAACACCATCTGAATTATTCCTGGGAAGGAAACTAAAAATAAATCTAGACTTATTAAAAAAGCCAAATGTAGAAGAACCAGTTCGTAAAACACAAATGGATATACAATATAATAAGCAGCAGTGCTAGAGAAAGAACATACAATATAGAACAACATGTCTCTGTTAAAATATATAAACCAAATAAATATACATGGAATTCTTCTGTAATAGTGGAAAAACTTGGTGCAATTATGTATAAAATAAAAATTAAAAATGTTTCTGGATATCGTATTATTAGATGTCATGCGAATCAACTAGGATCAGATTTGTTCAAACTCAAGCAATACGCAATCAAATTCATTGTCTTTAACATCATTAATTGAGTGCTTTAATTTACAACCAATGTCGTTCGAAAAGGAAAATTATCTACCTGATAATCAACAACAACCTGAGTATTAACAACATCCTGAGTATCAACAACAGCGCGAGTGGGATTAAAATCCGGAGTACACAGAAAAAAAAAGATTTGTAAATACAAGTAATTTATTTGTGAATACAATTAAAATACTATTTAAAAAGGCACCTACAAAGATTTTTGTAAATACAAACACGCATTTGTAACATAAGAAAACAAAATCAATTCAATTATCTCCAATTAAAATAACTGAGTTATTCACAATTGAGTTGTTAACAGAAAACAAAAATTTTTAATGAATTTGTTTTTCAAATTCTTATGTGTTGTTTCTTTGTTTGTTTTTTTTATATTTTTTTTTTTCTAGAACTTGGTTTTGTGTTAAATTTTCAAGTTGTTTGGGATGAATCGAACCGGCCATCTCTTGACTAATAGACTGATGTACTTACCACTCAACTAAAGAGCAAAACGTTATTAGATAAGCAAATAATGAATACACACAAAATACGAGTTCTTCTACATGTGCGTATTCTGTTATGATATAATTTAACAAATAATTTTGTTGAGTAATTTAATAGATTAAAAAAATTAAAATTTGTTATATCAACAATAAGCAGCATCAAAATCTTTAGTTGATATTTTTAATAAAAACATATTTTTTTTTTGCGCCATGTATAACAGAAAATTTGGTTAGTTCAGTTTATTGAAAAAAAATTTCTGTGTTTGCCGTATCAACAAATTAATTTTTTATATTAACTAAATATTTATTTAAATTTAAATTAATTATGAACAATTTGTTTTACTGGTTGCATTTTGATGATATTTTTTTCTGTGTATCAACAATTTTATTATCATCAACAGCCTCAACAACAACATTATTCTAGTTAGCCACAAACTGTAGATCAGCCAACGACTAATCAATCTCCACCCAATGATATGGCTTTAAGAAGATCCAGTAAAACTCGCAAGCCTCCGTTCTGGGCACCGTATTATATCACTAAAACAAGGGGAGATGTTGGCAATACCCATAATTAATGACGCTACTGTAAATAATGGGTAGAATGTGCACTAGAAATACATATATAAATTTGTTAACTTAGAAAGCCTTGCTTTTAAAATTCTCGGTCAAGTCAATAATTTTCATTAATAAAAACTTATGATTTTAAACTCAACTTCTTGTTTTATTTAAACCTTCTTTTTGATATAAATAAAAAAGAAGAACATACCAGTTAACGATCTTCCAGTGTATGTAAAGCTGACTTTATATCTGGCATTTCTTGTGTGTCATTTGCCCATGAATGAAATAATAATGAAAAACTGTTTGATTCAGACATGTATTTATTGATTTAAAGAGTTTGCAATTATGTTGCATTTAATAAAATTTTCTATAAACTTAATAAATACATGTCTTAATAAAACAGTTTTTCATTATTAATTATGTAGTTGGTTACGTTTTTTATGCTTGTGTGGCACATGGCACTTGGACTAAGACATTGCTAAGTACAAATGTATGCTGATGATGTGCTGATGTATATTAGTTGTAGTGTTGATGACGTAGATAATTGTATACGATTGGTAAACGAGGATCTACATAACATTTGCTTATTGGCATCTACAAATGGTCTAAGTATAAAGCCCAAAAAACAGCTGTATGTCTTCCACCAATACAAATTAATAACACAACCAGAGCTCCAAGTCGTTCTAAGATTTTCGGCGGCGGCGGCTAGGCTAAAAATGACCGGCGGCGGCTCAAAGTTTGCTGCAGCCGACAATTTCGTAGAAAAACATGATTTTTTTCAATTATGATTGTAGGATATGTTTACATACTAATGTCCTGCACAAGACTATTTATAAGACCTTTCAAGATATGAGAGATTTTTCAAATGCTTTACTGTAGCGAAATATTCTAAAACAAACACTAAACAATACTGTTGGCAAGACAAAAAATTGAAACAAATGTCTTGCCAACAGTGTTGTTTAGCGTTTTTTTTAGAATATTTCGCTGTAGTAAAGCCTTTGAAAAATCCCTCATGTCTTGAAAGGTCTTATAAATGGTCTTGTGCAGGACATTAAGTTCCATAAATTGAATGTTTTGTTAAAGGGATTTCGTTTGAGTTTTTGATTTCATATATTATTTAATTATGCATATGTATGTAAGTATGTGGGTGGCTGTGTTTTATTGCATTTTTTATGACGTTTAGATAAATTTTCTTTGAATCTTAATAAAATTATTTACATTTATATTCTAGAATAGGGCGATTGTGTCGTCCGTTGGTATATCTAGTATATTAAAATTTTCAAATATTTGAGTACGCAAATATAGTGTTAAAGTGCTGAATATAATTTTCGTGCTTATAGATCAACGAAAAAAATTATTTTCTTTCTGTAAAATATCAGCGAGTTTTAAAAGTGGATGGAAAATATTAGTCGGCTGGAAATATTAGTCGACTTTCACTTGTTAATCGGCTGAAATTATTAGCCGATGTGAGCCGTCCAATTCGGCGGCGGCTCGAGTTCAAAAATAAGGTAGGGGGCTTGACGCCGCCGGCTGCGAGCCGCATGACTTGGACCTCTGAACACAACTATAACCTTTGCAGTATCTGCTAAGAATCTTGGTGTTGTCTTTAACAAGGAACTGAATTGGTCAGAATTGTTAACATGTGCTTTATTGTACAAACATGCATTCAGTGGAAATAATTTGTGTTGTGTGGTTGATTTTGTACAAGCAATGGAAAACGTTAGAAATATAAATGTCAAAACGCGTGGAAGGTAAGTAAAATTCAAACAAAAGCTATATTTTCTTATTAAATTAAGTTTTTTGAGCGAATATTTATTAAAAAATGTTTAAATTTTAATATAATTCATTAAAAAGTTAAAAAATATTTTGAGAATTTATGCAATGTGGAATAGTTTCCAAGGTCCCTTATAAGGGACATTATGGTCGCTGAAAAGTATTCATGCATATTTTGTTACAAACTTACAGTAGCCGAAATATTAGAAGAATTAGAAGCAATCGATGGATATTTACAAGATGTAGATATTTATGCGATTCCTCCCATAGATGGAAATGAGACGGACCAAGATTCTGATTTAAGTGATGACGATCATGAAGGAAATCTCAATCATCTTGGGCCAAAATTGCTAAACACAGAATGTGAAATTAATCATGTAGGAAATGGTGATAAGGTATATGACGAATGGGATGAAAACGACTATGAACCACTTTCAAAGTATGCTAGGACCAGTGCTGGAAATTTTAATCGTGCATCTAAGACAAACTGGTTCAAACTAGATCCATGTTATGAAATTGAAACCAAGTGCGAGACACAGGTTCCCAGCATAGCTGTTCAATCCGCCAAAACTCCATTGCAGTTTTTTCAATTATTTTTTTCTGATGACATGCTATCCCATTTGCGTTGAACATACTTGTTTATATGCTCTCCAAAAAAATTTTGATTTTAATGTGACTTTGGATGAAGTAAAAGTATTCATTGGAGGTATTTTGATGTCAGGATATGCTAAAAATCCCAACAAACGTCTTTACTGGTCTGACAAAAAAAATAATAATTTGAAGCTACTAAAATAAAATAAATAATTTTCACTTGAATGACAACTGTAAACCTCAGAGCAATGACCGCCTTTTCAAAATTCGACCAGTAATTTATCATCTAAATGGAGCATTTCTTTAATATGGCATACTAGATGAAAATCTTTCCATTGATGAAAGTATGATTCCATATTATGGCAAACACTACGCAAAGCAATATATTCGCGTCAAACTAATCAGATTTGGATTTAAAAACTAGGCTCTGAATACAAGTAATGGATATATGCTTCAGTTTGAAATATATATGGAGAAAAAGGCAGACGTCGTGTCCCACGGGTTTGGTGTAGGTGGCGATAAGGTTGTAGATCAAATCACAAAAGCAAATATACCAAGAAATAAAGGATTCAAAGTAAGATAATAAAAATTCTTAACTCTTAACTAATTCATCTAATGTATAAATTTTTTCAAGATTTTCTTTGATAATTATTTTACATCTACAAATTTACTACGTTATTTGTCGAACATGGGTTTCTGTGCAACTGGCACAATAAGAGATGGTCGCACAGAGAAATGTCCACTCCATTCTATTGCCGAAATGAAAAAGGAATCAATAGGATTATCGATTTCCAGCAATGGGAAATTCATACCACCGGTATAAATTTCGACAACAACGAAATGGGAACATGTAGACGTTATGTCAGAGGAGAAGGTGCAATACATTTAGTCCAGCCAAAAGTTATCCAACTTTATAATAAAGGCATGGGCGGGGTGGATAACATGGATCAGTTGGTGGCCGCATATCGATCACAAATCAGACAGCGTAAGTGGTGGTGGCCAATATTTTTATATTTATTGGACGCATCTGTAGTAAATGGATGGCTGCTTATGCGAAAACCTTACCAAATGATCCAAGTTGTGCCAGTTTACTTCAATTCCGACGATATACAGCTATATCCTTGTTGGAAACTTTGAGAGGTTCAAAGATACGATGGAAAAAATCACATTGTAGAATGCTCTAAAACGGATAAGCGATGTGGAAACTGTGGCAAAAAGTCCAATTTTATTTGTCTAAAATGCAATAAAGCCCTTACCCCAAAAGAATGTTTCAAAACATATCACTCTCAAACTGCCCATGCAACATAAAGTCCCTTAAAAGGGACACCTTCTAAAACTTACGCTTACCGCCGTTATTTTTTAATAAAAACCTTAAAAACTAATTTAGTTGTCTCATTTAATACCAAAATTATAATAAAAAAGTTTAAAACATTTCTGGGGAGCTTTATGCACTAATGGGTTCAAATTATTGTTATTAACAATTGAGTTGTTAACAGAAAAAAATAATTTTTTAATGAATTTGTTTTTCAAATCCTAATGTGTTGTTTCTTTTTTTGTATTTTTTTATATTTTTTAGAATTTTGTTTTTGTTAAATTTTAAAGATGTTCGGATGAGTCGAACCCGCAATCTCTTGATTAATAGACTAATGTACTTACCACTCAGCTAAAGAGCAAATCGTTATTAGATAAGCAAATAATGAATACACACAAAATGCGAGTTCTTCTGTTTCTGCTACGAGTACATGCGCGTATTCCGTTATGATATAATTTAACAAATAATTTTGTTGAGTAATTTTATTGACTAGAAAAATTTTAATTTGTTATATCAACAATGAATTTTTTGAGTTTTTGCGCCATGTATAACATAAAATTTGGTTAGTTCAGTCTATTGAAAAAAATTTCTGTGTTTGTCATATCAACAATTTAATTTTTTATATTAACTAAATATATATTTCAATATAAATTAACTATTAACAATTTGTTTTGCTGATTGCATTTTGATGATATTTTTTTCTGAGTATGTATTGATTTTTCTATCAGGCTATTGATCAAGTATGTCAGATAATTATTTTTTTTAAATATTTCTCTGCTGAATTCAATATTTTTGTCTTTGAATTTGGTATGACTTATTTGTAACAATTTATTAATGAAGTTGGAAATTGTATTTATCTTATGTTTAAAGGGCTGTGAACTACAATTTATTATTATGCCTTAAGCAATTTTTCTCATTTCAAGATAGGGCAGGGAACTTTTTATGTCCTTTTCAATAGTACAACTAAGATTGCTGTGGTAATTGTTAATAGCCTCCCATATGATTTTCTCAACCTTTCTTTTAACATCGGCAAATAGGTCGTCTACATATTTTGTCAATAATTTAATTTCTGTTTTTATGCCTTAGTTCTTTCGTTGTTTTTTCTACAAGAGTGTCTAATACAATGTCGGTGATGGTTGGAGATAGAGGAGATATGTATGTTTGATTGTAGATTATGCCTTCATATATGAAATATTTATTTTCGTTAAGCAAAATTGTAGTAATTTTAAAAATTGTGTTTTCGTTATTTTTGTGTAATTTTTTAAGGTTTCCCATTTCTCCATGATATTTCTTATAGCTAAATATATTAATATGTTAGTAAATAGCGATACTATGTCCAATGATACAAAGATTTCGCCCTTGTCCAAAATAATATCTTCCAATCTCGTTTTAAGCTATTATGGATTTTAAATGTTGAATTCTGTTGAAATCATATTCTTTAAAAATACTTCTATATATTTAGACAATTTGTAGCATGGTACTTTCATAGATGATGATATTGGCCGTTAAGGTACGCCCGGTTTGTGGATCTTCGTTTGTGTTTGTATAAATTGATAATTAATTTGTCGTTTTTTTTTTGTTGGAGGTTCTTTGTGGGGTCTATACGTAGTTTTTAATTTAAAAAAAATGGACAGCTAGACTGAAAAGGATAAAACTAATGTTATCTATAGCAATGTATTGATTACAGTTTTAGTGTAACTCCAGCTATGATATTAGAACTTTAAGAAAAGCTTTATACTGTGATATTTACAAATTTTAATTATTTTTGAAATTATTTTTAAATTCTGTGTTTTTTGATGTATGTTGTCATGTCGCGAAAAATAACATTATTATAACTTAAACGCAAATTTTATTAGAAAATAATATATGTAAGTTGGAGCAAAATATTAACTGTTTTATTATTATTGTTGTTATTGCATAAAAATTTTTCTTTTATTTATTAATGTTGCCAGATTTCAATAAAAATAGTATTCCTGTAGATGTTGGAAAATCCCAACGAAACGCCTGGTATGAATAAATGAAATAAAATTGTCTTTTATTTGCATATAAATCAATTGGAATCACCTTGGAAGCCTAACTAGAGTAATTCTATAAAAACCACGTTATAATTTAATTATATTATGTTTGTTAAAAACAATAGTTTAAATTTAGTTTATTTTTATTTACCAAGAAATTTGTTTATTTAGTTACTTAGTCTGAGGCTGTGTTTTTATTTTTCTGATTTTAACAATCCATTTCTTTCTAAATTATATATATTTATATAAATATATATAATATATATTTAATATATATTTAATAATATTAATATATATTTTATATATATTTAATATCTTAATATCTATACAAAGAGAAAAAATTTGTTTAAACATGTTGCTTTTATATACCAAAAACAAATTTAAACTTTCCAACCCTGGAATCATCTTTTTAGATCTTTCTGCATTCTTATACCAATGTTTCTAAAAGATAAAATATGTGTAATTTTTAGAGAAGAATAAACAATTTATTTTAGTAGGTTTCTTTAATGTACCAATAATAGTTCATATTTTCCAACCCTGCAATCGTTTTTTATTTTTTTTCGTTTCAAACACCAATTTTATTTTACTGAAATATAAAATAAATTGGGTTTAGCTATTTAGTTTTACATGACAAAAAAATTTAAATTTCTAAAGCTCTGGCTGGAAACGTGTTTTTGATTTTTATTGATTTTCAATACGAATCTACGTGTGTTGGACCACCATATCTGGCAAACCAGCTCAAGAGTGAGGTCTCTAGATTTTCTGGTAGCTTCGGAAAGCCGATTTCATGTGCAGACAGGTGGACAGACAAACATCGCTTATTCGTCTTTCCTATTCATAAGAGTATTTATAATTTATTTGACACCCGGAATGCTAAACCTATATATACCCTTTACCGTTTTTTGTTCAGGGGTATAATAAAATCAGTTATTATACTGTAATACTGTAAGTATTGGAAATTTTTAAATCAGGAGTTGAACAATTTAAGAGAAAAAGTTCAACAAAGTGGTGTTCTCATAGGTATTGAAAAAAGTTAGGAATTTTTTCTTGTTTTTTTGCTTAAGCATCATCTAAATGCATTCCATTTCTGATAATAAAGCTTATCACAAAGATTTTGAAATTAGCTAGAAAACTTCTTATGTCTATAATTATGATAGATTTATTAAATTTGTCGAATTAGTCGAATCAGCTGACAATATCTGTAACATAAATAAAACATGGTGCTGTTTATTTCATATGTATCGTAACGTATGTGAGGTAGAAATCTCATGAAAATAGATTTTTAATTCTGGCTTACATACTAGGGTTTTTGCTTTAATCGGTTAATCGCTCGATTAATTAATCGAGGTATTTGCTTAATCGGTTAATAATCGGTTCATTTCGGTATTAACCGGTTAACCGATTCATAAAGTTTTTCAATAAATCAAGTGTTTTCAACAAATAAAAGTGCATTAATTATTTATTAATTTGAGTTTATTAGTAAAACCAAAAACTCACATAATAATTCTTAAAATAATTCGGTTAATTTTTTTGAAAATTTCTTGTAATACTATCGATAGTTATCGATAGTTAGTTGGCGGGTCATTATCTGAGTCATAATGACAGAGCTCAGCGACGCATATTCTGCAAAAAAGTTAATTTCTGAATTTCTTGGCTTTCGTTTTTGTACTGTCTCTCATTAAATCTAATCCTTAATTAAATCGTTGCCGACAGAACTATTGGCTTTTTTTAAATTATTAAATAAAAACTTAATAATTCCCTCCAGTTAGAGTACCAGAGTCTCTAATTAAACTTTTTATAGTCATGTCCAAAGATTTTCAAGTTGTACTTAAGTAAGGATCACTGAACATACTTTTTTGTTTGTATGAAAAATATTTTCTAAACACTCACCTTTTGCAAATGAGGCGAAACAAATAATTATTCACACAAAAAATAAGTTGCAACCCTCAAAAATATGAACAAATTTGTTACGTCGGTTAATCGGTTAATCGACTGAAATTAACTGGTTTAACCGATTGAATACCCTATTACATACACACACACATATTTAAAAGATACGACAGCTTCAAAGGTAGCACAATACTAATCGACTTATTCTACTCTTAGGGCAAATAAATCAGTCAATGATTATATGTATTTTATTTTTAAATATGGTTTAAACACAAAATTTTGGTTTTCACCACAAATTTAAATGAATCTTAAATAGCCAACATTGTGCATTTAAGCGTTGTTTAAGTTTTAAAAACATACCATATGTTTTGGGCATGTGTGTGTTTTTTGAATGCATGTACATGAACATCATGTGGTCTTATTTAAATAGATTTCGTTTAATTTTCGAAAATAGACAACAAATGTAACACATATTTTCATATAATGAAATATTTAAATAGAAAAATGCATTCTAATGCTCTTTTTATATCATAAAATGTGTTTTTTGCTGTTTCACTTTTCTGCAAATTTATAAATCAACTTTCATATTTATATTGAACAGCTGTTCTATGGCAAGCTTTCCATAATATTTGGAAATATTGCAGTGCTACCATACTTTCAACGTAATTTGATATATACTTTAATTAGCCACTGAAAAAATGAAAGTGTATTTAAATCAATTTTAATTTTCTATGAAAATTAACTTAAACTATGTTTAAACATTCAGTGATTTATTAGCTATTAGACTCTTAAAGCTTAAATTAGACGTGCCATGTCTATAATGCCACAGCCTTAACCAAACCAAAATTCAATTGGTTTCTATGGCAATGGCTATGGCGAGTCATCTATAATCAAAGACAGTGTTGCCCCTATTTTACGCAGATTCCATTATTTCTATAAAATATTTTGTCACCCCAAATAAAAATATCTGTTGGATAAGCAACTTTTGTAGCGATTGCAATGTTAATCGTCTTTTTTTTATCGAAATACATACAAATGAATACATGTAGATAGTTTGACTCACAGAAAAGTGGAAATGCCAACATTTTTACTTTTCATACGTCGCGCCATATTTTCCATTCTCTTTCAAATAAGTGCCATTAAATAAATTAATTTTGTCACTAATATACATTCATATATACAGTCGGTATTTGTTTTTATATTTTCAATGTAATTTTTATATATAATTTTCAACTTGGCGCTTCAGTCAATTGAAATCCAAGTGAAAATCCAATACCACAAGCAGAATTTTTTTTAATTGTTTGCCTTTGCCTTGCATTAAAGTATTACTAAATGGCTGGATGGCGAACGACAATGTGAATGGATTTTCCTTTAAATAACTAAGAGCTCTTTTATAATTTATTCCTATTTGGTAGTAATTTTTTAGTCGTTGAATATTATACGAACGCAAGACTAATGAGAGGTGCTTGGCACTGGATACTAAATTTTGTACGCGTTACAAATTGCTGATGTTGCTGTTAACAAACGAGTATTTAGCGCAAATTGCGTGTTTGGCATTAATTATGAAATGTTAATAGCATTTAAAAATGGCAGCACCTACTAATACACACATTTACACAAAAATATATTCGTACCATGCATTTTTGCTAATGTTCTGGTAACATGTATGAATGTGTGTACGTGTGTACATGAGCATGGCTAGGCACATGTAAATTCATGCAGATTGCAGTTGTGAAGTATTATCAACAGTTTTACTTTTTTTTTTTTGCTGTTTTTGTTTAAATGATCCGCAACTTTTAAGCACTAACTAAAACTTACAAAAGGGCTGTGTATTTGTTTCGTTATTTCTTTTGTAACTGTTCACAAATGTGCAAACCTAATGTGGTAAAGCAGCTTTCCACAAGGAGTAGTAATAATAAGCGTATGATGGTTCAAAAATCAGCTGAACATAAATGCGGAGATGATCGCTCAAATAGTCAGAATCGAGTTCTACACGCAAAGAAAACATATGATAGCAGCATGGTCGAGAAAACAATATCATGTTCACTGAAACAAAAGGGTGGTCGTTGAAAACTAGTTAATGGTCGCATTCATAAGACGTAACAGTTGCGCGACCGTGAGTGTTTGTCTTAGAAACGCATAGTTGAGTATCTCTGCTCCACTCAACAGTTGAGTAATTTTCCATCATACAATTTTTTCGCAACCTATAGTCAACACGTTGTGCTCAGCCTGAACAGCTGGTCAAATAGAGCTATTGCTTTTATATGCTTTGTTAGGTGGCAGCAACAAATATTTGTTAAGTTTTGCATTACAAATGCGATGAAGTAACGAAATAAAGATATACAATTGCATTATATACATCAAGCCGTTTCTAAGAAGTAGCTGTTGGGGCCAACAGTTACCAGCAGTTTCACAACTGTTGAGCTCAACAGCTACTTCTTATGAATGCGCCCATTGTTATTTTAAATATTAACTTCGTTACGGTAAACATAGTAATGTTTGAATTTAATAATTACATTTTTATATTCATAGAAAATAAGATATGGTCAGAGTTTAACAATATAGTTTTGTTACAAATTTATGACTACAATTTAATTTGTTTTATTATTTAAAAATCATATGATGTAAATAACAATATTATGTTATCAAAAACCATTCTATATTAAGTTTTTAAAAAAATACTTTTCAGAAACATCTTCTGACAGTTCAGTGTTTCGTTTGTAAGCTATCGGTATGGCACGCGAGGTGTTAAATAAATAAATAAATAAATAAGTAAATAAAGTAAAACACAAAAGGGTAGACTAATAAAAATATATACATATATGTACATATATTACTTTATACAAACGTGAATGTTGTTCATGTTTAACCTTATGTAAGTAAATATTTCTATATAAACATTTTATTTCAACAATATTAATTTATAGTTAATTTTAATTATTATTTTTCGAACTTCATTTGTTTCTATATATATGATTTATTTGAAAGGGCTAAAGTTCGTATCGCTTTTTTAGTCAAATTACGTGTGATAATTATTAATGAACAAATAATATCAAAGTTAGTTGTAAATATTCTGACAACACAGTTCAACAGAACAGTCAGCCGTTTTCGAAGGCCACTAAACCTTCTTCATCAGCGTTCTTCTGTGTTGGTCCACTGTGTGTGGTGTCAGTTGATGTATATCCTCACAAAAACATAAATGTAAAAAAAGGCCAAATTCCTTTTTAAAATTTCGGGCATTAAAAGTAGTGAGATAAAATTTTTGATCAAGTTCTTTTTTGGCACAATACCTATCACTGTAATATGCTATGCATTATATAAATTTGTAACCGTTTTCTTAATAAAGCTTATTAAACTTAAAATTTCTAGTCTGTAAGAGTTCTATTCATAATGACTGCGTCAGTTTAAAAGGGCAGACCTACATACAATAATGGGTTAGAGTTTGATATGTGCACCATTGTGTCATTTAGAGTAGAAATATGTAAAATATAGCGTACATTTTACTGGAAGTGACCCAGCCTATTTTTCTAAAGTCTGCTCAGACGAAGTACTTTTGAAAATACAAAATTAAAGGCTACCATAAGTGAAATGTTCATGTAAAGTTTCAATAGAATAGCTTGTGCTTTATATTTTTCTAGTTGGTAAATTACCTAAGTAAATTCTTTTCCAAATTTCAGTTCTCTGTGTATAATATTAGGTAAAGTTTTTATTAAAGTGGCCCACATCCCTAATTTAACAATCAGTGCTTTTGGATTTTTCCTAACAGATTTTCCCCTTAACTTAAGGGTATCGAATTTAAACTCTCTTGTTCAAATTTTAGCTTTAAATATTATGGCTGTTACCCCCACTCTCCGTTACTTTCTTAAACTCAATATTTTGTTATGAGCAGTGCTCAAGTTTCATCTTCCAACCTATCATCTTCTTTTTAAGATGATAGGTTGAAGTTGAAGTTTCAGCTTAAAGCTTCAGTAAAATATTAGTGTGGCCGCTGCCATTCCTAGTTTAAATATTTGGCTTTTTAGATTTTTCTAGTTGGTTCCTCATCTTGACCTACTGGCGTATCAAATTTCAGCTCTCTAGCGCAAATTTAATTACTTTATTTTTATGGCGTATTCCTGCAAACTTTTCGAAAAGTGAGTACCAATCATACGTGTCAAGTTTTGAAGGACACATACAATAATATTTACAAAGCTGACCCGAAGTACATGAAAGAAGAGACTTTAATTTGATTGTCATGTTAACGCCCACTTTTTTAAGGAAAATTTAGAGCCTTTAATTATTAAAACATGTATGTCAAATTTTAATAAAACTGCTTCCGCCAAAGATTTAAATTTCATGTTTCAGTTTTAAACTTAATGGGCGTAGCGCTGCCCTTATGGCAATATTTTCCTGGCTTCAAGATTTTTTTAGTTAGTCTCTAGCTTAGAACTACTTGCCTATCAGATTTCACCTCATTAGCGAACATTTAAATTTTTTATTCTTATTTGCGTGATTAAGCCCAATTTTTCAAACTCAAGACTTTCTTTGGTGATTGTGTATCTCTCCTGTTCAGTTTCGCTGGAAACGTTTAATAATAAATACATAAATAGTATATTTAAATGTTCTGATCCGATCCATTTTGTTTAAGAAACATTTATAACTTTGTATTATTGCAACATGTAACCCAAATTACAGTCAAATCGCTTGATTCAAACGCGTTGGACTTTGTTTTTTAATTCTGAGCTTTGTGGATGTAGCCCCGACACTGGCTACAATTTTCATGTTTTCAGATTTTTTAGCTAGTTCCTAATCTAGACTTACTTCTTTATAAAATTTCAGTTTACTAGCGAAAATTATTATTCTTTCCTTAAATGGGCGTGATGCCGCCCAATTTTTCAATTTAAAAATTTTCTTTGGCCAGTAGTTATCTGTCTTGTCGAGTTTCGTTGGAAACGGATAGTAATAAATCTACAAATATGTAGTATATTCAAATGTATAAGAAATAGTAAATTTCAACGAAAATTTATAGCCTTGCATTATTGCAACATGTGTGTCAAATTTTAATAAAATCGCTTTAAATATGTGTTTAAAATTCTGAGCTACGCCCATGTAGCCCTCGTACTTGTGTACGAAATTTCAGCTCACTAGCACAAAGTTTAATTTTTATGGGCGTAGCTTCGCCCCTCTGGTTAAAATTTTCGGGTTTTCAGATTTTTTTAGTTCATCGCTCACCTTGTGTACGAAATTTCAGATTTCTAGCTATAGCGGAAGTGCTTCATAATATTGATGAGTGAGTCAGTAAGTCAATGAGTATGTTTTAAAATATGGACTTTTTGCATCTCCATATCTCCGGAACCTTTCATTATTAAACTTTTAAACTATGAGGTAACATGAATTTATTATAATTATTATTTAAATTTTGTAACTTTACGATTGCGGGTGAACAAAGTTATGGGGGGGGGGGGGGTAAAAACAGTTCGATGGCTTCCTGTAAATATGCACATTGCGTGCATTGGCCGGAACTTGGCCTGGCACACTACCGTGCGCCTAGATTTCTGCTTTAAACACGAAACTTTCTTGCAAAATGGAATACGTGAATTGTTTTGATTCATCGTATTTCAATTTGCTGAAACAAGTTTTGTAACGAAAGCCCAAATTTACCATCTCTAATTTATAACAGACTTACCAATGTCGTTTATTCTTTACTAATTATTAGAGAGCGTGAGCGTGACTTAAAACAAATTACTCGTGCGTGATCGTGCGTGAGACATTTTTAAGAACCACGCACGAATTCTCACGCTCTCACGAGATATCATTCCTGCATAGGTACAAATGTATGTATGTAACTGTATTGAATCTTTTAAAATAAATTATTTTACAATAATAAATACTTATGCTTTAGTTTGAAATTAATTTGCTGGTGGTTAAGTATTGTCTATATCGATGGCTTAATATAAAAAGGGCGTGTCTAAATTTTTTTCGAAATCGCGTTTTTAACGTTTTCTGGTAGTACGTTTAGTTAAAATCAAGGACTTATTGCAACTTAAAAAATTATTTCTGCATGTTCTTCAGTTTTTTTGCTTCTCCTATAAAATTTTGAAAATTCGAGTTCTGCCTTGTGTGCCATGTGCCAAAGAAAGCGTAGCCACTAATTACTAATGAAAAACTGTTTGATTCAGACATGTATTTATTGATTTATATATTTATGATTTTCCAATCATGAAAAAAAAGTTACAGGCCTCAAAAGTTTTTTCAGTCTTAGGTGGTCAACTTTGGACCACTGTAACTCCTCTCCAGCTCAAGCCAAAAGGCTGTCATGACATGTGTTATAAGTTTCATATAAATCCGATCAATAGTTTAAAAATTACAGATTTATTACCATTTATTTTATAAAAGTCCCCGCTGTGCAATGTAAATTTAACATATACACGTGCATACATGTATAAATCAGTGAACTGTATGAGTTGATTCACTTTCGCTGTCCACTCACTTCTACAATGCTTTTGTATTGTTCTTTAACATCAACATGTACTTATGATATTGCTTGCACTGTTGCCTCTCTAACAACTGACTGTCTTTAACTCACTCTCTTTTTTTGGTGCTGGTAGTAAAAATCAATAGAAATTCTTACTGTTGTTTGATTGTTTTGTATAGCAATCAAATAACTCACAAAAGCATGTTGACTAGAAGAAGTGTTAAGTTAATAAAACATGGCGTATTAATTAATAGTTTTTCTCGTATTAAAATAATTTATAAAATAAAATGGGGCTACCTATTTTATTTTATAATACTACATAAAACTGTATTTCTCAGAAGGGGTTTTAAGAAGTATTCAAAACAATCATGCTGATTCATTGCTTTAGTGAATCATCTGTACAAGTAGAGATTGCAAGCAGTGGCATGCATTTGTTAACAACAACCTTATTGATATGAATCATGCAATAACACCATTCATTATTTTAATGTTAAGTGCTAGCTCAATATTCATTTTAGAAAATGCAATATTATGCCGTTTGATTCGTAATCATGCAGATCACTGGTATACATACATACAAATGTGTAAAACCCTATTTTTCAACCCCAAAAACCATACAAACTAGATTATATTCTTTTTCGTGAGCGTGCGAATTATAAATTAAACTTCGGTATAATTTATTATTTTATTTATTTATTTACATGATATTAAACTTATATAAATATAAGACTAATATAATATTTTGAATAGCACTAGCTACTTTGGCTATCAGCTATTATAATTTATTTATTGTTGTTCTCTTAAGAGAATGGGTATGTAACTTGCGTGATCGTGATAAGTTGCAAAGTACTCGTCCGTGATTACCAATATTTTATTGGTGAGCGTGCGTGATCGTGAAAATTTTTAATATCATTCGTGCGTGAATGTGCATGTTTAAAATATTTTTCCGCGTGCGAGTGCGTGTCGTGAGTCAAAAAACGCTCACGAACACATCTCTACTAATTATGTACATGTTAGTTAATTTGCTTATTTTGTTCTACTTAACCCTGTAGTTAGGTTAAGAAAAACTTACGAATCTTAGGTATGGGACTATTTTGGTACACATTGGTTTTTTTGATAAGTGCACAAATTTAATTAATTTTTTTTTAATTTTTTTAATAGTCTGCAGACAAATAAAGCTAATTTTCGTATCTTTTTCTAACCAGTTTTCAATTTTGTTTACCGACATAAGATCATCATTTTCTTATTGTAAGGCATCAACGAGCACTTTATCAAAAATAACAGCTGCTAGAAATGAGCAAACTGCAGCTGCTTCTAATCTAAGTGCGATAGAAAATGCATCATATGCAAAAAATATATATGCAAGTTGAAAATTTCTACTTATTCTGTAAATTTTTTTCATGTCCATAAATCAATAACCAATAACCGACTGAAATAAGCAAATTAACTAACATGTGCATAATTAGTAAAGAATAAACGACAAAGGTAAGTCTGTTGTAAGTTAGAGATGATAAATTTGGGCTTTCATTACCAAACACTTTTCAGTAAATTGAAATACGATGAATCAAAACAGTTCACGTATTCCATTTTGCAAGAAAGTTTCCTATATAAGGCAGAAATATACATCAAATGACACCACACACAGTGGACCAACACAGAAGAACGCTGATGATGAAGGTTTAGTGGCCTTCGAAAACCGCTAGCTGTTCCGTTCAACTATGTGTTGTTGTCAGAATATTTACAACTAACTTTGATGTTATTTGATCATTAATAATTATCACATGTAATTTGGCTTATTGAACAATTTTTTTTTCGAAATTTCTTCGCTTTAGTGAGCATTCGTTTTAATCGAATCTCAGGTAAAGTGGGATATTAAATATTGTGTTCATTGGATAGTTTTGAAATAACGGCGTTATTTGTTTGTTTAGCTATAAGTGAAATTTTCCACATTTTATTTTACAAACACAAAACTGTACTTGTTCAAATACTAATAAAAGTAAACTATAAAATAAAATATATCTATTTATAGTATATATATACATATATAGTATATAAATAGATTTAAAAAAGAAATAAAATTAACAAAATAAAACAAATAAAAACGTTTAACGAAAAATTTTTACAATATCATTAAACTACTGTTGTAGAAAATCAGAATCAACTATTTAATCAGCTACCATAAACACCTCTTTGTTTGGCTTTTTACTGCATCGGCTCCTTATAATAATATGGGTGTCTTAAAGTTAAAATTACCTTGAAATGATTTTAAACTGTTTAAGTTTAACAAGACATACTTTTTGGAGTGTGTATGTATTTGTTATACTCTTTGCGAGATTCAAGCATAATGTTAAGAATTTCCTTGTTAAGTTAGTTTGTGCTAAAGCACAGTCAGTCTCCAGTCTCAGAGAACCTTCATCAGTTACAGCTGCAGCCTATTGTGGGCAGCGCTACTAGATCACACTTAAGTATGTAAGCTTAAGTATAAAGCATTACAACCTTTTGCAAAAACAATTGGTTAACTTAAAGTTGGTTTCACAAACGAATTTTGTATGGCAAAAACGGTTTAAATGCATGCTTTAACTTTAACAATCGTTTTTGCATAAGAACATTATTCTTGAACCACATTTACCACATGTAAGCTTTAGTATAAAGCATTACAACCTTATGCAAAAACTAACTAACTAACTTAGATGTTATTTGTTCATTAATAATTATCACATGTAACTTGACTTAAAAAAGTGTTATGAACTGCCCGTTCAAATAAATCATAAATATTAATTTATTATTATTTCGGATTTAACGCAAAGCTGTTTGAATCAAAAGACTTACCAATAAATATATGATTAAAAAACAAAATATTATTATTGTTTTAAGTAATATTGTGGTTATATTCTACAATAATATAATAATATTCGAACATTGTATGGTGAGTCTCAATTATATTTTAGTCACATCTAACAATAGTGTTGTCATATTTACAATAATAACGTTAGGTGTAACGAAGTTCATTGTTTCTGTAGATAATATTATTATTAACTCAGATAATAATATTATCCTCCTATTATGGTTTACAACTCAACTGAGTTTAGTTGAAACTGTAACAACTTAACCTTAAAACAACTTAACCATTTTTTGGCATTCTAAATTACAACTAATTTTTTTTGTATTCGAAACAATGCTCTAAAAGAAAAAGGTTTTCTTCACCTATGCTATGTTTTTTGAAACCATAGTTGCCATCACAAAACAATTTAAAAAAAAGTGAAAAAAGTTGTAATCCGTAATAAAAATTTTGCAACTACAACTAAACTATCCATTTAGTTGTAATTCATAATAGGGGCCTTATGTAAAGTTTGCTTTTCTATTGATAATAATATGATTTGACTGCAACCATATAATTCAATCATAGTATGTTGTTGTTTGATTATGGTTATCTCAACCACATTTTTTCTTTGCGTGTACAACTCAAAACGTGGAAGTTCGATGATAAATCTATTTTCGAAAATTGGGATAAAATAATTAGATATCTTCCTATAGTGGGAAGTTAAAAAAAACATATATATGCACATATATTATAAGAAACAGATATATTCCCTGTAAGAAGCTTGGGGTTAAGTGTCTCCAAGCCACCACTTTTGTCGACTATTTTGGTGACATTTTGGCGTCATTATCAACGGAGCATCTACATATTAATATTTTTTTGGTGAATGCTTTGCATTATTTCTTTTTTATCTTCAATAATTTTTTTAAATAAAAAGACCAAATGTGAACAAAAAAAATTTGAAATATTTAAAATTTAGGTACATAAACGCAGCTTACCCATCCACGCAAAAATAATACAATTACCATTAGCAAACCACAAAGGTTTCGAATTTAATGTTAAATCCAAAGAAACTCTTTGATTGTACTCAAACTGTTTTGCCAGCAAATTCAATGAATGTATTAGATTTTCATAAGCAAGTTTATATCTCTATTATCATTGAGCAATGTCAAAGAATATTTTATGGTTGTAAATAAAGAAGAAGAGTAGAAAAAGGTAACCTAGTCGTATGATGACTAAAGCTCGTCTCTTTCCTACTAGCTAACTGCTTCACTTTCTACGCGTTGAATTTGAATTACAAGTATCGCTAAATTTTCACTTCTTATTGCAGTTGTTTATGATTCTTTTGTTGCTTGTTACTACATTAAGATTAATATCGTACAATTATATGTAGTATTAGTATCACAATACTCGTATTCGTTATTGTACTTTCAAGTACAAGTGCAAGCTAATAGCGCCTGTTTATCAGTGTAAAATATCTCACACCACTAACAAAAATGCAACATCTATCTAATCGCTTTGTTAGTTTAAAAATCAAAAATTAGCGGTTATTAAAATTACTTATTGAAACTATAAACATTTTATTAACTTTAATTAATTTGTTAAGAGTTGGTTTATTTTGCACGAATGCATGATCAGTTTCTGTAGCTTAATGTTTTCAGTGCAATGACTACTAAGATATTTTTTGAATCGCAGCCAATTAACACAA
Source organism: Tachina fera (assembly GCA_905220375.1). Taxonomy (NCBI): domain Eukaryota; kingdom Metazoa; phylum Arthropoda; class Insecta; order Diptera; family Tachinidae; genus Tachina; species Tachina fera. The sequence goes on from LR999963.1 coordinate 95,371,814, forward strand.
CTGACCATTTTCACATATGGGTGAGGTAGAGCACTTCTCAGTGTGGTACAGATTGTAACGATCAGGGGAAAGTGATCGGACGATAGATCTAGGGAAGCTTCAACTTGAATTAATTCCCTAGAAATATTTTTCATGACGCCAAAATCTATAACATCCGGAATTTTTTGTATGTCAGTAGGCCAGTAAGTGGGCTCCCAACTCGAAATGACGTCCAAACCAATTTTTGAAATTGTGTTGAATAACGCTCGTGATCTAGGTGTGATAAGACGTGAACCCCAAGAAAGTACGTTTTGCATTATAGTTTCCAGCTGCTACGAAACAAGGGCCAAGAGATTTGTAGAAATCCTCGTATTGATCCTCAGTAATTGCGAATCTAGGAGGGGAGTAAATTGGTTATATGACAAAATTTGTGCAAAAATTTTCGATACAAATATTCGTTGCTTGTAGATGTTCTTCACAAATGTTGTCAAGAATATAATGCTTGAGTCTTGACTTTATTAAAATTGCTGATCCCCCGCAAGATCTTCCTCTTGGGTCCTTTGAGTCATATAAAATGTAGCCATTAATTTTGAATAGGCTTCTTGAAGTCAAATGGGTCTCAGAAACCAACATTATATCAATATTATTTTCCGTGAGGAAGTGCTCAAGTTCATTTTTTGTTCATGACTTGTTAACTAATGCTTGAAGCAGTGTAGAATGCATTCGTAGCATTTTTTGCATCGTGCTAATCATATTTGTTGTAAAATTATTTATAGTCAGCACAAGATTCTCAATAGTAGCTTCAAGTCGACTAAAATTAAAGCTTGAGTTTGCATTCGTTGAATTATTTTGAGGTGGATTATTTTGTGTGGGAATAGAACTAGTCTTAGCTGCATCGGCATACGATACACGGGAAGTGACAGGTTGGCCCATTTGAGCAAAAGTGGTGGAGTAATCGTTTGCTGTTTGTGCTGGAGCTAACTTAGATTTTTGCGCCATAGTCTGTTTAAAGAAAGAATTAACGGAACATTCTCTGTAGTTTGCGGTGTGATTACCTCCACAATTACTAAATTTTTTTCTGCTAGATCTTTAGGCTTAGTACAACCAGCAGTGCCGTGCAATTCACCGCAGATAACACAAACTGACGGTAGCTTGCAGTAAGTTTTTTTGTGACCATATTCCTGACAATTATGGCACTGTACGGGTCCAGAACGCTTGTGTGGTTCTTCAACTGTTATTTTTCGGTATAAGAGATATTTTAAATTGTAAATTGGATGAGCCTCATTTTTCTTCAATTTATATCGTTGGGCTCAAGTTCGACGCGAAATAGAGGTTGAGGAATCCTCTCCCTATTTATTATATTAGATACATTTGTTACCTTAAATCCCTGGACGACGAGTGCATCTTTTATTTCTTCGGGAGCAACATAGGAATCGATGCCCTTCAATACGATCTGCAGGCCTTGAGCACTTTTAAGCTGATATGTGTAGAAACTTTTTTTACTTTTTTCAAATTCAGTAATCAGTTTGCGAAAATCTTTTTCTCCATAAATTTGAATTTTGGTTTCATCAATGTTACCACGTTTTATTGGAACGATGTGAAATTTATTCTCACCAATGACTGCAATTAAATTTTTTATAAGAGCGTTTGAATTTTTTTCTCTCAAATAGATTGGTGGCGGCTTGGATGTTTTGTTCGTAGATACATCGGGTTCGTTGTTGTCATCTTGCAATATTTGAAAACGATTTTGACGGTTAATAGAGGATGCACTGTTATCCCTAGATATTTTTGGAGCAGATGAAATTTTCGAAGAATTTGGGCTTCGCCCGCGCTTTACCACTGTTAAATATCTGTCCATTCCCACTTGGACCTTGGGTTTTGGGCTGCTGTTAACTTCAGTAAAAACTTGGTTAAGTGATGACCACGAGCTCGAGGCAGATGATATCGCTGAGTTAAATGTAGAAGTACTAAGCAACGGTAATGTTAACGAATCACTAGTATGCATTGGACAAAGCGAAGTTGATCGCTGATGAAAAACTGACTTCACCTTTAAAAAAAGTCTACTATCAGATTTCTAATTTATTTTGTTATCATTAAGAGCTTCAGAGCTCTCAGTAAAATAGGCATTTCTGCCATTAGAACTCACTTCACAGTTATTTGTTTTTGAGGTACTCATATAGAGTATTCCTCAAGGGCATTTTTGTTTGTTTTTTTGTTTACAGTTTTTTTTGTTTTTGTTATTTATGAGTATGTAAAAAATATTAGCAATACAAATAAAGCTTATATGTCAATAACAATATGTATTCCGAATATTTTTTTCCTACGATTTTTTTTGTTAAGTATGAAATAAAAACTCCGCTAAATCGACTGTTTACTATGACTGTACAACGAGAACTAAAATATGCTAGACCAAAGTAGATTAAACACAAGGCTCTCAGATTTTTCTAGTTGGTTTCTCACCTTGACCTACTTGTATATCAAATTTTAATTTTTATAGGCGTAACCCTGCCCACTTTTCGTGTCAAGTTTCTATGCAAACGGATAATAATAACCACATAAATAGTATATCTAAATATGCTGAGCAGCAGGGCATTAAAATGAGGTTTAAATTGTATGGGCCTGTTAACGCCCACTTTTTAATAACAAATTTATAGCCTTGTATTACCGCAGCATATATGCCAAATTTCAATAAAATAGCTTTCATTAAGCGCCTGATATTAGCTTTTTTAATTCTGACTTTCATGGGCGTAGCCCCGCCCACCTGGCCAAACTATCCGGGTTTTCAGTTTTTTTAATTTTATTTCTTAGCTAGACCTAGCTCTGTATCGAATTTCAGCTCAATAACACAAATTTTAATTTTTATGGGCGTAGCCCCGCCCGCCTGGTTCAAATTTTCGGGTTTGCAAATTTTTCTGGTTCATCGCTTACCTAGATCTACTCGTGTACCAAATTTTAGCTCTCTAGCAATAGCGCAAGTGCTTCATTAATTTGATGAGTGTGTCAGTGGTCAGTGAGTATGTATTAACCTTCATAGGGTCTTTGGGTGATATTTTCTGACTTTTATTTAATTTTATATTTTAACATACAGAAAAGGTTTGCGGATATATAAACTTTCCAAAAAAATTGTATGCAATTTTTTACACTACAGGTCTTCGGGTCAAATTTGACCCGTGTTAAGGTTTGGAAGTGTTGTGGCTGGTATTTCTTGAAGAATAATGAAAGACAGTGGAAAAGAAGTTATCCTGCATACATTATCAGACGATTTAGAAGGTCTAACATGACTGCAGATAATTTATTTACATCTTATCTTAAATGTGTGTCTATCATTATTTTTGTTTTACCAAAGATACTACTCGCACCGTCCTTACATGTGTATATTCCGATAAAAAAAAGTTGGTGAATCTCCTAAGTACTTTGCATTGAAGTTAGTAATCGCGAAGACAAAAAATGCAAATATGATTAGATTACATAAATAAAAGGGAGGGGTATATTTTTGCTGGATAAACTTAGATCATGTTGTAGTGTACCTCACTTACTGTAATACACTGTATCATAATATAATTGCATTGCAACACAGTTTATTGTATTAATTAACAAAACGCTTACTTTATTAAATTTAAATGACACACTTTTGTTTTCATTACAAAATTATTCTATTATAGATGGTCAGCAAAAGTAAAGACGTAAAGAAACATAAAAACAATAAAATGTAAAATAGTATATAAGTAGAGTTAAACATTCAGTAAATCAGACTTTAATTTCTAAACGCAAACTGGCAATAACTTGCCTAGTTTTTTTTGTTATATTCTCACTTTTTCTGGCAGTTCCTTTGAACGCCTAGTTATAAGCTGGACCCCCTGTACAGCTGGATAAAAATAGTAATTGGGCTATAGGACTTCACAAACACACTACTACATACTAGTTACACATCCTACTCTCAACATTACAATGTTTTAATTGTAAAAGAAGAACTAATCAATGTTATCAAGTGGTGGTTAGTAGCATGCTAGATATATGTATGTATAAGCTAACAATGCTTTTGTAATACCTTAATCGGCTACTGGCGGCTGGTAATAAACTATTTTGCAAAACCTCAACACTTTTTAGAAAATTTAGGATTGCAGCTTACTATGCCTTATATAAAGCACCGAATGACGTCATCAATATCAGTATTTTCACAGAAAGTTGCACTAAAACTACGTGAGGTAATTGAGTAGCCGTAAACTTCAACAAAATCCAAAGAAAAAATATTTGAACAAGGTAAAAACAGAGCCAAAAAAATCAAGATCAATTATGTCTCAACGCAGAAAATAAAACACCATTAGATACTATTATAACTTGCAAAAACTTGATATGCAAACTGCACTCTGAAACAATTACTTTATGTACAATTAATGTTAATATCGATTTAATATTACGTTTTATGTATCATGTATTACTCGAATTACATCTATGAAACAATGTTCTCATTCATTGCCAATAAATGAATCACAAATAAATAAAACCAGTACATAATTTTCAATTTGGGTCAAATTTGACCCGAAGATCGTTAACGTCAACAATTTTAAAGACCCTATGAAGGTTTAAATATGCACTTTTTGCACCTCTATATCTCAGGAACCTTTCAAACTTCGCATATGAGGTTAAATTAATTTATTTCCATTATGGTTAAAATATCATAATTTTATGATTGCGGAGGAGGGTAAACATAGCTCGAATGGCTTCCTGTAAATATACACACCGCGTGCATTGGGCAGAACTTGGCCTGGCGATCTACCGTGCGCCTAGATATACATATGCCATTTTACTGCATACTAGCTGTAACCGATGCACTAAGTACTTATGTATGAGAGTAGGAAATGCTATTTAATGCGTTTATTAAGTTTGTCGTATACGTAGTAATTGCACACATAGGCTTCGTATTACCGTTCAAATTTTCATAGTTCAATTGCTCTCAAAAATCATTTCACAGATGGTTTAATACATACAAATCATCATGTATGGTAAAAGCCTCAAAACAGCCAAAAATCGGGAAAACTCCAAATCCTGTATAGCATTAAAGTACAAAGCTTTAGTATTTAGCTTTAAATTACTCCCTATCATACTCTGGATACTAAGTTTTAGAAATATATAGCCTGTTGCACAGTAAGATAGTTTCAGGGAGGCAGAAATTACCCTCTGCCACCTCTTTGTGATAGTTTTTAAAAATTAAAAGATTATTGTGTTCTTTTAGAGGCATGGGTCTAGTTAGGGAGTTAGAATGTTGCACTAAAATGTTTCTTGTGTTGTTTTGCATACAAGTCACAAACTCAGAGTTTACCTAAAGTGTAAGACTTAAAAAATTTCCCAGGCATAGTCACTATAGCTATGAATTTAGCATTTCTCATATATCATTTTTGTTTGTTCTTTTTTTTGCTTTATAGCAGTATGATACATTAAAATCTCAATTTTCATAAACATTTTGCTGACTAAGACGACGATATGTATTTTTTAATAAAAAATCAAGCAAATTACTAAATTGAAAAAAAAATATTAAATAAAAAAAATACCAATATTACAATCTACCTGGCAGTTAAAATTGTATCACATTTCATAAACAATTTATTTTGTTCATAAAATAAATAATACATACTTAACTGATTTGTTAATTTCACGTGTAAAAATTTTTATTAAAATTTGGGTTCCAAATTTTATATTGGTTCTTTCTTCTCAGCAGGTTTTTTGCAAAAAAAAATATTTCATTATTTTCTGCGACAAAAAATATCATCAGTTCCACAAGCTTTTTTAAGTGAGTATAAAAATTTCATTGCATTAAAAGTATTCATATTAAAGTTGAAATATTCCATGTCAGAGGATATTCTTGCTTGCTGTTGAAATTCTTAACGTTCTATTAAAATTCAAAAGACAATTTCGAGATTTAACATTGTTTCCAAAACAAAAGCTCTTGACAAATGTTTCTAAAACTTTTAAAAAATTCATGAAATTCAGCAGTTTTTTTGTTACTTTTGCAACATGACAAAAGAAAACTAAGAATGCCAGAAATTAAAATGAAGAAACAAAAGACGAAAACAATAATACACAAAGGTGCTCTTCAGTGAATATTTTCCATTCTAATGAAAATAAAAAAGAGCCAATTCGTTGAGAATGCAAAAACATTTAAGAAAAAAAATTGCAAGGCAAACAAAATGGGGACGACTTAAATTTTGTCTGGAATCATACTTGTCGCTGACTTGAAGGAAGGAAATGAACTTTTTTCAACATGTGCATTTGAACCAAGTGCACGACTTTTCACTTCTTTTTCGTTAGTTTTAACAACAACTTCTTCAGCCATGATGTATTGTTGTGCAGCGATGAAAAATTAATAAATTCATTCGTTATTCCAGAAGCATACGCGAATTGCAGACTTTTTTAAATTTTTTTTTGTGTTGAATTTGTAACGAAAACTATATTTTTATGCAGATGCTTATGCTGGCTCTTCGCAAAATGGTATGCTAGATTTTTTTTTTGCCATTTTAAAAGAAAAAACTTAAATAAATACATTATGATGAGTTAAGTAAATGCGTTGAATGTGGCAATTCATTCCTTACACTGGAGCGGGAATAAGCTTCAATCAGATTTTTATAATGTGTTATAACCGAAATCCTAGGCACTGAAGTAAAAGTACTATAGATTAGGGCGGGTCGTATTCAAGGGATCAAAATAATAAACTTTTCCGAAAACGCTATACCTCTAAAATGTATTTTAGTATCCCGACTTTTGATCCGAAGGGTAAAATTTTTAAAAGTCTTACTTTGACCCATTTAGAGTTCCTCAATTGAGTCAAAATGTTTCACTGTCCCAAACTAGTTTTAGACGGTCGACCCACCTTTGCCAGTGGCACATCCCCTGGAACCATCACTGGAGGGTTCCCCAAAAAAAAATTAAAAAAATCACCATTTTTGGCACTTTTTAGAAAAAATCAGCGAAATGGCTATGTTTTTTATTTTTGGAGTTTATTTTTCTCTTGAGAAGTTTATTTACTCAGAACATATGTAAATGAAACAAGAATCTTGTGCTATTTTTGGGTTAAATATTGGTAATCCCTGATAGCTAGGTAATAAAATATATCTTCAATGTGTGTACAATATGTAGCTGTATGCAGTAAAAAGAGCATGCCTAAAATCAGGTACGCATATGTACTATTTAGTTTTAAGGTTGTAATTTTTAGTATTTAAGTCAAATTTTTTATAATAAAAATTCAGTATTTTACAAATACTCAAACCGTAAGCTACATAGTTTATTATTTAAAAAATCATCATATTACAATGAATCCGCCATCCTGTACACCACAAGATGAAGCCACAACAAACAAAACTTCCATTCTTCGAGAATTTTTTGCATTGGAACATGTAAATGCAATTTGAAGGCAGCTCCATGTGCATGCGGCTTGGGTCCAGAACGCCTCAAAGAGTTTATGCACGATCAACATAATCAGAGAAGACTATCAGTGGCTGCATTTATGATGGAAATTGAAGAGCAAGGAGCATCGTCTATGTCATCATCGCCATCCTTTCAAGAAGATATAGATACAAGACCAAGTTCACAATACACAGAAAGATATGATTGTTTTAACGTATCCTTGTGACAGATTTGGTGTGCCTGAAAGAGTAGCATCAGCATTAGGAACCGCTCCTTTCTGAAATTTAAAAATGAAAGATAATCATGGCGAGCCTTTCATCATGGATAAATTGAAAGTTCGCAGAGAAAAAGAGAATTGCAGACAAGAAGTGCTTCGCAAACGGCTAAATGATACCAATTCGTTTTCGTTTTTATTCGATGACAGAGAAGACGATACTTTAACGAGATGAGAAGTATCATACTAGCATGGTACAAGAACCTCATATTGTTATTTTGAAAAAGCCGAATTCTGAATTGATTGGTTATGTAAGACTGAAACATGAAACCGCTGAATACAAAACAACCAAAGTAAATGATTTTTTCAACATAAATTGGCATGTGCATTGACGGTGAGCGAACAATCACTGGCCCACACCTTGGAATTATACGACGATTCGAATTGCTGTTGAAAAGACCATTGCATTGGTTCGTTTACCTTCTCCCCTTCAATGAACTTCCCTTTGGCCTTTGTTTAAAGCTTCGGATACATCAACCAGCACTGGATCAAGATCGGCAAGCAGAAAACTGAGCTGTCAAATCGAAACTTTCGAAACTTAAATTTTCCACCGATTTGAAGTGCTTATACGACATGGCTCATGCAATTTCTAGTGGCTTGATTTCGGTGAATCTGGCTCGCTGGCTTACCAATGCCGGTGAATTATTACTATTGTATGCGACAACGGAAAATCCATCCGAAGATTTACGGATTGGATTCTTGTTGAATTTATAATTATTATTATGTTATGTGCCAATGTACTTCAATATCAGGTACTACAGCTCTGTCGTGTACGGTAGTGCATTATTTTTCAAATTCATTAGTTGGTCACGGTTTCTACAACCTCATTTACGCAGTAAAGCAAAGAAAAGCGATAATTCAGTAGTTTAGAAGTTCTAGATTTATTTCCATTTATTTTGCCAAAGTCCACACTGTGTGAATTTAGTACAGAAATTAATTTCTGGAATTTTCATCTACAAAATATGAAGTTAAAATTTTTTTTATTCTCATAAAATTAACATAAGTTCTTAGTTTGGAATTTGTGTCTTAAAAGCAATCGCTAAGCTTTTAGGATTTGAATAATTTGGCAGAAAACTCGATGATTTTCGCAAAATTTAGTGCTGTTACTACCTAATCATGCGAGTTTGACATTCGATACTCAATTTTCCATAGGCAGCATAGATCGAGCATAGAATGCAAGTCATCGCAATACATATTTTAAGATTAAAAATTTAATAAAACGATATCTAAATTAGGTAAAAATAGATGGTATTATAAAATGGTTTATTATTTTGACTATGATTCAGTTTATTAAATAGATATGTATTGCGCACATTCCTCACTTAATGCAAAGTTATTGCCCCAAATAAAAGAATAAATTACTAAATTAAAATTAAAACCACAAGTAACTCAATATACTTACTGGTGATCCCTTGGATGTTGTGCTCCAAGTATACAGTGACTTTGTGTATCTCTTAGTCAGCCAATAAAATGAATTTCCTGTTAGTAGGAGACTTATGAGCCACGCACAAACGAAAAATCCAAAGAAGTAAGAAAGTGAGTAGGAAAAAAATTTATTTAATTTAATGTTATTTGCATTTGAGCAAATAAAAAATGTTGTGTCTTAATCTTTTAGCGTGGTACCAGTATATGGATGGTCCTGTGTTTTCCTTTAATTCGTGTATTTTTGGTACGCTAGCTGGCTGGATGGCTGGCTGTTTGACTCTCGATCTCTTTGGTTACTTTATGTAGTGAATTGTATTCAGTGGAAATGGAGAAAAAAATTAACTAAAACGAGAAAAAGGATTTAAATTTATTTCTTCATTTACATATTTTAAGAAGTTGGCATTCGTATAACGAAAAGCAATATTTCTGGTTACACATTTTACTTACCAGTGTCTGACATTCAATTCAGATTCATTGTTGTCCCAGCCAAAGTTTAATTGTATATTGATAAGGAAAAGTTTACATGCAGCTACGAAATTAAAAATGAGATTCATCTTGACTAGACATGATATTTTATGAACTTCTAAACATTAAATAAGTGAAGCTGTATTAAGTTATTTAAACTACTTATATTGACATTTTTTCAAAGATTCTTCAGTCGGCAGCTTGAAAACACAAATGCCAACAAAAAACCAAAATGGTGTTTTCTTATCAAACCCCAGATTTCAGGAATTGCGTTCAGCTAATGCAATTCTTTGTTTACTTCTTATACATAGTTACAGACTCCAGACTCAACACGCTATTCCATTTTTAGAGATCCAAAACCGATTATACAATTAACTTTATTGGAATACGGGTTAAAGGACTAAAATAATCAATTCCCGAAACATTGTCTTTTTTTTACAAATTTTGCAGGCAACATTTTTTACAGTTTCGTATTATTTGCTTATCTAGGCGCACAGGAGTGCGCCAGGCCAAATTCTGGCCAACGGACCCAGTGTGTATATTTAAAGCAAGGCATTTGTCGTGTTTCCCCCCCCCCCCTGATAACTTTGTTTCCTACCATCGTAAAATTCGAAAATTTAATTCATGATTATAGTTAATTCATTTGACCTCATATGCGAAGTTTGAATGTTTTACAACAAAAGTTTCTAGAGATATGGTGGTGAAAAAAGTTAATATTTTCAGAGATACTCACTGACTCCCTCATCAAATTGATGAAATACACATTCGAAACACACTAAGCACATAAAAATTAAAATTTGAGCTAAATTTTATACACAAGTAGGTCTAGGTGAGTACCTTACCATAACAATCTTTGAACCCGGAAATTTTAGCTGGGAGGGCGGGCTTACGCTTACAAAGCTCAATATATAAAAAAACAAATGTAAAGCGTTTCAAAAGAGTAGTTTTATTAAAATTTGGCGTGCATGTTTTGATAATCCAAGGCTATAAATTTATGGTAAAGAAGTGGGCGTTAAAAAACAATAATCTTCCTATTTCATGCTCTTAGTCTCAGCACATTTACATATATATACTATTTATGTAGTTATTATTATCCGATTCCAACGAAACTTGAAGCGAATGATTATCGAAAAATCATGTGTTTAAAAAGTGGGCGGTATTACGCCAATAAAAATTAAAAATTAAAATGTGTGCAAATGAGCTGAAATTTGATACACAAGTAGGTCTAGGTGGGAAACCAATTAGAAAATTTTTAAAACCCAAAATTTTTAGGCAGGAAGCAGGGCTACGCCCAAAAATATTAAAAATCAAAATTATTGCTAATGAGCTGAAATTTAATACACAAGTATGCAGGTCTAGATGAGAAACCTACTAATAAATCTGTAATCTCAAATATTTTCATCAGGGTGGGCGAGGCCACGCCAATGTTGTTTAGAACTAAAAATAAATATACATCGGTCAATGTAAGCTGACTTCAATGTCTGTGCAGTAAATAATATGTTTCCGAAATCAACTCAAATGTCATTCAGTACCTGCATAAACAGTTTTCATTTCGATCGTAATTTGAGTTTCAAACTACTTCGTTTCGTGTTAGCCTGAATGGGCTCCACAAACTGCTATTTTTTATACTTGGACATTTTACGAAAATATTTAAAAAGAAACAAATAAAATAGGTAATTTTAAGATAAACACGAGGAATACTTTCATAAAAGAGAGAACCTACAAGTTTGCAACAAAATGCGATTTAATCTAACAACAGATATACATATATTTACTATGTTATCTACTGCTTGACTTAAACCAAATTTTCTATTGCTAAGTACGTTTACAAAAGATACACCCTGAGTTTTTAATTTATAACTACCCATTTAAACCAAATATATATTTGAGCTTGGCAGTCGTTAAGCAGCTCTGGGTCGGGCAACATCTCTCGCGTCATCGTAATTATTTCTTAAATGCGGTTAGGCTTATGTGTTGTTTGGCCTTCGAGAGTTTTTCTGCTCGCTCGCACTTGTTGACTGATCTGCCACGGATAACGGTATAATCGTGCGGGTTTTTGTGGAATTTCTTTAACAACGACGTTGCCTACTTCCTATATGAAGGCATAGGTCATGTACAGTCAGTTACAAAACCTTTTAAAATACTGTTAATACCATATTGGGCATATGGTCTACGTTACTCCGCCCATATTATGCAAATTTACTTTACATTAATATGTGTAATAAATAAATAAATATTAGAATTTGTATAATTAATATTTTTGCACCATAATTTTTGATTAAAACTTTCATATGGGTGTACATATATAGAATGTACATACATATGTATTTGATTTTAGTTTGTTTTCGTTAATTAATGCTTTAATTACTTTTCAACCTGTTACTCAATTAAAGCTGTATTCACATTTTATGTATTTCCCTTGTGGAATGTCATACATATATAGTAGACTGAACACCTTTAAACAATAGCATGTGCTATTTCTCTGTGTGCAGTACAAACGACAATTTTTATTTAGAGCGTGATCTATTTTCAAGTGACAAGGCATATGACATCAGCTGGTATCAATTAAAGCAAGTCTTTGTGGATTTAAAAATTAAGTCAAATTTGGAGATAAATTAAATTAATATTGATTTAATAGACTAAAAACTAAATATGAAGGTTTAGTCATATGTACATAATATACCAACGTGTGAACATAACAATTCGAAACCTTATGTAAAACGCATATTATAACGTACACATAAAATATCGTGTGGATAATGTAATGACATTCCACAAGACATACATATATATATATATATATATATATATATATATATATATATATATATATATATATATAAAATAAGCAAATTAACTAACATGTGCATTATTTGTAAAGAATAAACGACAATGGTAAGTCTGTTGTAAATTAGAGATGGTAAATTTGAGCTGTCATTACAAAACAAGTTTCAACAAATTTAAATACGATGAATCAAAACAATTCACGAATTACATTTGCATGAAAGTTTCGTATATAAGGCATAAATCTACATCAACTGACACCACACACAATGGACCAACACAGAAGAACGCTGATGATTAACGTTTAGTGGCCTTCAAAAACGGCTGGCTATTCCGTTCAACTATGTGTTGTCAGAATATTTACAACTAACTTTGATATTATTTGTTCATTAATAATTATTGGCTTACAAAAGCGATACGAACCTTAGCCCGTTCAAATCATAAATATAGAAAATATTTTTGGTTGGAGGGTAAAAAAGGGAATTTCAAAGATATTGTCTGGCATCACTGATCTAAAGTTCAAGACGAAATGGACGCACTTTACAACTGTGATATTGTAAAATGCGGGCGAAACCCAAATTCATCAAAAATCTCATCGATTCCCAAGACATCCAAGGATAACGACGCCGCAATCAATTAACCGTCAAATCGTTTTTCAGTATCATTATTCAATAACACAAGTTTTTATACGTAGCAGCTTAAGAGTTCTTAACAGTTTCCAATGTTAATCGCAAAGAAGTAAAGGATTCACTCATCAAGGTGATATTTCTGAAGATAACGTTCCTGGTCCCTTAAATTTTGGTGTGGTGAATAATATTCCAAACTAAAACGCTTTTAAGCATTCAGTTGTTTTGCATCTGAAAAGATATATATTTATTTCTCATTAGGCTTATGATACAACCGCTAAAGATGTCAATTATTACATAAAATCTAAATTGGAGCCTGGTGATGATGTATTTGAAACTAAGTTTTCGTATTCACAGCCTAGGAGTATAACATCATTTTAAAATTGCTGTTCTTTTACATATCTATGACAAAATTGTTCATCCCAGTTTTTGGCCTGCAAATATTTTTGTCCGAAAATTTCTACATAAGGACAATCCAAGACATAAAACATTGCTCTCTTGCCTCCTAAAAATTTATTGGTTTCAAAAAACTAATAACCTCCAGAGATCGAATAACTATTGCATATCAGAATGTCCATGATTTGAATACTAAACTGTCTACTCCTTATCGTAACAGCTATGATTTTAACTATGACTTAATTATTATTACTGAAACCTGGCTTAATAATGATGTTTTTAATGCTGAAATTCTTTGTAATGAATATCAAATTTATCGATATAGCCGCACTGAACAAAGAGGTGGTGGTTTTCTTATAGCTGTATCTTCCTTACATCCATCTGAAGTAGTTGCACCGGATGTTTCTAATATTGAATTTGTCGCTGTCGCTGTTAAAATTAAAAATAAAAAAATTTACTTAATCTGTTCTTACATTCCTCCTGACTCTAATTGCTCTGTTTACTCTGAACATGTTCAAGCCATTAAGTTTGTTTCTTTACTTGCTGATAGAAATGAGAAAAATTTTGTATTTGGTGATTTCAACCTACCGTCAATTCGTGGAAATATGCACCTGATACGACATATCTAATACCGGTGAAAAATAAAAACTGTCATGATGAGTTCTTAAATAATATTTTTGGATTTGTGCTGTACCAAATTAATTCTGTCTTAAACGGTTTGGGGAAAATACTTGATTTAGTATTTCTTAATGATGTTGATGACTGTTTTATTATTCGTTCGGAGCCTGTTAGTTTGCCTGAAGATCGATATCATCCAACGATTGAAATTAGCTATTCCATTCTATCCGAAAATAAGCTGAAGCCTTCAAAAGCTTGTCAAGTTTTTTGTTTTAAACGAACTAACTACCGCTTACTAAACGACTTAATAAGAAATATCTACTGGAATGATGAGTTCAATATTCCCATAAATAACAATTCGGATATTGATACGATTATCATTATATTTTATGATAAAATCTATTAATTTTTTGAAACTTGTATTCCTAAAGAATTTGTTAGCAATTCAGTTGGCCCACTCGCAAAGAAAAACATGATTCAGAAATGATCACTACGGTAATTTTGTGTTCAGTTCTGTCTCATATGGTTGAAAGAATTAACTTATTCTAATAAAAATAGAGTTCGAACATTACATTTTTATTCTAAGCATTTAAATGTATGCAAATTATTACAATATGGTCGTCATTTCTAAATTATTCATTATAGTCGATCCAATCATACTAAATTTGTGGCGAATAAAATTCTGAAGAACAATATACCTACATACATACATACACTGAAATGAAACTCTTCATTCAGACAATGAAATTCTTCATTGTATTAATGAAAATTTTCATTAAAAGTCAGCCAATGAAGCCCTTCATTGGATCAATGAAGAATGTTTCATTGTATTTATTAAGTTAATTTTGGCGGATATGTCATAAAGAGAATGAAACTATTTCATTACTTCAATGAAACTTTTTCATAAATATAATGTGTTTCATTGATTTAATGAAGTTTTTACACACTATTAATGAAGTTTATTCATAAATATAAGGAAAATTTCATTAAAATTATGATGAGATTTTCATAAATATAATGAAATATAAGCAGTAAATAATGAAAATTTTCTATAAAACACATAAAATCATATCCCTTCCAAACCACATACTTAATAAAAACTATATAGCTTTTTTTTATTTTATTTAATATATAGAAGTATATATGTACTTAATATATGTACATATGTTTGTATTTATTAAAGTAAAACCCATCATTAGAGTTCAACCCAAATAATGTTTTAAGTAAGCCAAAAAACTTACATGTTTATAGTAAAACTCTTAGGGCCAATTTCACCAACTCTATTTAAATATCAATTCATATTTAAATGTCGATTTTCATTAATTTTTGTATGGAAAAATTACTTTTAAATATGAATTGATATTTAAATAAGTTGGTGAAATTGGCCCTTAATATGTTGTTGATAATTACAATACACAAAAATAAGTTTAAAAGAACAAATCAAAAATCTTAACAAAACAGGCATCTTTATTGGATGTTTGTCAAAAATTTATGTTTTTATAGTGGTGAGGCACGTGAATGGATAGAAAAAAAGAATATTACATTGTATAAATGAAATGATTTCATTGCATTTATGACGACCATACTGCTTTGAAATTAAAAGGGATTAGAAAAGTAAGAAATAGAAAATAATAAATATTAAATATATATACAAAATAACTTTTAATTTGTTTATGTTTGCAAATTTGTGTAAATTACTTATATTTGTCCCAAATTTGCTAAAAAGAAAATCCTTTTAAATAATGTAACGATTTTCATTAACACAATGAACTATGAATAACACATGGAGAGCAGAGATTGAAAGATTTCATGTAAACAATGTAATTGTTCATTATATTAATGAAAAGACTAATAGCTTTCGCATGCATGTTATATTAAATATACTCGTACATATGTATACATTTGTGTCAAAAATTTATATTGTTAACATTTCACAATGTTTCATAAAAATAGAATGTTTATCGTCATTATTATATTTTGCTTAAAAATTGTATTCTTGTTAAGGTGATAGTTTTGCTAATACAAATTAATTATAGTTGTATAGAAAACACCATACCAAAATATCAATTCCTCTTCTTCAGTTTTCTTTAGATCGCAAAGTAAAAGAAAATAATAAAATATATTACCGGTAAAAGTGAGTCAAATATAATTAATGAAAACCATATTCAACGAAAAAAAGAGTTAGTTCCATGCACCTTAATTATTATATATTTATTGAAGCAGGTACGAAAATCATTAATTTTTATTCATTTTGGCATATTATTTACATACGTACTATATATGTGCAATGTACATACATGTTTATTTCTCATTTGCAGCAAAAGAGGAGCACCATATCAATGCCAATCAAACAAATGCCAATTTTGAAATTTTCAGCCAGAGCTTCGCCATAAAACTATGTACATAGAATAAGTTATTTTAAGAAAATTTGTATTTTCAAAACCTGAGTTTCAATAAAAAATTATGCAATTAAAAAACCATTATTTTTTATATTATAGTTCTTAGGAACACAATAATATGATCAAAAGGATAATTATCATAATACTGACAAAAATAAATGTATAGTTAACGGGGAAAGGAAGCTACTTTCTGTGAACATAATAAAATGTTTAACGCGAACATATATTGTGATTCACATAGCTGAAAATATAATGTTTCGAATGGCTTTATTATATTACTCGTTTGACATAATTATAATCGCAAACGTTAATAATAGTTTGCGATTGTGATTTTACTAACTTTTACTCTTTGCGTTCACCATGGAATTCAAACGAACTATCACGTCTTAAAAACATCAAAAACAAAAATTACAAGAAATATAAGAGATCAGGCACCTTTGCTAACTACATAAAATATTCAGCTAGTCGTTCTGAATATAATCTGCTCAACAATGCCTTATATAAGGATTTAATAAATAAAATGAGAAACAATTTCGTTCATGACCTTAAATCTATTTATGGGTTTGTTAATTCTAAGAGAAGATCCAGCGGTTATCCATCAGTTATGAAATTTTGCAATCAAGAATCTTGTATCGTCGATGTCATATGTGATATGTTTGCTGATTTTTTCGCCAGTACTTATTCCGATGCTGTTTATGATGACAGAAATGGATCTTCTTACGTGCTTGCATCAAATCAAGCAATCTCTTTTCCTACACTCAATAGTAATGACCAGAGAAACCAGAAATATGCTCCAAAAAAAGTGTTTTATGCGCATTCAATATGCACTAAAAACTTCGAAATATGCACTAAAAATCAAAAAATATGCTCTTAAAAATAACATAAATTGGATTATTTGGAAATGAAAAACTAATTTTAATTCAGCAATTCAACAAAATTTACAAAACAAGACAAAAATAAAATAAACAGAAAAAGGAAACAAAAAAATTAACTAAGAGCGAAAATTGAACTTTACTTCAAAAGCGATCATGAACTGTATTTTGAAGAATAAGATAAGGTTTTTTATAATTGTTATTACAATAAACAAAAACTCTTCACTTAGCTTTTTAAATAAAAATCGCAGCCGGTCACATCTAAATAAACTTTTATACATTGAAAATTTTCTTTTTCAACCTCAACTGATGTAATCGGAACAGCGTGCGTCACAATTACTAAACCAAGTTTTTATTGAAATTAGCGTCCAGTGAGGATGTTAAAACACATGTTACACCTGTTTAAGTTGAAATTTGGAATATGCAAATCAATAGTATTTGTTCCAGCATTAAAATTTAGCAGAAAAAAAATTGGATATTTAAGATTTAAATTTTTTTAATTTTCTTGTTTCGTTTTTCTTTCACAAGACTGTGAAGTGAGTGAACATTAAAAAAATTTTATTTTTTTTTGTTCTAAATTTGGTTGTCAGAACATAATTAGTACATTCTAAATTTCAACTTAAACACGTGTAGCATGTGATTCAACATCAGAACTCACAAGAAAACGTGTGAAATCGATTCGGAAGCCAGAACATGCACAATGCTCTTTTTTAAAGTCTAACTTCATAATGGTAGCAAAATATTGCTTCCCCATACTATTGTTTCTTTCACTACAAAATAAAATGTTGACGGAAAAGAGTAGAAAATTTTACCAAAAAAATTTTTTTTAATATTAAAATAAATTTTTTTTAAAAAGTACCAAAATATGCCTCAAAAACGCCAAATATGCTCTAAAAATTCGAAAAATGCTCAAAATATGCACGTTAGACTGAAGTATGCAAAAACATGCTTTAAAGGGTAAAATATGCAAAAATATGCACTAACAAATCGATGCCATAATCCATTAAAAGTTCTGAAATGGATAAATATCTTAATTCCGGATTGATATATCAGACAAGAAAAAACATGCAATTGCATATTTGTGGTTTCCCTGGTAATGACCTATTGTTTAACTTAAAAAACCTCAAGAAGTCAATTAATTATGCCCAGTAAAAAAAGAGACTCCAAAAAAGTCATGAAAATGTAGAGTTTGCGATGCGGAAGTAGTGAAAATTTCGATGGGATCTAATGACTTTTACATAGGGTTGTCATTGAAAGAAGTTCTCTTTTTCGATGCCTGGTCACTGAATTTGAAGCGATTTTAAGAAAAATTCCCTTTTTTGTTTTATGATAATATTTTCATCTAGAAAAAATTTTAAATAGTTAATTATTTTAACAATTCGTTTCTTTTTATACGAATTTAAGCCCGAAACAGTGTTTTCATGTAAATTTAAGCAAACAACTTTTAAATTTTAGACTAAAATTAGTTCAAAAATTTCTTAAAAAAAAAAATAATTTTTTTTTAAATTCTGGTGAGTATTTTCTAACACTATGGATGAGTTACAAGGTTTTGTATGACTAAAATAAGCTTCTTTATGGTTTTTAGCTCACTCTCGGCAAATTAAAAATATCGATTTTTTGGAAGCAATGAAAATGTAGTTCCACTAGAATTACTTCCATTTTTTTCATTGGGTGGTCATGAGTTCCAAGCTGCTTTTTAATTCAATGTCCAGAATCATTAGTTATACCTTTAACTTTATTATTTAATATCTCGATATTATTTAATATCTGGATATTTTCCTGTTTTTTGGAGAGATTCGTATATAATATCTTTATATAAGTCTGGTAACAATTCTGATATTACGAACTATAGAGGTATTGCTAAATGAAGCGCGACTCCGAAACTGTTTGAAAAATTAATTGCTGATTTCCTCTGTCACCAGACTGCATCTTTCATGTCACCTCACCATCATGGTTTTAGAAAGGGGTGCTCAACTACGACTAATATTTTCCATTTAACATCTTTAGTCAATTCTGCTTTTACACCAAAGAAACAAACTGATGTTATTTATACGGATTTTAGCAAATCATTTGATAAAGTCAACCATCATCTTCTTCTTCCTAAACTGGATCAATTAGGAGTAATCCGTCGGAGCTTAAACTGGTCAAGTTCATATTTAAATGGCAGAAAGCAAACCATTCTTTTTAATAATAGTACCTCTAAGTATAGATATGTTTCATCTGGTGTTCCCCAAGGCAGCCATCTTGTTTTCTTTGTTTATAAATAATCTGCCAAACATCATAAATTTGCTTATATAGTGATGTATGCTGACGATGTAAAAATTAATCTTCAAAGTGACCTTAACAACTTTTTGAAATGGTGCAAACTTAACATGATGGAGCTCAATTTAAAGAAATGTAAATGTATGCGTTTTTCTAGAAGTAATATAATTGCTCTTAACTACTATCTGGGAGGTCATCAGCTAGAGTTGGTTGATTCATTTCTTGATCTTGGAATATTACAGGACCCAAAATTGTATTTTGTTCTTCATATTATGATGACTGTGAATAAAGCTTGAAGCGTTCTTGCCTTTATAAAGAGATGGGCTAAATAATTTTCTGCCCCTATATTACGAAGCAGCTGTACGTATCTCTAGTTAGATCTATTTTAGAATACGCATCAATCCTATGGTACCCTTATTACAATGTTCATAATATTCGTATTGAATCAGTCCAAAAACAATTCTTGTTGATCTGTTTACGTGGAGTTTCACAACAAATTTTTCTTCTCATACCAGCGGACTGGCTCTAATAAAACTACCTCCTCTAAAAAGTCGTCGTAACTTTTATGATTAACCTCCCAGTGAAAAAAATGGAAGTCATTCTAGTGGAACTACATTTTCATTGCTTCCAAAGAACGATATTTTTAATTTGCCGAGAGTAAGCTAAAAACCATATAGAACCATATATTTTAGTCATAAAAAACCTTGTAACTCCTCCATAGTGTTAGAAAATGCTCACCAGAATTTAAAAAAAAATAATTTTTTTTAAAGAAATTTATGAACTAATTTTAGTCTAAAATTTAAAAGTTGTTTGCTTAAATTTACATGAAAACACTGTTTCGGGCTTAAATTCGTATAAAAAGAAACGAATTGTTAAAATAAGTAACTATTTACAATTTTTCCTATATGGAAATATTATCATTGAACAAAAAAAGGGAATTTTTCTTAAAATCGCTTCCAATTCAGTGACCAGGCATCGAAAAAGAGAACTTCTTTCAATGACAACCCTATGTAAAAATCATTAGATCCGATCGAAATTTTCACTACTTCCAGATCGCAAACTCTACATTTTCATGACTTTTTTGGAGTCTCTTTTTTTTGCTGGGGTTATTAGTGGTAATATTTGCTCTAAATTTATTTTAAATTCTGTTAAATTTAATATTCCTTGTTGTAGTGCTCGTCATTAAAATCCTCTTGTTATGAGGCTTTGTAGATCTAATTATGCAATTGCTGATCTTTTTACTAGATTATGCCGTCAATACAATTATTTGTCAGAATTTGTCATCAAGCACAAAATTATTGTTTTTCTTAATTAATAACTTATAACTTTGATTATCTCTGTAACTCACGTTTTGCAACCTAATTTTAAGTATTTTGTTATTAGTCTGTAAGCATTATACCCATTGACTAAATAAATCACTAAATAAATAAAATCATACAAGGATTTAAGGTAAAAAATCTTACTAATATAATCAATTTCGAAAAGATTCCCCAACCTCTGTTTCGCATTGAACTTTAGACAAATTATATAAAATTGAAAAAAAATGAGACCCATCCCATATATATTTTAAAATATCTCTTATACCGAAAAATAACAGTTGAAGAACCACAAGCATTCTGTATCCGTACAGTGCCATGATTGTCAATAACATGGCCAAACAAAAACTTACTGCAATTTACCTACAGTTTGTGCTATCTACGGTTAATTGCACAGTACTGCTAGTTGTATACAGAAAAAAAGATTTGTAAATACAAATAATTTATTTGTGAATACAATTAAAATATTATTTAAAAAGGCACCTACAACGATTATTGTAAATACAAACACACAATTGTAACATAAGAAAACAAAAACAACTCAATTATTTCCAATTAAAATTATTGTGTTATTAACTATTGAGTTGTTAACAGAAAAATAAATTTTTTAATGAATTTGTTTTTCAAATTCTTATGTGTTGTTTCTTTGTTTGTATTTTTTTATATTATTTTTAGAATTTTGGTTTTTGTTAAATTTTAAAGATGTTTGGATGATGAGTCGAACCGGCAATCTCTTGATTAACAGACTGATGTACTTACCACTCAGCTAAAGAGCAAATCGTTAGTAGATAAGCAAGTAATGAATACACACAAAATGTGAGTTCTTCTGTTTCTTCTACATGTGCGTATTCCGTTATGATATAATTTAACAAATAATTTTGTTGAGTAATTTGATTGACTAGAAAAATTTTAATTTGTTGAATCAACAATGAATTTTTTGAGTTTTTGCGCCATGTATAACATAAAATTTGGTTAGTTCAGTTTATTGAAAAAAATTTCTGGTTTTGTCATATCAACAACTTAATTTTTTATATTAACTAAATATATATTTTAATTTAAATTAACTATTAACAATTTATTTTGCTGGTAGCATTTGGATGATATTTTTTTCTGTGTACTAAACCAAAAGATCAAGCATAAAAAAATTTAGTAATTGTGGATGTAATCGCACCGCTAACTACAGAGGATGTCCTGCATATTCTTTCATTAAACAGACTATGGGACCAAAACATAAATTAACACCTGTTCAATCAGCAAACTTTTACTCAGTCACTTATGCCCAAATGAGCCAACCAATTACTTTACGTGCATCGAATTTCGATGTTACTAAAACAGATTCTATTCCCACACAAAATGTTTCACCGCCAAAAAAATTTAACAAAAACTCAAGCATTAATTTTAATCGCCTTGAAGCTAATATTGATAATCTGGTGCAAACTGTAAATAATTTTAGAACAAACATGACTAGCATGATGCAAGAATTGCTGCGAATGCAGAAGACACTGCTTCAAACATTAGTTAACAAGCCATGAACACTTTAAAACTATGTTTCTGGAACGCAAACGGCATTCGCCAACATAAAAATGAACTTGAGCCGTTGTTGGTCTCTGAGATTCAGTTGACTTCGAAAAGCTTCTTTAAAGTAAATGGCTATACTCTATATGATTCAAAGGACCCGAAAGCGAAAGCGCAAGGTGGAACAGCAATTCTAATTAAGTCAAGTCTCGAGCACTATATACTTGACACCATTTGTGAGTGGCACTTAGAAGCAACAAATATTTTCATTGAAAATTATTGTACAAATTTCGTGATATCATCAATTTACTGACCTCCCAGCTTTTCAATACGAGGATGATTTCTATAAATATCTTGAACTTTGTTTTGTAGCAGTTGTTCAGCATTTCGAATGGGTCGTCATTTCGAATGGGGATTCCACTTGCTACGCGAACCTTAGGAACAATATATCTAACTAAATTCACGTAGAAGTTTCTCTATACCTTTCCTTCGATCACTTTTCCACAATCGTTACAAACATTAGCCCACTACGAAGAAACTTATCTCATACATATGTGAAGATTAGAAATCGTGTTGATTGGCTGGGGTTCAAAAAATATCTCACTTGTCATTGCACCTATAACATTAAGCTAACAAAATCCGATGGTATTGAATTTAACATTGCCAATCTTAACGAAAATATTAAACAGGCAGCTGAATGTGAAAAAACAAGAGCTTGAAAGATATGGCAACAGGGCAGATCACCCCAACACTAAATCAGACTTAAAGATAAGAAACTGCATCCCTTAAAAATTATCTACGGCCCTATGTATAAGCAAAACTTGGCATGAAGTTAGCATAAGTGACGAAAATGAATTTGGTGTTAACGAGCTCCTCCATACAATTGTTGTGTTTTAATTTAAATACGGATTTTCCTTTTAATATATTAATGGTTTATTTGAAAAAGCTTAATAAAAATTAGTTTCTTATTCTTTTAATTTACAATTTTAAGCCTGGAGGGTCTCGTAGGAATCGGAGGTATTACTCTAACTTTTAACTGCTAAGTACAAGTCTCTAATTACAACTAACTAATTACCACTGACTGATTACAATTATCTACAACTACCTAACTACAACTGATCAATTATAACTGTCTTCAACTAACAAACTACAACTCCTCACTTAGTTTCTTAAAATGTACTATTTATACAAAACTTAATCATAATTTAATATACTTTAAAATTAATATTATGCTCAATAATTAATATTATTATGCTTACTTGCTAACTTATTTAATATTATTAAGCTTTTGACCCAATTACGAAATATCGCTATTGCACAATTTTTCAACGCAAAGAATTTAACAAACAACCAAGTGAATGAACTGGTTGTTGCTGCGTTAACAAATTAGTGCAATGTACGGGTACAAGGGTTGTTCATTTCTGATTCACAACATCCCTCCCCCTTTGCGGAAGAAAATATATAGTTATAGATATTTTCAAAAATCTAATTAAACGTAGTTGAACTTATGCTATAATACAATATAATAAGCAACACTACTTTTGGATGTTTTGTTTCAAATACAAACATTTTTCTTTTGCTATCATTATTTATAAATTTATATATTAGCCGTTAAATGTTTGACCATACGCCTATAAATTTTCAATATATATATTTTTTTTCTTAAAGATGCATAATTTAAATACAGATGCTTAATTCACAACAATTTGAATCGTGTATTTGTGTATCAAATTGTATCCTCGTTTACCTCTGTTTGACGCATAATTTCTTCATTCTCCTCATTCTGCTTGTTTTGTAATTCTCGAGCTGGTTATTGCCCCTATATTTATTTTCTCTATTAGAAGGCGACTGAGGGCATCAGTGTTTTGATTCATTTTTCCTGTCTTATACCGTATCTCGAAATCATATTCTAAAAGTTTTAGTCTAAGGGGCCCCAATCTGCCCTCTTGATCTTTCAGATTAGCTACACCCTTGAGGGGTTTGTGGTCTGTAAAAATGGTGAAGTGTCTCCCGAGTAAATATGGCCTAAAAGTTTTTGTTGCCCATACGATGGCAAGCAACTCCTTATCTATTGTAGAGTATCGTTATTCTGTGGCACTTAGTACTCTGCTTGAAAAAAAAAATATATATATATATACTACCAGGCTCTCCTTAAGAAACGATAGCTCCTAGGGCTTCACTGCTAGCATCCGTCGTGAGAAAAAATGGTTTCGCAAAGTCAGGGTATTGTAATAGAAGTGGATTCAAATTATTTATTGGGGGTTGAGTATAATCAGTTGGGATTTTATGCTTAAGTACATTTGTGTGAGTTAGACTGTCTCCGGGTAGTTGAAACACGTCATCGTATGATTTAAAAATGCTCTCGATCGATAATCGCTCTTCCGGATGATCACCGCCAAAAAATCCAAAAAATCGCCAAAATTAAAAAAATCTCTAACACTGAAATAAGTCGCGAAATTCGAAAAAATCCTCCAAATGAAAAAAATCGCCAAAATGAAAAAAGAGCCAAATCGAAAACAAATCGTCAAAAAAATCGACAAAATGAAAAACAAAATCGCCAAAATTAAAAAAATCGTCAAATTAAATAAACGTCAAAAACCCAAAAAATCGACAAAATGAGAAAAATAAGTGTAAAAACTAAAAAAGCGCCTAAATGAAAAAAGTCGCCAAAATGGAGAAACGCCAAGAACAGAGAATCACCAAAATAAAAAAAAAATCGCCAAAACGAAAAAAATCGCAAAAAAAAATAAAAAAACGCCAAAACCCGAAAAAAAATCGCCAAAACGAGAAAAAAATTCAAAACTAAAAAAATTGGTAAAATAGAAAAAAACACTCCAAAAACAGAAAAAACCGCTAAAACCAAAAAAAAAATCGCCAAAAATTAAACAAATTTGCTAAACTAAAGAAAAAATCGCCATAATTAAAAAACGTCAAAAAACGAAAAAAAAATGCAAAAACTATATTTTATATAGTCTAAATTTCGTACTGAATTACATATCACGTGTCCGTACGAAACCTTCATGTGCGGGTCAAAGTCGCACTTTACTAAATTTATTTGTCTTTAGTTATAAAAATGTATGCACAAAAAAATTATAAAAATTTAAACAAACAATGACAAGTATTGCCGTAGCCGTCTTCCATTGTATTATGTTTATTTTTCTCTCCCGCACCGCAGACATTGTGTTTAGACTCTAATGCTCTTATGCAAAAACGATTGTTACAGTTAAAGCATGCATTACAACCGGTTTTTCCACACAAAATTCGTTTGGCAATTGTTTTTACATAACACGCCCATACAATATTGCCAAATTAGCATACTATCTGGAAATTATATGACACGCTTACGGTTACAAATCTATATAATGCATAGCATTATGTTTTTATGAAGATCTGACTTCTTTCTGAAAGGTTTCCCACTACTAGAAATTTTAAGTCAAAAAGTAGATTTGACAAAAACCTTAATGTGAAAAAAGGCCAAGTTCCTTTCCAAAATTTCGGCCATCAAAAGTAGTGAGATAAAAATTGTTACCAAGTTCTTCTTTGGCATAATACCTATCACTGAAATATGCTATTCATTATATAAATTTTTAACCGTAAGGGTGTCGTTTAATTTCCAGATAATTTGCTAACTTGGCAATATTTTTACCTTTCTAACAAAATAGAGAATAATGTATATTTGTTCATTTATTTATATCGGGAAAAATGTTGTCAAGTAAGCACTTTATCGAGAAATTATATGACACCCTTACGATCCCAAATTTATATAATGCAATACTTAAGTATTGTGCTAAACAAGAACTTGGTGAACATTTTTAACTCACTACCTTTGAGGTCCAACATTTCGGAAACTTGGAACTTGGTCTTTTTTCACATTAATGTTTTTGTGAGGATAAGTATTTACCCCAAACACTTGTACTGGTGTTGTTGATTTGGCGAGTGTAATTTCTCTACCCCGTCGACCCACAAAATTTAAGACGCGTGATGTTCAGAAACTAATTGCTGAACTCAACCCGAAGAAAGCTCCAGGTATTGATGGATTTAGTAACAATATGCTGATAAGCTTGCCTCATATTGCAATTAGAATCCTATTATTTATTTTTAACGCCATTTTACGACTGGAGTATTGTCCACACAGCTAACAGCTTTGAAATGCCAAAATGATTTCAAAGCCGGGCAAAGACATTTTCAAGGCTGAGTCATACAAGCCAACAAGTCTGCTATTAACAATGTCAAAGCAATGTATGCATCTCAGACCATCATTTTGGTTTTAGAAGTCAGCATAGCACCATTGAACAAACTCAAAGATTGGTTCAATTTATAAGAAAAACATTTGAAGAAAAGAAGTATTGTTCCGCCTTGTTTATTGACGTTTCTCAGGCATTTCATAAAGTGTGGAATGAAGGCCTTATTTTAATATTGAAATCATATCTACCAATAAATTTTCTGAATCTATTAGAAAATTACATTACTACCCCAAAAGTTCACGGTTGTGGAAGGAGAATTCATGACACTGGTTGCTGAATTCAAGTCATTATTAATTTTGGAAAAGACATGAGAATTATGATTGATATCAAATTATAAAGTCTGCTAATATCCCTGGAAAAAATTGCAAAAAGTTAACCGGATTTGGGATTACGCATTTTTGGTGGAAGCTTTTCCCTACTGGATTACCAACTTAATGATTTTAACAATGTATGAGACTAAAATAATTTATTCGTGAGAAGTTCTTACTTTTTTTATTTAATATATTTAATATAAAAAATCATTCTCGCCATTAAGCTAAATGTACATATATTTTTTTTTAATTTCAGGTAATGTGATTTGTAAACGATTAATGAAATTTGGTAATTAGAAAAGTAAGTCATAATATGGCAACTAGTTATAATGGTAATGTATAATGTGCTGGGATACAAGGCGCTTTTGAAACCTACAGAATTGAGCTATGGGGCACTGCTTCAGCTACAAATGTAGAGAAAATTCACCGAAGGTAAAATAAAGTTTTACGGCTTCATCGTACATAAAAAACTTTAACTTACGTCGTGATTTCAATATGCCTTAAGTGTCTGAAGAAATAACAAAATACGCATGTAAATATCTCCCAAGGCTAGAGTCACATCTATATCCGCTTGCTCGTAATATCTTGAAATTTACTGGACAAATCCACTTAAAAAGATGGACCTAAGGGCTCTAATATGCAACACTCCAGATTAAACTGCTTGAAGAAATTTTTTTTATTTTATTTGCTTAGCACGACTCTTATGTATTATTAATCAATTATTATATGTACGACAGTGGTCGAACCTAATAATTATTTTTAGATTTAAGATTTGAATATTTATTGTTAGTTCATACTTGAAGATACAATAAATAAACATATGTATTATAAAAAAATTCGAGAGCGAATGAGTTTTTTCATTTCCCGTACAAATTTGTACGAACTTTTTCTTAAAGCTTAAAGTACTCCTATGTTCCTTATAGGAACGACAAGAATTATATATATATATATAAACTAAGATTTAATTATATGCCAATTGCTACGGCGTTATGGCGAGTCACCTATAATCAGTGTTGCCCATAAATTTGGTTCGAACAGCTGTTTTGTTTGGTTACGGTTATGTGACGTCATATTTAAGCTTAAGTTCAGATAAGAATTAAATATTCAGCTGTTTTTTGTTTATGTATAAAACTGAAAGCTAGAAAAAATAAAATTTTAGTTAAAAATTTATTAAATGCAATATGGATGGTTTGTTTTAAAAATATCAAAGTTGTTAATACATTTGTGCATATTTATCCTTTTCTTTGATATACAGTAATTTTGTGCAGATAAGTCACAAATGCTGTTATCTTTAATTCACTTACCTGTCCAAATGTGCAGGAATACAATTTTTCACTACAGTTTTATACACATACATCGTTGCATATTTATGTAGATACTTTTTTTAATATGTGCAGCTAACTTAAATTTTTTATATGAGAATAATTTAAAATTGCCAAAAAATATGTTAAATGCGCAGGTCAGTTCTCGTTGTACCTTCATAGTAAACGGTCGATTAGCGGAATTTTACATACTTAAAAAACAAACAAAAAATTAAACAAAAAATATTCGCTGTACATATTATTGTAATAGGTACATATGTATGTACATACTGACTTTAATAAATAAGCTAGCTTTATTTGCTTTGCTAATATCTTTTACATAGTAGAAATAACAAAAACAAAAAAAACTGCAAAGAAAAAAAAACATAAATAAAGTGCCCTTGAGGTATACTCTATATGTGTAACTCAAAACCAAAAAAGTGTGAAGTGAGCTCTAACGGCAGAAATGCCTATTTTACTGTGAGTTCTGAAAGCTCTTGATGAAAACAATAAAAACAAAAGATCTGATTTGAGGCTTACTGTCAGTTTTAAAGCCCTTAATGAAGACAATAAAAATAGAAAACCTGATGACAGACTTTTTCTAACAGAAAAGCCACTACTTCGTCAGCGATAAACCTCGCTTTGTCCATTTGGAGTCGTTTAGTGCACTCTTTAAATCTGATTTTGTGTTGAGGTGATCTGTGCTGTTGCCATTCCCCTCTGTCTTTCTTTTTTTCACGTACGAGAAGCTCAATATCCGTAGAATAAGTTCTATTAAACCCATCAGCGGATGGGAGGTAGTAGCATGTTCAGCAGCCTGTGCAATCATTTTGTTAAGGTTGGCAATGTTAGCTTTAATATCATCGGGTGTTCTTACCATAATATTTTCCATGCAATGACTACGAAGAAATCCCAGCCAATTAACATGATTTATCATTTTGACATATGGGTGAGGTAAAGCGCTTCTCAGTGGGCTACAGATTGTGGGATCGTAGGAAAGTGATCGGACGAGATATCTAGGGAAGCTTCAACGTGAAATAATTCCCTAGACATATTTTTTATTGCGCCAAAAAAATATAACATCTGGAATTTCATGCATGTCAGTAGGCCAGTAAGTGGGCTCCCCACTCAAAATGTCGTAAAAGCCCATTTTTGAAATTGTGTTGAACAACGCTCGACCTCTGGGTGTAATAAAACGCGAACCCCAGAAAGTATGGTTTGAATTATAGTCGCCAGCTGCTACGAAACAAGTGCCAAGATATTTGTAGAAATCTTCGCATTGATACTCAGTAATTACGAATCTGGGAGGGGAGTAAATTGATGATATAACAAAATTTGTGCAAAAATTTTCGACTCTAATATAAGTTGCCTGTAGATTTTCTTCACAAATTTTGTCAAGAATGTAATGCTTGAGTCTTGACTTTATTAAAACTGCAGATTCACCGCATGTTCTCCTTTTCGGGTCCTTTGTATGATATAAGGTGTAGCCACAAATTTTCTCGAACTCAAATGAGTCTCAGAGACTAACATTATATCAATATTTGTTTTCCGTGAGGAAGTGCTTAAGTTAATTTTTATACCCTTTACGAAAAAAGGTAAAATGGTATATATAGGTTTGTCATTCCGTTTGTAATTTCTAGAATATTAATAAGCGACACATAAAGTATATATATTCTGGATCCTTATGCATAGGGAAGACGAACAAGCGATGTCCGTCTGTCCGTCTGTCCGTCTGTCTGTACGTGAAATCGGTTTTCCCAAGCTGCCAGAAGAGCTAGAGACTTCGTTCTTGGACTGGTGTGTCAGAAATTTTCCGAAAAATTTTGCTATTGAAAATCAGCAAAATCGAGCAGATGGTTTCAGAGCTGGAAAACTCAAACTCTATATTCCCATAGAAAATAACTACCGAAAACAAGTTTTTATTACTTTTTTATTAAAGTAACTTATTTTATACTTCGGTATGAATAAAATTGGTATTTATAATTAAAAAAAAATTTAAAAATTTAAAAAATAAAAAAACGTTTCCAGGGTTGGAAAACTTTAACTTTTTTCATAATAATTAAACATATTTCATGTTTTAGGAAGAAGGCTATTTTCTCAGGAACGGTAAGAGCTACGGGTCTGAAATTTGGACAGAGTATGTAGAACTTTGATCGCTATAACACCAAATTACATGAGAATTAAAACTTAAAGGGTGTTCCAAAACGAGAAACGAAAAATGTTAAAATCCCATCTAATATACATACAATTGTATGTACAAATGTACATATGTATATTGACACTTGAAATTTGTAAAATTAGTGTATTTTTATATAAGCTACAACAATTAACACTAAAATTAAAAACATTTAAATTAAAGGGTGGGCCATCATTTAATGCAATTTTGACTATGTAATTTTGACAAAATGCTATATCTAGGAAACCGTAAGAGTTAAACTCTTGAAATTTACAAAAACGGTCTAACTAAAAAATCCGAAAATTATAAAATCGCCAAAAATTTAAAAAAATCGCCAAAACGAAAAAAATCGCCAAAATGAAAAAAAACGCTAAAATTAAAACAAAATGCCAATAACCGAAAAAAATCGCCAAAACGAGAAAAACGTGTCAAACTTAAAAAATAAATTTCCACAATGACACAAAAACGCTAAAATGCTATTGAAAATCAGCAAAATCGGGCAGACGGTTTCAGAGCTGGAAAACTCAAACTCTATTTTCCCATAGAAAATAACTACCGAAAACAAGTTTTTATTACTTTTTTATTAAATTATCTTATTTTATACTTCGGTATGACTAAAATTGATATTTATAATTTAAAAAAATTTAATAATTTAAAAAATTAAAAAAACGTTTCCAGGGTTGGAAAACTTTAACTTTTTTCATAATAATTAAACATATTTCATGTTTTAGGAAGAAGGCTATTTTCTCAGGAACGGTAAGAGCTACGGGTCTGAAATTTGGACAGAGTATGTAGAACTTTGATCGCTACAACAACAAATACATGAGAATTAAAACTTAAAGGGTGGTCCAAAACGAGTGACGAAATTTTTTAAAATCGCATGTAATATACATACAATTGTATGTATGTGTGTACATATATATATTGACACTTGAAATTTGCAATTTGTGTATTTTTATATAGGCTACAACAACACTAAAATTAAAAACATTTTAATTAAAGGGTGGTCCATCAGTTAATGCAATTTTGACTATGTAATTTTGACAAATTGCTATATCTTGGAAACCGTAAAAGTTAAACTCTTGAAATTTTCAAAAACGGTCAAACTAAAAAATCCGAAAATTATAAAATCGCCAAAAATTTACAAAAATCGCCAAAACGAAAAAAATCGCCAAAATGAAAAAAAAACGCTATAATTAAAACAAAATGCTAATAACCGAAAAAAATCGCCAAAACGAGAAAAACGTGTCAAAACTAAAAATAAATTTCCACAATGACAAAAAAACGCTAAAAACCGCAAAAATCGCCAAGACAAACAAAAATGCTTATATGAACAAAAATCGCCAAAAATTAAAAAAAAAAATTGCCTAAATGAAAAAAATCGCCAATATCAAAAAAATTGCAAAAACGAAAATAAATCGCCGAAATTAAAAAAAAACGCCAAAAACCGACAAAAATCGCCAAAACAAAAAAAACTGCCTATATAAAAAAAATCCCCAAAAATTAAAAAAATCACTTTTATGAAAAAAATCGGCAAAATCAAAAAAAACGCCAAAACGAAAAAAATCGCCAATATTAAAAAAACGCCAAAAACAGAAAGAATCGTCAAAACGAGAAAAAAGTGTCAAAACAAAAAAAAATTCCCACAAGGACAAAAATCCGCAAAAATCGCAACAAAAAAATGCTTATATGAACAAAAATCGCCAAAAATTAAAAAAAATCGCCAAAATCAAAAAAATCAATCGCCAAAATTAAAAAAACGCCAAAAAACCAAAAAAAAAAATTGCCAAACAAAAAAAATTTGCCTATATGAAAAAATCGCTAAAAATTAAAAAAATCGCTTAAATGAAAAAAAATCGTCAAAATCAAAAAAATCCACCCAAACGAAAAAAAATCGCCAAAATCAAAAAATCGCCAAAACGAAAATAAATCGCCAAAATTAAATTAAAAAAAAACGCCCAAAAACCGAAAAAAATCGCCAAAACAAAAAAAAAATTGCCTATATGAAAAAAATCGCCAAAAATTAAAAAAATCGCTTAAATGAAAAAAAAATCGTCATAATCAAAAAAAATCCGCCAAAACGAATAAAAATCGCCAAAATTAAAAAAACTCCAAAAACCAAAATAAATCGCCAAAACGAGAAAAAAGTGTCAAAACTAAAAAAATTGTCAAAAAGAAATCAAAACGCCAAAAACCGAAAAAATCACCTATATGAAACAAAATCTCCAAAAAAATAAAAAAATCGCCTAAATGAAAAAAATTTTCAAAATCAAAAAAAATTGCCAGAGGGAAAAAAGTCACCAAAATTAAAAAACGCCAAAAACCAAAAAAAATGTCCAAGGCCAAAAAAAATTGCCTATATGAAAAAAAATTGCCAAAACTAAAAAAATCAGCAAAACAAAATAAATCGCCAAAATTTAAAAACTACCAAATTAAACATAATGCCAAAAACCTAAAAATTGCACTAGAGAAAAAAGTATGAATTTTTTCACAAAATTAATATCTATGTACCTGCATATCTCTGTGCTTATGTATGTATCTCTATACGACATAAACGCACTTTGGTAAAGGGTATATAAGATTCGGCACAGCCGAATATAGCACTCTTACTTGTTATTTTTGCGAATGCCGTTTGCGTTTTGGAAACATATTTTTAACGTGTTCGTGGCTTGTTAATTAATGCTTGAAGCAGTGTATTCTGCATTTGCATTATTTCTTGCATCATGCTAGTCACATTTGTTCTAAGATTGTTTATAGTTTTCACTAAACTATCAATAGTAGCTTCATCCGATTAAAACTAAAGGTTGAGTTTGTATTTGTTGAATAATTTGGTAGTGAAACGTCTTGTGGGGGAATATAACTTATTTTAGCAGCATCGGCATACGATACACGACAAGTAGCCGGTTGGTTCGTATGCGCGAAAGTGGCGGAGTAAGCGTTTGCTGATTGGGATAGAGCTAATTTAGGTTTTTTGCACCATAGTATAATTGACAAAAGAGTACACAGGACAACCTCTGTAGTTAGCGGTGTGATTACCTCAACAATTACTGCATTTTTATCACTTAGATCTTTTGGCTTATTGCAACTACCAAACCGTGCAATTCGCCGCACACAACGCAAAAAAAAAGGTAAATTGCAGTATATTTTTGTGTGGCCATATTTTTGCCAATAATGGCACTGTACGTGACCTGATCGCTTATGTGGCTCTTCGACTGTGATTTTTCAGTATAAGAGGTATTTTAGGCTTTAAATTTTGTGTGTCTCGTTTTTTTCAACTGTGTATCATTCGACTCCAGTTCAACACGAAATAAAGGTTGGGGGATCTTCTCCTTATTGATTACATTGGTAAGATTTTTTACTTTAAATCCTTTTATGATGAGTGCATCTTTTACTTCTTCGGGATTAACATAAGAGTCAATGACGTTCGATACGATCCCCATACCTTTGGTATGTGTAAAAACTTGTTTTATTTTTTTTCAAATTCAGAAACCATTTTGCGGAAATCTTTTTCGTCATACATTTGAATTTTCGTTTCATCGACGTTGCCACGTTTTATAGGAACAATATGAAATTTATTTTCACCAATGACCTAGATTAATATTTTGATAAGAGCGTTTTAATGTTTTTCTCTCATATATATTTGTGTGCAGGTTTTGTTCGTGGGTACGTCGGGTTTGCCGTTGTCATCTTGCAACATTTGAAAACGGGTTTGACGATTAGTATAGATGCGCTGCATCTGCCCCAAAGGGCTTCGCCCGCGTTTTATTACATTTATATATCTGTCCATTCCGACTTTGACTTTGAATTTTGGGGT
Organism: Tachina fera; assembly: GCA_905220375.1. Taxonomy (NCBI): domain Eukaryota; kingdom Metazoa; phylum Arthropoda; class Insecta; order Diptera; family Tachinidae; genus Tachina; species Tachina fera. Next base: position 95,405,989 of record LR999963.1, read on the forward strand.
ACTGTTTTCAGCTTGGTTAAGTGATGACCACGAGCCCGAAGCGGATGATATCGCTGAGTTAAATGTAGAAGTACTAGGCAACGGTAACGTTAACGAAGCACTAGTTGTCATTGGACAAAACGAGGTTGATCGTTAGAAAAAGTCTTTTATTAGGTTTTTTATTTTAATTGTATTCATTTATAGCTTCAAATCTCAAAGTAAGCCTGACATCACATGTTTTATTTTTATTGTTTTCATCAAGAGCTTTCAGAACTCACAGTAAAATATTCATTTCTGCCGTTAGAGCTCACTTCACAATTTTTTGTTTCGGAGCTATTCATATAGAGTATTCGTCCAGGGCACTTTTCTTGTGTTTTTTTAAGTTTTTTTTGTTTTTGTTATTTCTGCTATGTAAAAAATATTAGCAAAGCAAATAAAGCTAGCTTATATATTAAAGTCAGTGTGTATGAACCTGTTACGAATAATATAGGCCATGTCAAATAAAACTTTTGCTTAGCGTTGCGTTGCGTTGAAGATTAGCTTTGATGTATAAGATGAAATGTATGTGCTCATATGAAACATGTCACATAAAGTACTTTTAACGCAAAGCGAAGCGATAAGTTAGGCAACTCTCAACTTTTTTCATGCTTTGACAAACAGTTGGTATACTTTTCTTAGGTTGTTTGACAAAACTAGTATGTAAATATGAAATAATTATTAAAATTTCTGTATATTTACATAAAAAACAAGTTAATGGCATCAGAGCAATCGAATTGTACTGTGTTTTGTGCATAAAACAAAATAGTGAAACAAATAGTGAGTGTTGTCAAAGTTTTTATTTTGTCATACATATTTTGCCTCACGTTTTTTTCTCAAAGTAAGAAACGTTACGCAAAGCGTTGAAGTTGTATGTGACACCACCTTATGTTCTACTAATATTATTTTGTATAATTTTTTGTTTGTTTATTAAGTATGTAAAATTCCGCTAATCGACCGTTATCTGTGAAGGTGCAACGAGAACTGACTCTTTTAGAATAACTACTTTTTGTTTTGCTAACATTTGAAAAAACGCTGTCGAAATAAAATAGACTGTACCTCTCGGCTGCTTTCTGGTGTTACTTTTTGTGCCAATTTGTAAAAAAATTTGAAAATGTGTTAATGCCGCAATTCTGTTGCATCATTAATTCACAAAAATTATCAAATTCAAACTATCAAAAATGTTAATTTTTGTGCTTCTTAATGTGTTGCCGCCTCTTTAACCATGCCGCCCTCACCGCGGACCTCATGGACCTACATATAAATCCAGCACTGGTTCTTCTTAGATAGTCCAGTGCCGAGCTCAATCTGTGATAAAAGAATTTTGTTTATAAAGTATACAGGTTAGCAAGACAGAAAGGAGTTACTCTAATGGCTGTCACTGTTAGACACGCCAGTCACGGCATAGTACATTGAATGCACTATCCCAACCAAAGGAGTGAATAATAATTACATGAGCATATAATAAAATCTAAAGCAAGGTTCGTTCTGTTCGAACTTATTTTTAATTCTTCTTTTGGTTTTATTTATGCTAAAGTTTGTCTCGAGGAAGCCAAATAAAATGTGATCGTTTTTAAGAAATAAAACCAAGTAAAATTTTAAGTATTCTTGACTGACGTGTGTATAAAAACTTAATGTTTGATAGATCTCATGAATTATTATTTATTTATTTTTTTTAAATAAATCAAACTCACTAACAATTAATATAATATGCATCGTTATGTACTGGGCGGGAGTTCCTGGGAAATTGAAAAATAATGTCAGCTTTTCCGGGAAAAGACAAACTCTAATCAGAACTCACATCATCAGAGAGCATACGCCTCCAGCTTTGTGAAGAAGCAGTCTGCTTTGAAAAGTTCCTTTATTGGATAAATCAGCATACAATTGCGATTTTAAGTGGAAAGCGTGTGATTTTGATATAAAACGCGTTTTGAACTCCATAGTTTTATCTGAAACTGTAGTTTGTATAAAGCAATGGTTATAAGTTGTAGATCTTTTTCTGCACTTGGAGTTCTATAAAACTCTAGAAAAGTTGACTTAACCACGATCGTAGACTGATTAGTAAAGTGATTGCATGAAGTCCTTATAGAATATATAGTATATCTTTCACGTGATAGTATCTCTTTCTATAGCTCATATTGTTTAAAAAAAATTATCGCTGCACATATTTTACATACTCAACCTCATTGGTATACAATTTAAAAATTAAGGAATATCACTTTAATTCCCCTTCTTTCTTATTGAATATTAAAAAAAAATATTTACAATTAATGCTAATATTAGTTTGTAATAAGTGAGTTGATCTGTTTATCCAAGTTTTATACTACATATATACATAGTTTGAGTAAAAGTTTGGTGTTACACCACCAGGTTCGCACAGAAATTAAAAGTATTTTAACGTTCAGAAATCTCTTTTAAGTTCATACATGGAGTTCATCATGTTTCCTTGTAATTCTTGTAATGTATAATATCACATAAATACATATGTATGTATACAATATCTTCTTTCAGATGATGTTATTTTTGAGACTGACGCATTTCTCGAGACATAAATTTCAAATGAATTCGCTTTAACTAAAGAGACGTTTTAATTAAATTAAAACGTATGACTTTTTAACTTTTCTGGCTCGTAAATCTTGATCTTGTCTTGATGTTTTGTTTTTTTCCTTCTTTGTCTTTACTTGTATAGTTACGTTGTTGAGTTGCGTTTTCTTAAGCTTAAACCAACAAGATTTTATTAAATTACTTTATCAGATAGTATTTATTATACGCGTATATCTCACAGTGAAATGTCTGCATAATAGACAAACTGTAATGATAAGATATTTGTGAAGTAAAATAAAAGTTGTTATTCAAGAGAAAAGTATGTATGTGAGTTTCAGTAGTAGGTAATTTCGCTGAATGCAAACCAGGTCATATCTTTCTTTCTTTCTGAGTTATCCTACCAAATAAATATTTTAAATACAAAAATTATGCTATTCATAGAAGATTGAAATTTAATCAGCAAAAATGGAAAACATCAATATATTGGCTTAAATTTGAATTAAATTAAAGTGAAAAAACAAGTCACGTATCACTTACTTCAGCAAACATTCCATTTCAGGCTTGACTATCCCGCTTGTTAGAGGTCGATTCCTCCTAAAATATCTATCCTGCTTCACACATATAAGAAAACATATAAAAAATGCGAAATATAAGAAAGCTTTGCTGAAAACAAGAGAGGAGTAAATAATCTTTTACAAGCCAAAAAAGTGATCGAAATACGCCAGTTTAGTAGCTTCAGTTCGCTGAAGATGAATATATCAATTTTTGGTAAACTGAATAAAAAAAACATATGCTTTTTACTTAAAAATTAGTTTTAAAAAACACATGACAATATCGAGGGTTTATATTTAAAAAATGCTATGTGCAATTCTTGAATATTTTAGTAGACAAAATAAAACTGTTATTTTCTCTAAATCCAAGAGCAATAACTGCATTTGATTAACATTAGTAGAAGTAAGATGTCTTCTGTAAATGGTACTATTTATCAAAATTTAGTTATTAGCCCTTTGAGAAAACAACAGTTTTCTGCACTCTTCTAAAAATTTTCAAGCCTTCCAGATAACAATTTTTGAATATAAACCTTCTATATGTGTTTTAGGTTTAAAAAAAATTTTAAGTAAAAAGAAAATGTTTTTTTGTTCACTTTATCCATTCACTCATATTTTTTTCAACAAACTTTTTCGATATAATTTCGAAACTGTATTTTCCTGTTTTTTAGTTATTGCCAAAAATATTGAAAATGTTGCAACTGCATAAAAAGATTGTACATTAGCAATTTGCACGATTGGTAGAATATTTAAAACCTTTATATGTAATACTAGGATTTTTAACTGCAAAGAAGTAGAGTCTTTTTATACCCTCTACCAAAAAATGGTAAAAGGGTATATATAGGTTTGTCATTGCGTGTGTAATTTCTACAATATTAATAAGCGACACATATAGTATATATATTCTGGATCCTTATGCATAGCGAAGACGCACAAGCGATGTCCGTCTGTCTGTACGTGAATTTTTTTTCCGAAGCTCCCAGAACAGAATCGAACAGACGGTTTCAGAGCTGGAAAACTCAAAATCTATTTTCTCATACAAAATAACTACCGAAAACTAGTTTTTATTACTTTTTTATTAAATTAACTTATTTTATACTTCACTATGAATAAAATAGGTGTTTCTAATTTAAAAAAATAAAATAAAAAAAATAAAAAATTATAAAAAGACGTTTCCAGGGTTGGGAAACTTTAATATTTTTTCTTATAATTAAACATATTTTATGTTTTAGAAAAACTGCTATTTTCTCAGGAACCGTAAGAGCTACGAATCTGTAATTTGGACAGAGTATGAGAACCTTAGTCGCTACGAAAGCAAAAATATGAAAGTTAAAAATTAAAGGGTGTTCCAAAACGAGTATCGAAAAATATTAATATCCCATGTAATATACATATATACAATTGTATGTACATACATATGTGTATATAGACACTTGAAATTTGTAAAATTACTGTATTTTTATACAGACTACAATAATTAACACTAAAATTTATAAATATTAAAATTACATGGTGTTCTATCAGTTTATGTAATTTTGACTATGCAATTTTGACAACTTGCTTTAGGAGGCAAAGTCTTGAAATTTTCGAAAACGGTAAAACAAAAAATTCCCAAAATTATAAAATCGCTAAGCCGAAAAAAATCGCCAAATACCTAGAAGAAATCGCCTAAAAGAAAAAAGCTTTAAATTAAAAAAAATCTAGCACTAAAATAAATTGCAAAAACTAAAAAAAATCGCTAAAGTGAAAAATATCTCCAAAATAAATAAAATCGACAAAATGAAAAAATTCCAAAAATTTTAAAAATCGCTAAAACGAGAAAAAATCACCAAAACTAAAAAACAGAAATTAAAAAAAGACCAAACACGAAAAAATCACAAAAACGAAAAAAGCACCACCTTGGAAAAAATCTACAAAATGAAAAAATAGCTAAAATGAAAAAAACACCAAAATGATAAAAAAAATCGCCAATATAAAAAATCGCTAAATGTAAAAAACACCAAAACTAAAAAAGAATCAAAGTAAAAAACGCAAAACACCTAAAAAAAACGATAAAACTAGAAAAAACATTAAAACTAAAAAAAGCGCTAAATTAAAAAGAAACGGCAAAACAAAAAAACCTTTAAAAAACGCTTAAAAACTAATTAAAACAAAATAAACGCCAAAACCCGAAAAAATTACCAAAGCGAAAAAAACAATAAATTTAAAAAAAATGTGACACTTAAATAAATTACAAAAATGAAAAAAAAATCGCAAAAATAGAAAAAACTCAAAAAACCTAAAAAAATTGTCTAAACGAAAAAAGCATTAAATCTAAAAAAACGCCATAAAGAAAATGCCAAAAACCTAAAAAAAATCGCTAAAACGAGAAAAAAGCACAAAAAACGCCGAAGCTAAAAAGACCCTATTAAAAAAGGCTTAAAACCAAAAAACCCCCAAAAACGAAAAAAATTCCAAAACTATGTTTTATATAGACTAAAGCTCATATAGTATTATATATTTAGTGTCCGTACGGCACACTTCGTGCGCAAGTGAAAGTCGCACGGTACTGAATTTATTTGTAGTAAATGGAAATGGAAATAAAATTTATCGCTAAAGTACAGTCCTAACTATAAAATTAATTAAAGGACATGTTCCGTTTCATTTCCCGTTCCTTTGTGCTGAACAATTTCGAAAAAATTCTTTAGAAAAAAACGTTTACATAACACCGCGCTATATATCTTTTTCAATGGGATGTTTAAATTGAGACACTTAACAATTTTGTAAAATAAAGGCTTATTGAATAAAACAACATGGTATGGAGGAACAACACTAAAATTATTTTATATTGTTACTAAAAAAGAAGAGAGAAGTTTGAAGTTCAAAGCTTTAGTGAACATTAAATTTTTTAGATTGGCGAATAAATATTAAACAATTTTTTTTCGAAATCTTTTCGCTTTAGTGAGCATTCGATTTTATCGAATTTCAGGTCAAGTGAAATACTAAATATTGTTAAATATTGTTTTTATTGGATAGGCGTTATTTGTTTATACAGCTATAAATGCAACAAACGAGTAACTTATTCATCAAGTACCAAGAATTAAAATTACTCTTAATGCAGCAAACTCGTATCTTAATAAATGCGTTTCTCAATTTAACTAGAAAAGATTAGTGTGTTATTACTACTAATATATATAGATGTAATCAATTCCTTAATAATTGCGTATGAACTTTTATCCAAACACCGAAGTATAAAGATATAAACCATTTCTTTTTTTCTCTCCTGAAAACTTGTATTTTTAACGAGGTTGAGAAAGTAAGGCATCGATATTCAACATATTGGTAATATCAAAAAAAAAAAAAAAAAAATCAATCCAAATATACCGAGAGGTCACTTACTAAAAATTGCACTAGCAAAATGTGAATTTTTTCACAAAATGAATATGTACCTAGATATCTATGTGCTTATGTATGTATTTCTATACTACATAAACAGCACTTTGGTAAAGGGTAAAAAAATTCGGCACAGCCGAATATAGCACTCTACTTTTTTTGTAGTTAAATCGAAACACCTTATTTGTATTGTGAAAATAGCAAATAGCGAAACTCGAAAGTCACTAAAATAAGGAAGAAAGACCAAATTCATTTGATCAAATTGAATTTTTAGTGATACCATAAACAAAACTAAAATAAATCTTATATTTTTCAACTCTCATTTCCCTTTTCTCGTTTATTTTTTAATTTGGCTTTTTATTAGTAATGGGTGTTTTTTTTATTGAGGTATAGAACTTTAAGTTGGCATCACTTTTATAACTGGCGGCCATTTTGTCAGCTGTCAAGTGATTAATATTTAGTTTGGTTTGCCATTTCATCATGAACAGATTGACAAAAGAACAACGCTTGCAAATCGTGCAAATTTATTTCGAAAATAATGGTTCAGTTCGCGAAGTTTACCGCAAGCTCCGTCCATTTTATGGTCGACATAATCGTCCATCAGAGCAATTAATTCAGTTAACCATGGATCGTTTTCGCACTACGTTTACTCTATGTGATAATACGCATCCGCAGAGACGTCGAACAGTGCGCACCGAAGAAACAATTGCCGCTGTAGAGCAAAGTCTTGAAGAGGACCCGAATGAATCGATTCGCCACCGTTCACAGCAATTGGAGCTTTGTCCATCAACTTTATGGAAGATTTTGCGCAAAGATCTTGGCTTGCGACCTTACAAGATCCAGCTTGTGCAAGAATTGAAGCCGCGAGACCATGCAATGCGTCGTGATTTTGGTGTATGGGCCGAAAATGAGATTGATTTCGGTGCTGATTTTCATCGCAAAATTTTGTTCAGTGATGAGGCTCATTTTTGGTTGAATGGCTACGTCAACAAGCAAAATTGCCGCATTTGGAGTGAAGAGAATCCATATGAGGCCCTTGAGACGCCATTACATCCACAAAAACTGACTGTTTCGTGTGCTCTATGGGCTGGTGGAGTCATTGGGCCATACTTCTTCCGAAATAATGCTGGAGAGTCAGTTACCGTTAATGGAGACCGGTATAGAGCCATGATAACCGACTATTTTGTTCCCGAATTGGATGGCATGAATATGGATGAGTTGTGGTTCCAACAAGACGGCGCTACATGCCACACAGCGCACGTCACAATCGATTTATTGACGGAAACATTCGATGATCGCATAATTTCGCGGAATGGACCTGTCAATTGGCCACCAAGATCGAGTGATTTGACACCATTGGATTATTTTCTTTGGGGATATGTGAAGTCGCTCGTCTACGCCATCAAACCAGAAACGTTAGGGGACTTGGAAGCCAACATTCGTGGCGTTATTGCCAACATACGGCCCCATATGCTCGAAAAAGTGGTTGAAAATTGGACCTGTAGAATTGGCTTTATTCGAGCCAGCCGCGGCGGCCACATGCCCGAAATCATATTTAAACATTAATGGCATAAAATTATCCTTCCTATAAAGCCAAATTGATGGACATTAAAACGATTTTCTTGTGTTTTATTTCAATTCGAAGTTCTATACCTCTAAAAAAAACACCCTGTACATATTCAGTTTTTATTTATTAAATTTTTATAACACAATATATGTACAAACATAAGTCTTACCACAGTCATTAGTATGGTACTTTAAGAATCATGTGGTAAACAACATACTAATATATATTGTTGTTGTAGTGTTGTCCACAGTGGTCCACAACAATAGTTTACTGGTAGTAAACTACCAGGCGTGAAAACCGCTTTTCATCTAGTATAACGATTGTATTGATTGGATCAAAACTCATTGAGTTATTTTATAGTCAAAAAAGTTCCGTCTAAGCTTTCATTATTTATAAATTTCTTCAATATGTCTATCTTAAAAATCTAAAAATGTTTTGCGAGCTATAAGTCATAGATCATTTTGTGACGAATACATGAAACATAGTTAATATTCGACAGAAAATAGAAAATTTACAAGGCAGCAGTTGGATAAATTTTATTGATTTTAATAAGAAATAGATTTTAATCGAAAATATTATTTTGACTGCAAACTAAATTTACGCAGTTTTGCATTTGAGGCTCGTTTTTGCATACATTGTAATCGTCGAAGAAAAGTAAATTCCACACATTAGCAATGAAAAAAGCTCTGCGGTAACGAGGCTTAACTAGCCTATAACTTATTTTATACCATGTTCAGACGGCAACATGAACCACTTGGTTTTGACAAATCTTTTTGATGCAGTGATGCTAACCTACGCCTAGTTTCTAAACTAATATTTGAGTAGGTAATTAGATAATTTTTACATAAAATTAAACGTTTTTTTAAGTACGATTTAATTTTGTTGGTGGTTAATTAAAGTTCTAATAACATGACATTGAAAGTATGCAGCACCAAAAAATTTCCAAATATTATGGAAAGCTTTCCAAAGAACATAAACAAAAAAATATGGTTATCAACATGTAAAAAATTAAAATTGCATAAAAACACATTTTATGAAACCAAACGAATATCATAATGCATTTAAATATGCACTCAAAAACCAAATTTCGTATTTAAATAGAACTTAAAAGTAATAACAATATGGCAACCAACTCCAAAAAGTTGGCACTAGCACTTTTCGGGCTAGATTTAACGCGGTTTCAGTGACTCAAAAGGCGAAAAAAATTTTGGCCCAAACTAAAAAACGTGCAAATCTAGCACTTTTTACAATTATCTTTCAAACCCTTTTTAACTTTTTGTTCAATATTTTTTTTATTTGAATGAAATTTATTTATTTGGCATATTGTCAGAAATGTAAATACAATAACTGAAATTTATTTCCTGGTGATTTAGCATGTCCATATACGCATTTCATTGGTACTTGAACCAAATCATCAGTAGACTTCAACCACAAATTTTGAAAACTCACAAACCTCTTAATTTATGCACAGACTTTCAAAAACTATATGAGAATTCATAAAATAATAATATTTTTGAAAATCACAAGAAAAAATAAGTCCAGTAGGCCCTGAAACCGATACAAAGCCCAGCAAATAATTAATATTCAGGTGAACTCATATTTTTGGCTGATGTGTCCAGTAAAATTCAAGATGTTACGAGCAAGAGGATTAGGATGTGGCTCGAGCTTAGTTAAGTGTTTGCCTGCATATCTTGCACTTTCTTCAGTCACTGGTGGCATATTTAAATCACGATGTATATTTGAATTATTAATGTACCATGGAGCAGATGTTATTAACCTTAAAATTTTGTTTTGTCTTCTTTGGAATTTCTCAACACTTGAAGCTGAAGCAGTAGTCCATAACTGAATTCCGCAGCACCATATTGGCTTCAAAAGTGACTTGTAAAAAAAAAGTTTGCATTCTGGGATAAGTGTTGAATTTACGACAATCAACCAATGTATTTGAGTTAACTTAAATTTCATTTGAGTAAGCTTAGAGTCAATATGATGTTTCCATGTAAGCCTTCGATCAAGGTGTATACCATGGCATTTTACTTGTGAATATTGAGGGATATTTTGATTGTTGATTCGAATGGGGGAACAAGTATCTTTTCTTAGGGTAAACGTTATATGAACACACTTTTGTTTATTTACTTTAATTCTCCATAACTTCAGCCATGTTTCTATCTGCTTTATATGTTCCTAGAGATTGCGTTAAGCCTCATAAGGGCTTTCGTGCATACTCATAGAGGCTGTGTATATTGCTGCTCATTGGTATATCACAAGTATATATTAAACACAAGACTGTTCCCAAAATACTACCCTGTGGTACACCGTAAGATATAGATTCGGGCACACTCTTAAAGTCTCCTTCCAGAACAGTGAACTTCCTACCAAAAATATAGCTTTGCAAAAGTTTTTGTATGTTTGTTGGCAGATATGTCTTCAATTTTAACGTGCCGTACCTTACCAAATACTTGAGAAACATCAATAACAAAGGCAGAAAAAAAATTTATTTTCTTTAGATGTCCTGCTTATGACTTGAATTAATTTATGCGTTTGCTCAATAGTGCTATGGTGACTTCTAAAGCCAAATTTATGGTCCGGGATGCACCCATTATCAGCTAAAATTCTGGACAATTTAGTCATGAACAGCTTTTCGAAAAGGTTTGAGATTGTTGATAGTAAGCTTATAGGCTTATATGACTAAACCTTGGTAAGATATTTGCCCGGCTTCGGAATCATGTTTTTCTTGGCAAGTTTCCAGTTATGTGGAAAATACTACATTCGTGAAATGGCATTAAAAATAAATAGCAGGATTCATATTGCAATAAGAGGCAACTTCATCAGAACCAGCATCTTGTATCCATACCTGGAGTTCAGCAATTATTTTTTGAGCATCACGTGTTTTAAACTTTGTGGGCCGAGGGTGTAACTCGGCAAATTAACAGCTCCATTACATATCTTTGGGGTAAATACGTATTTTAAATGATCAGCTTCTTTCTTCAATATGGCTACATTTTAATCTTTGTGAACTTTTTCTTCCTTTAATATAATGATATCATTATTTTCTTTTGCTAGTTTGCTTTACCAATTTAGAAAAGATGAATAATATAGAATAATCTTCTATTTCTTCAAAAATTTTTTTAGCTTTGAGAGATATTCAGTATAACTTAAAAATAGATAGTTTATGAGTACATAATATGTATGTTTTAGGAAGAGCAAGAAACCAGAATTTTGTTTAATAACCACCAATTTTAAATGTATGTACTTACGTAAACGTACTTATGTACCTGCATATGTATACTTCTATTATATGTATGTACACTATTTATATGTTCCTTATTGAAATGCAATATGAAATGTAATATCTCAAGATATGTAAATGTTGATCCTATGATAGCTATTTATTTTCTAATAAATTACTGTACAAAAATGTTTTTGATATTCTGATTTACAAAAGAAACATTTCAAATACTAGGCCCTTTTCACACTTATTTTAAAAATTTGACTTTACTTCGCGCTAAACGTACATTTTTGCAATTAAGCATCTCTTTCAAAAATTTTTTACCCGTTTTGAGTATCAAAAGTTGGCATCACTGTTTCGATTTATATACATATGTGCAACGTACATTGTAAATTAGGGCGGGTCGATTTTAAAATCGCATAAATTCCAAGGAAAATCGTATTCTAGGGATCAAAATAAGAAACTTTGCCGAAGGAACCATACATTTTAAAATGTATTTTGGTGTCCTGACTTTTCTCCGAAGGGTCAAATATTCTTGAAGGGTCAAATTTTGAAAAATCTCACTTCGACCCATTTAGAGTGCCTCAATCGAGTCAAAATGTATGACCAACCTCCACTAATTTTGGAGGGCCGACCCACCTATGCCAGTGGCACACGCCCTAGAAACATTTGTGATTTTATTAAATCGAGCGATTTTTTAAATATTTACCTTTCCTTTAATTTGTCTAACGTTCCAAGTTTTACTTGAAATATATATTTGAACTACTTGGTGATATTTTTGGCTATATTTTTACGATTTGAAATAAATAGAATAATTATAAAACTATGAAATTTTTTATGTTATGAGGAATTTTTTCTATAACATAAAATATTTCCTGTAAAAATTTTAAATTTTATAACTCTTTTTCTCAAACAAAATTTTTTTAAAATCCGGAAGTTAAAAAAATATGGGCCACAAAATTTTATTTGGTGTTTATGAAACACAGTTAGGAACATTTTCTTCTATAAATTTTAACCAACATTTTGATAATGAAGTACCTACCAATATTTTGATAATGAAGTACAAAAAAGCCTACAAGAGTTCTCGCCTAAAGTGCATAATTACTACAATGATGCTGGTACTTACCTCCTTAAGGACATGTATTTAAAAACACATTTAAGTAAACGTTAAGTAAGTTTTATTAGAAGACTTAAATAATAATTTTGATCTTGGGGTTATAGTTCAATTTATCATATCAATTGATCTTTTCAAAAAAGATATTTTTAAGTATTTTCTATGCGGCAGTATTTCTGTGGCAAAAAGGACAAAATGCTTAAGTCGAGATAAGCTGACTTTGAGCTAATATTACCCCTGTAATCTTCATATTAGAAAGTCCCCCTATGCAAAATTTTAATAATCTTGTGCAAGTTTTCAGCAAGTTATAGGGAAATGAATTTTCACTTATCCTTTTTCAACTTATAATCTCATATGGAATAATAGCCTAGGAGCAATAATTGAGTTCTCAATTATATGTCATTTAGCTAATTGCCACTTCAATTTAAGTTGCAGTTAAATGTTATTAAAAAAATTGCGTATTCAATTACATTGAAAGTACGGCAGCACTACAAAATTTGCTAGTATTATGAATCATTTTCAAATAGCAGCTTTTTATTTTTTTATGATAAAAAGCTATAAAGAAAACTAAAATTGCATAGAAACAGATTTTATGAAACAAAGAGAGCATTAGAACTCATTTTTCTATTTATTTTCCCCGGATATAAAAGTATAAGTATATTGTATATGTTATAAATTTACGCAAATTAAACGTAATTCTTTTTAAGATGACCACTTCATGGTCATCTACATGTTTTCACTTAGCACACACAAGCAAAATAACATATGGTATGCTCGTAAAACTTAAGTATGTTTTAAAACCCAAGGTTGGGCATTTAAGTTTCATTTCAATGTCTCCCAACTTAGTACTAAAAAAAATAAATCGGTACTTAAATAGCATTTAAAGATAAATGACAGTTAATTGACAAGTGAATTATGGACCTTAATTAAGATTATATTTTCGTACATTTCAAACTGAATATATTATTTATAGTTTATAGAACGATTTTTTTCAATATGTAAGTGAATACCGAATTTCCAAATTTAACTAAAATACAAACAAATTTCTGAAAATCAACTTGGTTTAAAAGTGCTGTACTGCAAAACAGCAAAATATGACTTCAGCACTTTTTCCTTATTCGTATTATTATTATATACGATAGATGTTACGCTACTGAATTTAAAAATTTACAATATTTGTAATGTTAATTACAAAATAGAAATATTTTTTTAGCTAAAATTTTATGTTTTATTAACTTAGGGAGGAGGCTGAAAATAAATCTGACAACACTCTGCAGAAGTTTTATGTTTCGTTATTTTTGTTGTGGAAATAAAGATTTTGTGCAAAATAAACTTTATAAGCTTTACATCTTAATAAAAAGAATAGTGGGCAGATCAAACTACTATTTTTTTGAAAACCAGATTTGCATATACATACTTAAGGAATAAAATCACATTGAATATACAGTAAACAAAACAAGCCGTAGTAAAAACTATTTCCCGATTTGGATATACTTAGTACGGATATTTAAAATTTTTTGTTAAAATGCACGGCTGCTATATTAGTTATCAGAAAACATAAACAAATTAAATTCAACGCTCATGTACATAAGTATATACAGATACATACATATCTACTTCAGTAGACTTATATAAACTGGATTAGAACTCTTGAAATTGTAGACAGACACATACGGATGTTAATCCTCAATAACTGCAAAAGTTAAATTAACATTTAAATGTTCGTAAAGATTCTTTCAACAGGGACTTCATAGCTTTTACGCTTGAAAGCGTCCATATTGATGCAGCCATATCTGTAGAAATACATCACAATGGACGGACATAGAGTTCAACAACACTCATAAATAATTAATTATTTTTATTAACATTTGTGTTCTGTTCAGGCGTCCTACGGTTACTTTACTCTCGTCTTACCGAGAGGACTATTCCTAGTGTGCTGGATAAATTTTACTCTATTGGCGTTAATCACAACAACTATAAATTTCGCAGGCTAATTTTGCGTAAAACCTTGGGCCTGCATCTTCGAAATTCAATGATACCTCACACACACTTTGTTTTATTTAAATATAAAGAAAGCAATCGCTTAATTCAAAAGCCTTTATACGTATCTCCAAATTCAAAATTAATCTTCTCTCGAAGTAAAAACCTGCCACTGCAAAAATACACATTTTGAAACGACCAAACTTTATTTGCTGAGGCGGGTGTGTGGTTGTTATTTAAAAACAAACAAATAAATGAAATGACACCTAAATTCAATAGAATTTTCTCATCACACTTTATAGAAATTTAATGAAAATGAGCAAAAACAAAATAATCTTTCTCCCTTTATCGCTTTTGAAATGTTTTTAAGTAAAATATTAGAACATTAACGGTAACATTCAAGGCTACTGATAATAACTTAATATCATTTTTAATTCAAAAATCACTAAGCTATACTCATATATTGTTCTCGTTCTGATGTTTAAAAATGATAAAATTGTTTGATGCTCAGAGTAATTGCACATTTGGGTATAATAAAGTGCTATATACACATTATAAAATGGCCAAAAGGATTAAAAAGGGGTTGGCACATATGAAAGCATCTATGCATTGTAAATCTATGAGTATCCATGTATGTACATATATATGTGAGTATGTACATACATTTGATTTAGATGAGATCTAACAATAGAAAAAGTATTCTACTGTTTTGTATTCACAAACACAAGCTCGCGCGGGTCTCATACGAAATAAAGAGGCAACAACAAAATGCCCTTAAGATGCATATTTAGTAATTCGAGGTTTTTAAATTACAACCTAATAAAAATATATAAACGTCACAGACATAAACTTTAAATTCATTATATTATAGCCGATAAATCTTGAATTGGCAACATATAGTACACAACCAAAATCGATATGCAATTTGTTTGTCCGGTAAGAGAACTTCACTTGAATGAAATGCTAAATGCCATATAAAACTGAATATACGTACATATGTATGTACTAGGTTTGGTGCTGCTGAAAATAAGAGCGTAAAGGGCTGCTTCATCCACATAAAACATATATTAATTCCACAATAATTGCATTTTTGTAGAAAATAAAAGGTAACACAAATGGACCGATGTTACCCTGAAAGTCCATATTGAATTAAAAATTTTATTATTAAATATTACATCATCACTCGAAAGCCAAGCACACACTTACTATTTTCGGGTGTAATTTGTGTGCGTAGAGTATCTCCGCACTTTAAATTTTAAACTTCAACAAGTAAAAAAACATAAGTTGTGAACCGGTTGACACAGTCTATTTTTTGATTATTTGTTTACATATATACATACATATGAATGTATGCAACAAAAATGCAAACATTAAATAACTTCAATTCAAAAATTTAAAAATGCTCGCTACACGTCTCTGTTATATATTCACTTTGACGTTACATAGAAAAATTAAAAAAAAATCAAAAGTTCGATGACATTTTTACTTTGCTGATAACATTTAAGTATGTACATATGTATATAAATTTCATAGCGGTTTCTTAATCTTGCAAATGATTTTTTTCCAATGCTGACCTATTTAACCGAAAGCTTATTCAATTTATGCTTCCCAAAAATTCCTTGACAACTGCAAATTCTTTACTTTGAATATAATGTGTTAAACACATTTAACACAGCAGACTGCATGAACACACGACTTCAAATGCTGCTAATGTCTAATTGTAGCTAACTACTTAACTGTTTTGGAGACTGCAGCAGCATCATCGGCACTTGTTCAATTATTTCACATTTATAACAATAAAATTAAACAGAAAAAAATTCTCAAAACAAACGTGTGTTTTGAAATAAAATTTGGTTTCAGTAAATATTTTTCATTGTTCCAGTAAATTATTTGTTCCAATTTTATTTTATGTAAAAAGAAAGTGTATAGAGTGAACATTTTTATTCTTATTATTTTATGGCATCGGACTAAAGATTACCATTACCATTATACCACAGCAGGATACAATACTATCTTGCAAAAATATAATACACGATAATCATATACAAAACGATTATATTTACACACGACAACTTTTGTCGCCGTCGAAAACTTATGCTAATTTCTATTTTTGTAAGCAACAATAAGCAAATATATTGCTGCCAATATAATGCAAAATGTTAAATCTATGATAGCTTAAAATGATTTGATATTACTTAACAGTAAGAACATCTCAAAATTGATATAAATGCTTAAATTGATTCGCTTTTATATTTTTACGTAATAAAAATATACATTTCAAGGTCTCGCAACTGAAATATGGATTTATGCTTCAATATCAGGTGCTTATAATGTCGCTGTCGTTGACAATGTAATTAAAAAGCTGACTGCATGGCGACGATAGCGCCGACAACGGCATTTGTGGTCGTGTTGTTGTTTAGTCAACTGTGTTAATAAAACTTTTTCATTTTCGTATTTATACTCACGTTCTAGTAATTGATCCACTCTGGCTAAGAGCCTTTAAAAATTATTTGATAACAAATAAAATTAATGCTTATTTGTGATATTGAAACAAAAAATTAATTTTCTTGACTATGGATGAAAAATGCCGTGATTCTTTAAAACAATTATTATTTATGGTCTATGTTAGAAGGTTCGTGTATTTTCATAAAGATTTTGTTCCGAACATTATATCCATTTTTTTCAAATTTTTTATTTATAATTTTTAATTTTTATGTTTAAAAAACATGACAATAATATTTTTATTTTTCATTATCAAAGACAACAAAAATTTTTGAAGAAAATAATTTAGAGTTCAAACACAAGAACTCAAAAGTATTTTTAAACGAAAATATCCTAAATCTTCTTACTGAATTAGAGCATTAATGGGCCTGCATTTAAAATGACTTTTGAGTCTAGTCTCTTACTTGTAACAAAAGTCAATAAAGGTGGCGAAATTTCTAAACCTTTTATATTAAACACAAAAATTACACAATCTTACAGTAAACATACAGTAAAACACACATATGAATGCATAATTTTATCTCAACCACAATTTCAAGCTGGAAGAAAGAGGATGTGAGATAGAAAAAAAGGGCTTTATACTTTTCAACTGGTTTTCAAAAGGATTTTAATGGCATTTGTTGGTGTTATGTGCATTTATTATCGTGCATATGTGTCCATTTAACATGTGACTGTTGTATTTTGCCAAATTTAAGGGTTTAATCATTTGCCAAAGGGGTTAGTTACTTTGCATAAATTCAAAATCAACAACGACTGTACAATGTAGTCGCAATGTTAGGAATAGTACTGGTAGGTGGATAACATGTCACAGCCTGATTTGTGTTATTGACTTAAGCTTTTGATATAATGTATATGGTTATCATAAGATATTTCGAATTTTTCGTGGCAAAATGGCAGAAATTTAAAATTGTGTTTCGAAAAACAATTACTTTATTATAAAAACTTTAATTTCTTCAATAATTTCAAACACTTGCATCTCTTACTTTCTTTAGAAAACTTTCTAAAGAAATAAAGTAAACGGCTGCCAAATTGTAAATCGTAAATATTGCAGTATGGAAGGAAGAAGAATGAAACAATCATTTGCATAATGAGACTCATAACTGATATTAACTAAATTTCTTCTACATCCCAACAAACATATCTTCAAATGTTTCACATTGCTAAAGATACGGTCACACCTAACAAACATTTGCATTAAGTTAAATAGTTTCCAATAATGTTGGCTTCTACGACGTGTCTGAATCAAAGCGTTTTTCATTATTATTCAGTGGTTACGCTTTTTGGGCAAATGGTTGTTAAGTGTGGCCGTACCTTATGTAATATAAAATGCCGTTTATTTTTTCATTCGAATTGAAACTTGTGTTCCGTTGAGACTGAGTGTTCATCAAATGGCAGCTTCTTAATTCGATATGAAATATGAAGCAGATATTTGTGACATCAACTCATATGTGACTAGATATCTACAATCTAAAATATAAACTCAAATTTAGGATCATATTAACTCGAATGCCCTAATTCAGCAAGAAGATTTAGGGAGTTTTTATTTCAAAACACTTTTGCGTTCTTGTGTTTGAATTCAGTAAATTATTTTTTTCAAGTGCGGCCTGACAAGTTAGCAGATTATCTAGAAATTATATGACACTCTTACGGTTAAAAAATTTATATAATGCTTAGCATATTACAGTGATAGGTATTGTGCAAGCAAGAACTTGGTAAAAAAATTTATCTCACAACTTTTGATGGCCGAAATTTTAGAAAGGAACTTGGCCTTTTTTCACATTTATGTTTTTGTGAGGATCTGACTACTTTTTTAAAGGTTTTCTTAATAAACTTTTAACTTTTATTCTATTATAGTTCTATTCCATAATGAGTGCGTCAGTTTAAAGGGGCAGACCTACATACAATAATTGGTTAGAGTGTGATATGTGCACCATTATGTCTTTACAAGGACCGACTGGTGTACTTAATTTTTCAAGAATCATCAGAGTAGAAATATATAAAATATAGTATACATTTTAGTGGAAGTGATCCCGCCTATTTTTCTAAAGTCTGCTTAGACGAAGTACTTTTAAAAATGTAATATTAAGTGCTAACATAAGTGAAATGTGCATGTACAGTTTCGATAGAGTAGCTTGTGTTTTAAATTTTTCTAGTTGGTAACGTACCTAAGTAAATTTTTTTCCACATTTCAGTTCTCTGCCGTATAACATTGCGGTAAATTTTTATAAATATGGCTGACATCGCTATCCCTTAAATTAAGGTGTATCGAATTTAAACTCTTTAGTTCAAATTCTAGCTTTAAATATTGTGGCTGTTACCTTCACTCTCAGTCACATATTTGAACTCAAGATTTTGTTATGAGCAGCGCTCAATTATCATCGTTTTTTTTTCTTAAGTTAATGTATCAGTTAAAGGCTTCAGTACAATATTAGCGTAACCCCTGCCATTCCTGGTTTAAATATTTGCCTTTTAAGATTTTTCTAGTTGGTTTCTCATCTTGTCGTACTGACGTATCAAATTTCAGGTCTCTAGCGCAAATTTGATTATATTATTTTTATGGCGCATTTCTGCCCACTTTTGCAAAAGAAAAAACTTTTTAGTCAGTGTCAATCATACATGTCAAGTTTCGATGGAAACGGTCAATAATATCTACATAGGTAATATAAATCTGCTGATCCGAAGTGCATGAATGAATAGACTTAAATTTTATTGTCACGTTAACGCCCACTTTTTTAAAGCCTTTAATTAATAAAACATGTATGCCAAATTTCAATAAAACTGCTTACGCCAACGATTTAAATTTCATGTTTTAGTTCTAAACTAAATGGGCGTAGCCACGCCGCTATGACTATATTTTCCTGGCTTTAAGATTTTTCTAGTTAGTCTCTAGCTTAGAACTACTTGTCTATCAAATTTCATTAGCGAAAATTTAAATTTTTTATTTTTATTTGCGTGATCAAGCAAAGTGGGTTTTTAACGCCCATTTTGCTTAAAGCACATTTATAACCATATAACCCAAGTTACAATAAAATCGCTTGAGTTAAACGAATTTGATTTGTTTTTTTAATTCTGAGCTTTAGGACGTAGCCCCCCCCTGGGCTATAATTTTCAGGTTTTCAGATTTTTTAGCTAGTTCCTAATCTAGACCTACTTCTTTATCAAATTTCTGCTTACTATCGCAAATTTTAATTCTTTTTTCTATCCCACTTTTTTAATCTCATGATTTTATTTGGCCAGTAGTTATCTTTCTTCTCGAGTTTCGTTGGAACCGAATAGTAATAAATTTAGAAGTATGTAGTATACTCAATTTTATATGAAATAAGAGGCTTAAAATGTATGGGCGTGTTAACGAACTCTTTTTTCAATGTTAATTTATAGTCTTACATTATTGCAACATGTATGCCAAATTTCAATAAAATCGCTTCAGTTAAAGACCTTAGACTTGTATTTCAAACTCTGACCCTTATACCTTGGTAAAATTTTTGAGTTTTCAGATTTTTCTAGTAGTTTTCTAATCTATACCTACTCATTTATCAAATTTCAGCTCACTAGCGAGAAGTTTAATTTTTTATTCTTATGTGCGTGTCTCCGCCTACTGTGCATTTAAATGTGCTGACCGTAAGTAAATAAATTAGGAGGTGGAGTTAGGAGTGGGCGTTAACGCCCACTTTTTTAACAAAAATTTATAGCCTTGTATTAGTTTAACATGTGTGCCGAAGTGCAATAAAATCGCTGGAGTTAACCGCTTTAGATATGTGCAGGGCAGGGCAATCATTGCGCAATGGATTGACACTAATGGCGATCGCTGTCTACACGTAGGAAATTTCACGGTCGCAATCAAATTTCACAATTGTGGCAATCGATATTGCTACGTGATGACCCAGGAATGCAAAGAATTCGGCAAAAATCGCGAAAATTACAAACATTTGCAAAAGCTTATAACATATGATTGTAAGATAGTCTGATATTGTTTAAAAATAAGCAAAACTTTATGGAAGCTTAGAATTTGCAAAAAGAAACTTTTATCGCAAACTTTAAAAATGTTAAACAACTTTGATCAAAAATTTCCAAAACTGTTAAGGTGCCTATACACTACACGTTTTTTACATTGCTCCTGTCAAATTTTAGATAATTCGGTAAAAACATGTAGTTGGTGACCTCAAAAAGTTTGCTTGTGTAAAATACACAAGCAAAAACATAAGACAAATTTTCAATTAGAGCATGTTCTATTTTCTTATGTTCACACATGTGTTTTTAAATGTCTATGCCATATGAAAACATTGAAACGGTTGAATGTCTCCGATATCATTAGCCGTCAGTCTAAAGTATTTGCATTAGTGATAAATTAATTATTTTTTATCGAATTTAAAAATTTTAATATCAATGATATAAAGTATATAACAAGTGTTGATACAAGCTCCAAATTTTGCAGATTAAAAAGAAAAAAACTTAAATAAATATTTGTGACGCCGGCACTTCAGTGACATCGGCACTTCAGCATCGCTACCAAAGAAATTTCCAGCGGCTTTAATGCCGAACATATCAGCTGTTGTAAACAATCATGGCCGATGTCACGTGTAATTGTACATACAAGTTGGTGACCAAAAATTAGAAACCGTATGTAAATTAATCAAGTTTGACAGACGCAAAAAAAAAACATGTGAATTGTAAACTTGAAAAAACACAAGCAAAAACATGTAGTGTATTGGTACCTTTAGGAATACAAAATATGAAAGGAAAATTGCGAAAACGGCGGAAATTCGTCAAATATGAAATGAAAATGAAATGAAATATTTCTATTAATTAATGTGGGGTTTCTTAAGAAGAGAAGAAAAATTAAACTACACTTTATAGATGGGGGAAATACTGATATTATTTTTGTACAGCCACGCCCTTCATCGTCTTTCTAGTCTATCTACTTGGGTAGAGATCTATCACGCTAGTGAGCCAGGCCAAGTTACGGCCAATGCACGCAGTGTGTATATTTACAGGAAGACATTCGTCGTGTTTTTACCCCCTTGTAAATTCTTTCCCCCTGTCGTAAAACTCTAATTTAATTAAATCCATGACTAGAATCAATTTATGTCTGCTCATATGCGAAGTTTTAAGGTTTTCGAACAAAAGCTTCTTGAGATATGGAGGTGCAAAAAGAGCACCAACTCACTGACCACTGACACACTCATCAAAATGATGAAGCACTTCCACTATAAGTAGAGAGATGAAATTTGCTACACGAATAGATTAATGTGAGCAATGATCAAGAAAAATCTGAAAACACGGAGATCCTAGCCAGGAGGGTGGGGCTACGCCCATAAAAAATAAAATTTGTGCCAGGGAGCTGAAATTCGATACAGAACTAGGCCAATAGGGCTATAGGTGAGCAATAAACTAAACAAATCTGAAAACCTGGAAATGTTAGCCAGGAGGGCGTTGCTACTCCCATAAAGGTCAGAATTAAAAAAGTAAATCTAAAGCGCTTAACGGATATTATTTTATTGAAACTAAGCATATATACTGCGATAATGCAAGGCTTAAAATTTTTCGTAAAAAGAATGTGCGATGACAAGCCCATGCAATTTAAACCTTATATTTCATGTACTGCGGCTCAGCATATTTAGATACACTAATTATTTATACATATTACACTTATACAAAGACGAACTTTTTTTCTGTCCTATGAAACAAATATACTTTTTCGGAAAGGGGATAAAAAATAAAAATACACGTATATCGGCGATTTTCATGTACACGTCAGAATTTTTTTTTGTATAACATATAAAGCTCGTAGTGTCGGTGAGTCTGAAAAACTTTTTTTTTTTTTTTTTTAATACATATATTTGTTTATTGTATCTTCAAATATGAACTAACAATAAGTGATCAAATCTTAAAGCTAAAATATAATTATTTAGCCCGACCAGTGTCGGCCAAAACTTAGTGATAGTTTAAATAATACAAAGTAGTAATAATCAAAAAGGAAAATTTAATGTATTTTCAAGCATTCCCATCTAGAGTGTTGAGTAAAATAGCCCTTGTGTCCCTCTTTTTTTGGCGGATGTGTCCAGTAAAGTTCAAAATATTACGGGCAAGCGGATTAGGATGTGACTCGAGTTTTGTTAAGTATTTGCCTGCGTATCTTGCAATTTCTTCAGTCTTTAGTGGTATTTTTAAATCACGATGCAAATTTCAATTCTTAATGTACCATGGAGCAGATGTTATTAACCTTAAAATTTTGTTTTGTCTTCGTTGAATTCTCTCTACATTGGAAGCTGAAGCAGTGCTTCACAACTGGATACCGTAACACCATATTGGCTTCAAAAGCGACTTGTATATAAAAGTTTGCAGTCAAGACTAAGTGTTGAATTTCTGCCAATTAACCATTGAATTTGAGATAACTTAAGTTTCATCTGAGTTAGCATAAAGTCAATATGATGCTTCCATGTAAGCCTTCGATCAAGGTTTATACCAAGGTATTTCACTTGGGAATGTTGAGGAATATTTTGATTGTTGATTCGAATGGGGAACAAGTATCTCTTCTTAGGGTAAACGTTGTATGAACACACTTTTGTTCATTTACCTTAATTCTCCATAAATTCAACCACATTTCCAATTGTGTAATATGTTCTTGAAGATATCGGGAAGCCTCGTGCGGGTTTTTGTGAATACTAAGGCAGGCTGTATCATCGGCAAACGTAGATGTATGGATATTGCTGCTCAAAGGCATATCACAAGTATTAATCAAATACAAAACTGGCCCCAGTATGCTCCCCTGTGGCACACCGGATGATATAGATTGGGGCAGACTCATGAATTCTCCTTCCACAATCGTGAACTTCCAGGTAGTAATATAACTTTCTAATAAATTCACAAAATTTATTGGTAGATATGATGTTAATTTTAAAATTAGGCCTTCATGCCACACTTTATCAAATGCCTGAGAAACGTCAATAAACAGGGCAGAACAATACCTTTCTTTTCTTTTAAAGTTAAATACTTCTTTTCCTCAAATGTTTTTCTTATAAATTGAACCAATCTATGAGTTTGTTCAATGGTGCCATGCTGACTTCTAAAACCAAATTGCTGGTCTGGGGTGCACCCACTATCAGTTAAAATTGGGGAGAATTTTGTCATGAGCAGCTTTTCGAAGAGTTTTGACATAGTTGACAGCAAACTTATTGGCCTATATGACTCAGCTTTAGTAAGATCTTTGCCCGGCTTTGGAATCATTTTGATTTTTGCAAGCTTCCAGAGTTGTGGATAATACTCCAGTCGTAATATGGCATTAGAAATAAACAGCAAGATTCTTATTGCAATATGCGGCAAGTTCATCAGCATCTTGTTTCTAATTCCATCAATACCAGGAGCTTTCTTTATCTTGAGTTCAGCAATTACTTTATGTACATCACACATCTTAAACTTTAAGGGTCGAGCGGGTAGAGCAACTACACTCGGCAAATCAGCAACACCAGTACATGTATTTGGGGTAAATACGGATTTTAAATGCTTAGCAAATATTTTACATTTTTCCGTATCGCTTCTTGCCCATCCTCCAGTAGATGTGCGCAGAGGTAGCTTAAACTCAACGGGTGTTTTAAGCATTTTAGCAGCGCGCCACAAAGAGTAATTAGATGTTGGTGTGACATCAAGACCTTCCAAATAATTTTTAAGAGATGTCGTTTAGAAAATTCTTTAAGTCTGAGTTTATTTTGGGGTGATCTGTGCTGTTGCCATTCCCTTCTTGCTCTTCTTTTTTCACACACGAAATGTTCAATATCCCTGCAATAAATTGTATTAAACCCAGACAGCGGATGGGAGGTAGTGGCATGTTCCGCAGCCTGTTTAATATTTTCGTTAAGATTGGCAATGTTAGTTTCAATGTCATTGGGTGTTCTTAACGCAATATTTTCCGTGCAATGACTACTAATATATTTTTTGAATCCCAGCCAATTAACACGATTGATCATCTTCATATATGGGTGAGGTAAGTCACTTCTTAGTGGGTTACAGATTGTAACGATAGTGGGGGAGTGACCGTAGGAGAGATCTAGAGAAGTTTCAACATTAATTAAATCCCTAGAAATATTTTTCATGACGCTAAAATCAATAACATCCGGAATTTTTCGTACGTCAGTAGGCCAGTAAGTGGGCTCCCCATTCCAAATAACATCTAAGCCCATTTTTGAAATTGTATTAAACAAAGCTCGACCTCTAGGTGTTACAAGGCGCGAACCCCAGTACGTATGCTTTGCATTGTAGTCTCCAGCTGCCACGAAACAAGATCCAAGCGATTTGTAGAACTTCTCATACTGATCTTCGGTAATTGAAAATTGGGGAGGTGAGTAAATTGATGATATCACGAAATTAGAAAAAAAAAATTCAACAAACATATTCGTAGCTTGCATATATTCTTCACTAACGTTGTCAAGGATATAGTGCTTGAGTCTTGACTTAATTAGAATTGCAGATCCACCGCATGCTCTCCCTCTAGCGTCCTTTGTATCATGCATAGTGTAGCCATTTATTTTGAAAAAGCTTCTCGAAGCCAAATGTGTCTTAGAGACCAACATTATATCAATATTTTTTTCCGTAAGGAAGTGCTCATGTTCATTTTTACGTTGGCGAATGCCGTTTGCATTCCAGAAACATATTTTTAACGTGTTCATGGCTTGCTAATTAATGCTTGAAGCAGAGTATTCTGCATTCTCAGCATTTGTTGCATTATGGTAGTCATATTTGTTGTAAAATTATTTATAGTTTGCACCAAATTGTCAATAGTAGCTTCAAGGCAACTAAAGTTAAAGCTTGAGTTTGCATTCGTTGAATTATTTGGAGGTGGACCATTTTGTGGGGGAATTGAATTTGTTTTAGCAGCATCGGCATACGATACACGGGAAGTAACTGGTTGGCTCATTTGCGCAAAAGTGGCGGAGTAAGCGTTTGCTGATTGACATGGAGCTAATTTAGGTTTTTGCACCATAGTATGTTTGACAAAAGAGTACACACGACAACCTCTGTAGTTAGCGGTGTGATTACCTCCACAATTACTGCATATTTTATCACTTTGGTCTCTTGGCTTATTGCAACTAGCAGTGCCGTGTAATTCGCCGCACACAACACAAACAGTAGGTAATTTACAGTATATTTTCGTGTGGCCATATTCTTGGCAATTATGGCATTATACTGGACCTGATCGCTTATGTGGCTCTTCAACTGTGATTTTTCGGTATAAGAGGTATTTTAGGCTATAAATTTTGTGTGTCTCGTTTTTCTTCAGCTGTATATCATTCTGCTCCAGTTCAACACGAAATAGAGGCTGGGGGATCTTCTCCCTATTGATTATGTTGGTAACATTTCTTACCTTAAATCCTTGTATCATGAGTGTATCTTTTACTTCTTCGGGATTAACATAAGAGTCAATACCCTTCAATACGATCTGCACTCTTAAGCTGGTACGTATAAAAACTTGTTTTATTTTTTTTAAATTCAGTCACTATTTTGCGGAAATCTTTTTCTTCGTATATTTGAATTTTAGTTTCGTCAATGTTACCACGCTTGGCCGAGACTAATTTTTTAATTAGGGCGTTAGAATTTTTCTCTCTCAAATATATAGATGGTGGCTTAAAAGACTTTTGCGATGATGCAGCAGGCTTGTCGTCGGTGAAGAAGTACTAGGCAACTGTAATGTTAATGAATCACTATTTGTCATTGGACAAAGCGAAGTTGATCGCTGACTAAAAATTGGATTTGCCATTAAAAAAATACTTTCATTAGATCTTTTATCTGTATTATTTTCATTGAGAGCTTCAGAACTCACAGTAAAATAGGCATTTCTTCCGTTAGAACTCACTTCATAATTTTTTGTATTTGAGGTACTCATATAGAATATTCCTCAAGGGCACCTTTTTGTGTTTCTTTGTTTCGGTTATTTTTTTTTTTTTTGATTTTGTAATTTATGATTGTTTATTTGTTTTTGATGTACTCGTATAGAGTATTCCTCAATGTCACTGTTTGTGTTTTTTTCGGTTTTTTTTTTGTTTTTGTAATTTTTGCCATGTAAAATCATTAGGAAAGCACATAAAGCTTATTTATTAAAGTCAGTATGTACCTATTACGATTAATATGCACTACGAATATTTTTTTTTTATAATTTTTTGTTTGTTTAATAAGAATGTAAGAAAAATTCCGCTAATCACTGCACTAAATATATCTAAACATATTTCTTTCCTTTCCAAAAGGAGTATTATTTTATAGTCAGACATGGACGGAAAAATCCAAGCTGTAAACTTTACGCTAAATACAAAAATAGAAGATCTAAAAGACAGAAACACAGTATTGCACAATCTGAAAACACTTATCCCGATAGAGCTTCTTCTACTGAAACATTACGTTTTACCAATGACCTCATACGTAAAACTGAAAAATCAACACTTGTGAAATTTAAGACATATTTGAGTAGGGATGGCTCTGATTATATTGAAGTTTGTAACAAATGGAAATTAACTTTCAAGATGTGTCAGCAGGATTAAAACGATATGGTAAGCTTTGAGTTTTTTAATTCCTGGCCTAAATTATCAGATTCCAGAGCACCACATTAGGAATGATTTTTGTGTTTATCATGTTTTTTCTCTTTAGATGCGCAGGATTACATATTAACTATACTCATTAACGCAGTGCTGCCTTCCCCAACACGATTCAGGAACAACTCAGGAAAACTCAACAAAAAGACAACATTAGTGAATGCATAGGAAAGTTTTGCTGTAAGACTGATATCAATTAATAATTACCAAACCCCATCGGGATAACTACCTTGTCGTGGTGTGGTGGCTTAACTACAGACCGTGGTCTATATCTTCAACCCAGTACCATAGCTGACCTTCAATGGTCCCCTATGTTACTGGGTGAAGACAACTGACTCTAAAGGTCTGTATACCAAAGGTTATCCAACCCTAAACCGTGGTGTGATGCGACCCGTGCCCATCGGATTTTTGCAGTCAGGGTCAAAAGACTGTATTAGAATGGAGCCTTGCTGATATCTGGGCACCTCAGCAAATAGACGACGCCCTCACCACATTATCGGGGGCTATGACGTGGTGGCTTTCAAATCCCCCACACTCGTGGGACCAAAATGCAGAAAAATACTTCCAACAAAACAAAAACAAAAAACAAGACCGGGACCGGTGAACTGACGGTGCTTTCGAGCGCGGAAACCAGGGGACCAGAGTAGCAAGCCGGGCAAAATATTTCGGTGGCGTCTGAAAGACAAATATTTTCGGCGGCGGCGGCTGTACGGCTCAACGCCGATTTGCTTAAAGCATTTGAAAAAAAGTTTTAACCCAGTCTGTTTTTAGAAAAATGCGTGAATTATTGAATCACAATGTTGTAACATTATTTATTTTTCAATAGTTTGAATATTGCAGTAATTGATGTCCTAAAAAATAGCTTCGTAAATTATTTGTTAAACCATAGAAACATATTCTAGACTATCAGGGCAATTATGAAAAAAATTTTGCGAGAAATTTCTCATTTTTCATATTAGAATTTTTTTCCCTATTACTTGCTATTAGTTGGAATTTTTCCCCGGGAAAAATTTCTCCGAGGAATTTTATTCATGATTGCCTTCTACATAAATTTTATTTAAGCTTTCCGATTGAATTAAAAATTAATTACTTTATTGGAACACTGCTACGGATCAACAAACAAAAGCTTTGAACAATTAATTATCAAAAAGTCGCTTAAACAAAAAAGTCTATGTAAAGGTGAATGTATTTAAGAAGGGACTCCAAAAGAGAACGTAAGTGTTGTCGCAGCTTCGTTATCGTTCACATAAACATTTTCTTTTTATGTGGAAGCAAAAATAACTATTTTTCTGGGACGCTCGCTATCATATTAAATACGAAATTTGAAAAAGTATAAAAAATAAAAGACAAAATAACGGCTAGTACTAAGCCGCAGATAAGCCGAGTGGTTCGGCGGCGGCTCGGCTTGTCGAAAAAAATCGGCTGACTTGCTAGCCGCCAGCCACGCCGGTACGGCTTGCTATTCTGCAGGGGACCGGTTTCACGCAACCGTGTGGTACGAGAAAACTCGTTCAGACGAAGGTTGCCGAGAACACTGGACAGATAGTCGGTGCATGCAGCAGTGCGAGCTCGGCCACGCCGGCTTCAACCAATCATGTCCAACCATCAAAAATGAGGCATAACAAAAAAAGGTTAAATACATTTTTTGGTTATGCCTATGTATTGTACAGACGCTGGGCACTCAAGACCCATCCAAATTGTCCGAGGAACAGAAACCATCCCTTGGATGGGCAAAAGGTGTCCTTGAAAACATGGACACTCCCGCCTTCAGTAGTAGCGGTGCTAGCACGTCGTTTAAACCGTCTGGTAAAAGACTGCGTTCGCCGGACGACAAACCGTTGCCTAAGCGGCCTAAGGCTAATAGCAATATTGGCGTTAGGTCGTTTAGTGAGGTTGCGAAAGACAACCTCATAATGGCCGTTGTCGACAGGGGAGATATGGATGCAACCATCCCCAGGGGCAAGTGGAGTACTGTGGAAGCTAAGCTTGCAACAACGTACTACCAGGTCCTTGCGGAGAATCCAGGCTTACCTCCCGTATGTCGTGATGCAGGCTGGTATCAAGGCAGGGTCAAGCTGATGGCCTTTGGATACCAAAGATCGGCGGACCTGTACAAGACAGCTATTAGCAGGATGGGAGAGCCGTGGCTGGGTGCGAAAATCGATCTTGTCAACAAGAGCGACATTCCATCCCGACCACGCGCGCATGCATGGATTTCGGCATTCCCAGACACGGCTGAAGCAGCGATAAAGTTGTTAAAGGACTGTAATCCCTCACTTCCAACTGACAATTGGAAGATGGGGAGTTTTGGTGAGGCGGAGGGGGACAGACGTGGTGTAATTATTATACTAAACGCTGAAACCCTTCCTCACTTGGCCAAGTCCAATAACATCTTATCGTACGCCTTTGGACAGGTTTTGCGGAAGGTGTACAAAGGAGATCAGTCTGCAGTGACGGATAAATCCAAGACAGTGTGTGGAAACGCTGTGGAGGAAGAATCTGAAGAGGAGGAGAAGAAAGCCAGCTTTCGAGAATCTTCGAAAAAGGATGGTTATATTACATCCGACTCTGAAATTCTCGGAGGCGCCTCAGGCCTGTTCGACGCTGATCACGGCGAAGACAGTGACCTTCTTCTTGAGACTGACGACGAGTCCGATAAAACGGTCGTGGAGATGGATTTCGTAGCGGATGTTGAACCTGCTGCAGATTAATCTCCACCACTCTAAAGCAGCCTCAGCGGCTCTTCAGCTTCGCTTAATAACATGCGAAGTTGACATAGTCCTAATCCAAGAACCCTGGATTAGTGGTGGCAGGGTTTGCGGACTAAGGACCAAAGATTTTAAGATGCTAGCCGTCAAGAATGAAAGTAACAATAGAACCTGCATCTTGGCAAGGAACCACCTTAATACATTTTTATTATCTAACTTCAGCGGCAGAGACATAACGGCGGTTAGCGTGGAAGTCGGATATACATGCTACTGGCTGGTGTCGGTGTACTGCGCTCACGATGATCAAGGTCCTCTACCGTCGGTAGTGGTGAGAAACTTCGTGGATGCGGCGGTAAACGCTGGTCACCATATCATGCTGTGCTGTGATGCCAACGCACATCATACTATCTGGGGAAGTACGGACACTAATGAAAGAGGTAAGGAACTTTTAGAATTTGTAGTTAGTGCTAAGTTTAACATTTGTAATAGAGGTCAAGAACCTACTTTTATAACAAGGAACAGACAGGAAGTCCTGGATGTTACCTTTTCGTCTGATTCGGCAGCCAATAGGATCATGAATTGGCGTGTACTTCAGGAACATTCCTTTTCTGATCAAAGGTTTATTGAGTTTAGTATTAGGGAGCTTGCACCTGAGGTAGAAATCTCCCGAAATATTAGGCAGACAAACTGGCGTCTTTATAGGACCATTTTTTCTAGACAATTAAGAGTGATTGGAGACTCGTCACTTCTAGAAACTTCTGATTTAGATTGTGAGGTTGATAACATTACTACAATCTTCAAAAATGCAAGAGAGTCGTCCTGCCCTTTAAATAAGCCAAGGGGGAAAAAAGAAACCGCCTTGGTGGAATAGAGAGTTATAATTGTGTAGGAGTACATGTAGAAAACTCTTCAATAAGGCTAAACCATCCAGAAATGAACTGGACTGGATAGCTTATAAGGTTAAATTAAAAGAGTATAAAAAGCAGATAAGAATTGCTAAAAATACAACATGGAAGAAGTTTTGTGAAAATATTGAAAATATTTCAGAAGCCTCTCGCATGAGAAAATTTTTTTCCGCTACTCCCTGCATCCTGGGGTATTTAAAGAATCCCAATGGGACGTAGACTACATCCAGCGAGGAGTCGTTAAGAACCCTGCTGGACACTCATTTTCCGAGTAACTCAGTGTCTGAGATTCAGACATCTGATCCTTACCCCATACCTGCGGAAAATATATCTGACATTGTCAATATGCAGACATTAAATTGGGCTCTGAGAAGTTTCAAGCCCTACAAGTCACCAGGACCTGACGGTATCATACCGGCTGAGATATGGAAAGTATCGAATCTCGTAGCCCCAAGGCTACTGAGAATTTACACCAGTTGTCTAAGACTGGGTTATGTTCCTGAAAAGTGGAGGGAAGCGAGAGTGGTCTTTATACCGAAGGCTCGTAAAAGCTCTCACACCACACCGAAGGACTTCAGACCTATAAGTCTATCATCCTTTCTTCTGAAAGCATTAGAAAGGATGGTTGATCATTATATCCGCAAAACCATAAATAGTAAACTACTTTCCCCGCATCAACATGCATATCAAACGGGAAAGTCAACAGAATCGATTCTACATGAGCTGGTTGGCACGATAGAAAAATCTCTTTCTGTAGGTGAATATACCTTTGTAGCCTTCGTGGATATTGAGGGGGCTTTTAATAATATATCTCCAGATGCGATAATTGAGGCATTGCCGAATCTGGGGGTTGGCGCGGGATTGTGTAAGTGGGTTCAAAATCTACTAACTCACCGTAGGATAACTGCGGCTCTAGGAGCTTCTAGGCAGACCCACTTTGTAAATAGGGGTACACCACAGGGAGGAGTTCTTTCGCCACTATTGTGGAATTTAGCTCTGAATCCTGTGCTGCTATCTCTAGAATCGCGGAGGTGCAGAATCGTGGCTTATGCTGATGATGTGGCAATATCTGTAAGAGGAAAATTCCTCACAACATTAAGGGACATCCTACAGGATGGTCTTTCATATTTAACGAAATGGGCGGAGAAACGTGGGCTTGCCGTTAATCCTAATAAAACGGAACTAGTCGTTTTCTCCAGGAAGTATAAGATACCTGATTTCCGACCTATAACACTTATTAATACGGAGATAAAAGTGTCCAACACTGCAAAATATCTTGGTGTTATTCTTGATTCGAAGCTGAGTTTCAAGGCGAATATTCTAGAGAGAGTGAAAAAAGCAACAATTTCACTATATGTATGCAAAAAATCCATTGGGAAGAATTGGGGTCTTACCCTAAAAATTGTTCATTGGATCTATACTGCAATATTACGTCCAATTTTCATGTATGGCATCATCGTGTGGTGGCCATCCCTGGAGAAAAAGACGTATCTATACACCTTACACAAGGTGCAAAGACTTGCATCCTTGTATGTAACCAGTGCTATTCGCACCACTCCTACAGATGCACTGGGGATGCTTCTTCACCTACTACCATTAGATCTAGTAGGGAAGGAGATGGCAACGTCCTCGGCAATCCGTCTTAGATGTGTTTCTCTGTGGAACGGAAATGGAACCGGCCACTGCAGAATACTCGATGGTGAAGTAAGGGGATGGAGGATTGACCAAACCTCCCCTGCTCTACTACACGAAAGTCTTTATAAAACCTGGATACCATCTACAGAAATGTGGATGAATGGAACTCCAGGTAGAAGAAAAAGTGTTGATTTTTATACGGACGGCTCCAAAACACATGACGGTATGGGCTATATGGTATTTTCGAGGGCTTTAAGTCTTCGTATTGCAAGGCGACTTCCGGATCACTGCAGTGTCTTTCAGGCAGAGATCCTTGCTATAAGAGAAGTTGCGAACTGGTTAAAAGTGAATGTCACTTCAACGACTTTAATTAAAATTTACACCGATAGTCGAGCAGCTATTATGACCCTTGAATCCTCGCTTCCAAGAACAACAACAGCCCTCGACTGACGATCATCTCTAAATGAGATGGCAGAGCAGTTTGATATTAGG
Organism: Tachina fera; assembly: GCA_905220375.1. Lineage (NCBI taxonomy): Eukaryota > Metazoa > Arthropoda > Insecta > Diptera > Tachinidae > Tachina > Tachina fera. The sequence continues at coordinate 95,439,171 of LR999963.1, forward strand.
ATCATCTGGATCCCGGGGTGTAGTGACTTACAGGGGAACTCTAGGGCTGACGAGCTTGCTAGAGTTGGGACAACCTTACAGGTTCCACCGGATTTGGAATGTGTAGGTCTACCCCTATTCTCTTGCAAACTCAGACTTAGACGCAAGACAGAGGATGAAACAAATAGAAGGTGGGTCACAAGAAATGATTGCGTGATCAGAAGGCAGTTATGGACTCACATAAATAGAGAAGGAACGGATTACCTAATTTCAAAGAATAGGAAACAAATCTCGATTCTAGTGTCCGTGTTAACCGGACACTGTCTCATAGGTAGGCATGCACAAAGGCTAAGGGTTGAACACAACGACTTTTGCCATAGCTGCCAAGATATTGATGAAGACGAAAGCATAGAACATTTTCTTTGTCACTGTCCTGGACTTGCAGGAAAGAGAATGGCCACAATGGGCGCTCTTGAATTCAGGGAACTTTCTGACGTTGCTGGTGTTAAACTTCAACGTATTAGCAGCTTTATACTGAGCTCTGGATGGTTCGACGGTTGGGACTCCGCATAAGCAGAGTCTCCATGGTATCACAATGGACCAAAACGGTCTAAGTGAGTCCGGGTGTCTGACTGCCACCCCTACCTAACCTAACCTAACCTATAATTACCAAAGGAAAACCGATGAAATACTCACCAAATACTACTCGGCTAAAATGACTGTGCCACCCTTTATTTTTGTAGAAGGTTTGCAACAGATATCGACATCAAAGGTTCCTATGTTTATTTTGATACAACTTTATATAAATTTGATTTATATCTTGAAAGTTAAGACGTGTGTTTTAAAATTTTCTAAGTGTTAAATTTTAAATATCCTGATGATTGTCAATTGCAATGGCTTTTTATACCACAAATATATTTTTTATAAATTAGTACTAATAATTTGATATAAAATCCGCAAATACTACTTGCCTTCTTAATTTCATCGGCCACAACTAATTAAATTTCAAAATATATATTTGCTTTTAATGCTCACGAAAATTACTCTACTCATATAATGATTCCAATACAGTTTCAAATTCAAATTGTATTCCAAGAAAACAAGTCCTAGTAATTCGAAGAATAATTTCGACTTTATTGTCCTCCATATCTTTGGCAGTTGAAAATTTTTTAAAAAACAATGAAATTCATTTATTCGTTTCATGAAGCATTCATATCATCGGAAAAATTTAAAAACGTGCGGGATTTCCAAAGCTTTTTATCATTTAGTGCAAGAATTAAAATTGCTTGAGGAAGGGCTGGAGATTGTAGGCGATAACTTAGCTGTGAATAGCATTTTGGGGTTTGCATAATCTTTCAATTCTGTGAAATATTGTCGTTCCTGTACAAGAACGAAGCCAGAAATGCAGTGCGATGTTTTTGAAAATATTGATCACTTACGGACTGAGAAAAAATACAGTGATGATTTGCTAAAAAATAAATTCCATGAAACAGGCTTAAGGAGTTTAATGAATTAAGTACTTTTGACTTCATGCACGAAATATATGAAGGCGTTTGCATATACAACGTGTGCAATATACTAGTAGCATTAATAAATGAAGAAGTCCGGACACTAAACGATATAAATAAAACTGCACAACACTGATTTGGATGTCTAAATAAAAATGGCCGATTATTATGTAATTTTGTTTCTTGGTTACGATGGCATCATTAATTTTTTTCTATCAGCTCTAGTTTTGAAGATATAGTGTCATTTAGGATTTGCATAGTTTGCACCTATTTTTTAATTATTCCGTTAATATATCACGAATAGTATTCCAAACTTAGAAATACTTTCTGGATTATCAATCTACACAAAAATCGCTTTCATTTAAATAGATTCACATTGATGAGTATATCAGCGTATCTGACTATTATCGCAAGAATGTTTAAAATCGTGTGTTTTTAATTAATTAATGTCCTTGAAAATTTTTTATTTTTAAGTTTTTTTAATCAAATATAACTAATCTTATGCATTTTTGATCGCTGATTACAAAAATATGCTTATTTCTTTTCTAGCTCCTCTAAGCTCAGAGATATTTTGTGTTACATTAAAAAATCAGTTCTCGTGGTTAGGGATGAAACGATACCACTAAGGTATCGATACTTTTACTTGATACGGCATCGGTTCAGAAGTATCGAAACATACTCAGTATCGAATAAAAAGCATCGATACTTACTTGTATCGGTCAAGGTTTTCACATGATTTAAAGTAGCGAAAACAAAATCAAATACCTACCAAACCAAATGCTCCTAACTCGTTAAGAATTCTTAACGATTAGTCGACAAAATCTTCCAATTTGGGAAGCGATTAATATAAGAAAAAACTAATTATTTAAATTTCTTGCAGACTAGTTTTGTTAGAATTTATTTATGAAAATACTCCTTCAAAAATTACAAAAATTTTTAAGTTAAATTTTATTAAAAACATAGCCATAAAAATCACCAATAAATTCATTTATCGTCAGCAAAATCAACATGTCGCCAAATCAAAAACTTAAGCGCCAAACAAAGTAGAAAAATCGCCACGTTTGGGATGGACTGAAGCAGAACATATAGTCGAGATGACATTTTAAATGTTTGTGCAAATTCTTTTTGTTACCGCAATAACGCACGCCTTTAATTTAAAACAATTTTTCAACTCGCAATTTTATCGTCTTTTTTTATAATATATTTGATTTGGGTTGTTCCATTTTGACGAACTTATTCTAATATATATTCCAGATATAAATTTAAATTTAACACGAACAAATAAAATTGTGTTAAACTGGCGTCATCAACTTTTTTATAGCCAATAAGGAATGAGTATATTTTACCGATACGAGTACTTTTTACCGATACCTACTTAGTACTCGGTAATAGAGTATCGATACCAAAAGTACTTGGTTTCTAAGAACAAGTATCGAGTATTTACTTGTATTTACTCGTATCGTTTCATCCCTACTCGTGGTACCTTCATAGCGAACAGTCGATTAGCGGAATTTTTCTTACATAATAAATAAACAAAAAATTATACAAAAAAATATTCGTAGTTCATATTATTCGTAATAGGTACATACTGAATCTACTAAATAAGCTGTATTGCCTTGATAATATTTTTTACATAGTGGAAATAACAAATACAAAAAATAACCGCAAACAAAAAAAAACATAAACAGTGACATTGAGGAATACTCTATACGAGTACTTTAAAAACAGACAAACAATCATAAATTAGAAAAATAAAATAAAAAAACAGCAAACATAAAAACACAAAAAGTGCTCTTGAAGAATACTCTATATGAGTGCCTCAAATACAAAAAATTATGAAGTGAGTGCTAACGGCAGAAATGCATATTTTACTGCGAGTTCTGAAGCTTTTAATGAAAAAAATAGAAATAATAAATCTAATGAAAGTGTTTTTTTTTAATGGCAAAGCCAATTTTTCGTCAGCGATCAACTTCGCTTTGTCCAATGCCAAATAGTAGTGATTCATTAACATTACAGTTGCCTAGTACTTTTTCATATAAGTCAGTAATATCATCCCCTTCAGGCTCGTATTCATCACTTAACAAAGTTATCACTACAGATAACAGTATTTCAAAACCCAAGGTGCAAGTCGGTATGGACAGATATATAACCGTGGTAAAGCGTGGGCGAAGCCCGTATTCTTTAAAAATTCAAAGATGTCTAGGGATAACAGCGCATCCTCAACTAATCGCCAAAACCGTTTTAAAATTTTGCAAGATGAGGACGACAAACCCGATGTATCCTCGAATAAAACATCCAAGCCGCCACCAATCTACTTGCGAGAGAAAAATTCAAATGCCCTTATTAAAAAATTAATTTCGGTCATTGGTGAGAATACATTTTACATTGTCCCAATAAAACGTGGATACATCGATGAAACAAAAATTCAAATTTATGACGAAAAGGATTTCCGCAAAATGGTTTCTGAATTTGAAACAAATAAAACAAGCTTCTACACATACCAGCTTAAGAGGGCATATATTCTTATGTTTTCCCTGAAGAAATAAAAGATGAACTCGTCCTCCAGGGATTTAAGGTAAAGAATGTATCTAACATAATGAACAGAGAAAATATTCCCCAACCCTTATTTCGTGTTGAAATGGAGCCGAATGATATACAGTTGAAAAAAACGAGACTCATCCTATTTATAGCCTAAAATACCTTTAATACAGAAAAATCACAGTTGAAGAGCCACATAAGCGTTCAGGTCCCGTGCAGTGTCATAATTGCCAAGAATATGGCCATACAAAAGCTTACTGCAATTTACCTACAGTGTGTGTTATCTGCGGTGAATTGCACGGTCCTGCTAGTTGTACTAAACCAAAAGATCAAGCGGAAAAATGCAGTAATTGTGAAGGTAATCACACCGCTAACTACAGAGGATGTCCTCTTTCGTCAAGCAGGCTATGGTGCAAAAACCTAAATTAGCTCCAGCACAACCATTAAACGCGTACTCCGCCACTTTTGCTCAAGTGAAGCAACCAGTTACATCACGTGTATCGTATGCCGATACTGCTAAGGCTAGCTCTTTTCCCATATAATATGTTTTACCATCAAATAATTCAACGAATGCAAACTCAGATAGAGAAAATCTAATGACGCCATCGTAATCAGGAGACAAAAATATATAAGAATCTGCCATTTTTATTTAAATATCATGAAAAAAAATCTATTTTGTTGTGCAGTGTTATCTAATAAGTAAGACAAACAACAATTACCTTCTTTCCTAGACTTTATATTTCCGCTTATTGCTTTTAATAAACATACATATGTAAGAATGTGTGTACATAACAGTACACATGCATATCACACGCACGTACACATGCGTACATATTAGTGATGCACGAATATTCGTATTCGTATACGAATTGACGAATATTCGGCCATTTTCAGGCGAATACGAATATCTTTACATATAATACATATGTATTTTTGTACGCACATACATACATATGTATACATATTAAAACTAATAAGCAAAGAACTGATGGCTGCAAATGAAGGTAATTTTTCCTTGTATTAATTTAGTTATTATTATTAAATATTTATTCTGCTATTTAAGACCATTTGAATGAATCAAATGCCAACAAATAATTTCTGTCAAACGTGGTATGCTAAATATGGCTTAAAAATATTATAAACACATAACCTCGAATTGGTTTCTTTAAGTTTCTTTAGGGCGCATGTTCATCAGCGTTAGATCACGATTACAGTCAACCAAATTTTTTAAATTGTACCTGAATAAAAGAAAAGAAACCTAAATGGAATTAGCAACATCCTTTTTCAGTGATTGTTTTGCTTAAAAATAATGAAAATGTTAAAATATTCCTGTATATGTATCAATAAATTGCCAATCCAAGAATTGGTTGTGAAAAATGCTAAATAAAGTCCATTTGCATGGTGTTACATTACCAAATCTGACAACCCTGGTTCTTGCAACTTTTGTTAAATTCTCTTATTCTTATTAGTTATTATATCTATCTCCTTCTTTCACATTGCCTTTTGATCAATTTGTTTCCTTTTCCAAGACTTCCAGTCGAATTAACTTTCCAAGGTGACCTTTATTCTACAAATCATGCCAAATTACAAAAACAACCCACTAGTTGGTTCTTCTTTATGTTAAATTTGTTAGCAAACTTAAACAAACTTGGACTTGCAAGTGTCTTTTTAGCCAATAAATCAAATCAGCTGTGCCAATAAAAGCACCTGCTATAATATTGAAATGTACTTTTTAGTTCCAACGAAATTTTTTATTGCGTGTATGGGTTTGTTCGGTTCTCGGTTAAATATTTAATTAGATATTCAAGTAAAAAGTGTTAGAAATTGAAAAGTGTATAAATCAATAGAAATTAATACATACAAGCTTTAAATAATCATAAAAATATTTGTGCTAATGATTTGCTTTGCAAAATGATCTCCGCGTGAAAAAATTTGTAGGGCAAAAAACCGAGGTAGTGTATTTTTTCGTGTCGTGGAATGATTAAATAGGAAAGTGTTCCCAAGTTATTAATAGTGGATGCGTGTGTCTGTTTGCTAAGCAAGATATGTATGTGTGTACTTATGTGTGCATCATGGGATATGCAAATGCATTTAAGCACATTCATACATACGTACATGTATTAAAACTAATATGTTGCAAAACAATGGCTACGGAAGAAGGTATTTGTTTGTTTTATTGCAATTTAGATATTCCCTGCTTGTTACATATTTAAAATAAAATATTATAAACCAGCTTTTGTACAGATATATGACCTGGCAAATCTATTATCAAATTTTTAATAAAAAAATTACAATCAGAAAAACGCATACAAATTGTTTAAATTTACGTTTCGCTATACATATTTCTCTCCAGAATGTGTTTCATCTACATAATGATACGAAATGGACTAATAAATATTTATTGTCGTGTGAAAATGAAAATTCTTTAGATGATGATTTCATTTAAAAACAAAACCATTTGCCTGTGTCATAGTACAAACTTTGCAAGCTAAACGCTGCGTCTGCTTGACCAATATTACATTTAAACACTACCGACGCATAGTTATCTTAAAATTTTTGTGTGTTTTAAATTGTGAATTCTTTAATTCAACATTATGCAACTCCGGAAGACAGACGACGTTTACTACACTTTCAAACTATAAATTAAATTATCAAGAGTACCAAACAAATTTTTTAAACTGTACCTAAATAGAAGAAAAGAAGTCTGAACAGAATAAACAATATCATTTTCCTTGCAATCACTTAAAAACTCATGAAAAATCTAAGACATTCTATTGCTCTATATATAAATTACTAATTCAAAACTTGGTTGTGAAATCAGCTAAATAGAATAAACAAGTTTGACGTTAAATAATCAAATTTGACAACCCTGCTTTCCGTTTCTTGCTACATTTATTTCTTCATCATAGATATTGTTTCTATCTGCGTCTCTCATACTGCATTTTGATCAAAAGAAAACAAGAAGTGTGTACGTAAAATAAATCATGAAATATCCGAATTTTCTAAGCAGAAAAACGCGAAATTAATAGGATACTAACATACATACATACATACCCTGCAGGAGATCGAACTAGTGTCCAACTGGCATTTTACTAGTACAGAAAATACCACCACTTGTTCCCAACTGTAAACTTTCTTATAACATCTTAATGCTCAAATTATCATTGAGTGTGTTTAGAAAATTACTAGTGCCATTGGTACTAGTTTAGGATTAGTTTATTACCAGTTCTTTTGTAAAGAATAATTCTATAAAATTGGTGGTTTTATTGCTTTGTTACCCAGTGACAACTGCTAGTTAAAATTCGTAATTATTTATCAAAACTCAAAAATACAAAAGGGAAATCATAATAACTTCTTTATAATTATTTTTAGATGAACATAAAATTTTAATAATTGTATAATACCAATTTTCATACAGTGCAAGGGCTCTGTTAGGTTAGGTTAGGTTAGGTTAGGTTAGGTTAGGTAGGGGTGGCAGTCAGAAACCCGGACCCACTTAGACCGTTTTGGTCCATTGTGATACCACGGAGACTCTCCTTATGCGGAGTCCCCACCGTCGAACCATCCAGAGCTCAGTATAAAGCTGCTAATACGTTGAAGTTTAACACCAGCAACGTCAGAAAGTTCCCTGAATTCAAGAGCGCCTATTGTGGCCATTCTCTTTCCTGCAAGTCCAGGACAGTGACAAAGAAAATGTTCTATGCTTTCGTCTTCATCAATATCTTGGCAGCTATGGCAAAAGTCGTTGTGTTCAACCCTTAGCCTTTGTGCATGCCTACCTATGAGACAGTGTCCGGTTAACACGGACACTAGACCGTCATGTGTTTTGGAGCCGTCCGTATAAAATCAACACTTTTTCTTCTACCTGGAGTTCCATTCATCCACATTTCTGAAGATGGTATCCAGGTTTTATAAAGACTTTCGTGTAGTAGAGCAGGGGAGGTTTGGTCAATCCTCCATCCCCTAACTTCACCATCGAGTATTCTGCAGTGGCCGGTTCCATTTCCGTTCCACATAGAAACACATCTAAGACGGATTGCCGAGGACGTTGCCATCTCCTTTTCTACTAGATCTAATGGTAGTAGATGAAGAAGCATCCCCATTGCATCCGTAGGAGTGGTGCGAATAGCACTGGTTACATACAAGGATGCAAGTCTTTGCACCTTGTGTAAGGTGTATAGATACGTCTTTTTCTCCAGGGATGGCCACCACACGATGATGCCATACATGAGAATTGGACGAACTATTGCAGTATAGATCCAATGAACAATTTTTGGGGTAAGACCCCAATTCTTCCCAATGGATTTTTTGCATAGATATAGTGAAATTGTTGCTTATTTCACTCTCTCTAGAATATTCGCCTTGAAACTCAGCTTCGAATCAAGAATAACACCAAGATATTTTGCAGTGTTGGACACTTTTATCTCCGTATTAATAAGTGTTATAGGTCGGAAATCAGGTATCTTATACTTCCCACGGCAAGCCCACGTTTCTCCGCCCATTTCGTTAAATATGAAAGACCATCCTGTAGGATGTCCCTTAATGTTGTGAGGAATTTTCCTCTTACAGATATTGCCACATCATTAGCATAAGCCACGATTCTGCACCCCCGCGATTCTAGAGATAGTAGCACAGGATTCAGAGCTAAATTCCACAATAGTGGCGAAAGAACTCCTCCCTGTGGTGTACCCCTATTTACAGAGCGGGTCTGCCTAGAAGCTCCTAGAGCCGCAGTTATCCTACGGTGATCCCGCGCCAACCCCCAGATTCGACAATCCCTCAATTATCGCATCTGGAGATATATTATTAAAAGCCCCCTAATATCCACGAAGACTACAAAGGTATATTCACCTACAGAAAGAGATTTCTCTATCGTGCCAACCAGCTCATGTAGAGCCGATTCTGTTGACTTTCCCGTTTGATATGCATGTTGATGCGGGGAAAGTAGTTTACTATTTATGGTTTTGCGGATATAATGATCAACCATCCTTTCTAATGCTTTCAGAAGAAAGGATGATAGACTTATAGGTCTGAAGTCCTTCGGTGTGGTGTGAGAGCTTTTACCAGCCTTCGGTATAAAGACCACTCTCGCTTCCCTCCACTTTTCAGGAACATAACCCAGTCTTAGACAACTGGTGTAAATTCTCAGTAGCCTTGGGGCTACGAGATTCGATTCTTTCCATATCTCAGCCGGTATGATACCGTCAGGTCCTGGTGACTTGTAGGGCTTGAAACTTCTCAGAGCCCAATTTAATGTCTGCATATTGACAATGTCAGATATATTTTCCGCAGGTATGGGGTAAGGATCAGATGTCTGAATCTCAGACACTGAGTTACTCGGAAAATGAGTGTCCAGCAGGGTTCTTAACGACTCCTCTCTGGATGTAGTCTACGTCCCATTGGGATTCTTTAAATACCCCAGGGTGCAGGGAGTAGCGGACAAAATATTTCTCATGCGAGAGGCTTCTGAAATATTTTCACAAAACTTCTTCCATGTTGTATTTTTAGCTCTGTTAGACAGTCAAAATTTATTTTGCAATGTGGTGCCTTGGAACTACTTCATATACTAGTACTCATCAAAACTAGTAATTTTACACAACAACTTTAACCTTTTTCGCACTAGTTCTTGCTGTTCTAATAGTTATACTAGACGCCTATTCTCCTGCAGGGTACTTATGTATGTATGTACGTATGCACATGTGAACATGTATATATTTAACAAATAAAAAAATACTAATTGCTTTTATTTATGAAATTGGCTAAAAAAAATTTAATTTATTACATTAACTTATTTCCCTACTAAAACCGGTATTTTTTTATTTTTCTTTCATTTATGAATGTATGTATTTATGTGTGTATGTGTGCACACAAATTTCTCTGTTTGTTTACATTTTGTTTTTGTCAATGACCAACCTTCTGTGAGGGAGATGCGCAGAACGAAGTTATTTTTACAGTTGGAATGCGCAATCCGTATGTATGTTCATATGTACATATGTATGTTCATACTAGAGTTGCACATAGTCGTTCCTTTTGCGGATTGTTCTTTTTGATCCCAACAACAAAAAGAACTAGTTCCTTCTTTTCGTTCAGTTGTTCTTTTCGGTCAGTTGTGCAGTGAACAACAGATCAGAGATTACACATACATGCATACATTGAATCCTCTTCAATGTTTTATTCGTTTGTTAATATTCTATAATAATTTCATTTCATTCGACCTTATTTATTAATAATTTTTGATTGGAAATGCTTAGAATGAAGTTTGATCATTTGAAAACAAATTTTAATCACTTTTTTAATACTGATTTATATTCGACACAACAAATTATTTCTTTTAATTGAGTAAAAATTTTCTTTCATTTGTGCTTTGTAGTCTTATTTGTTGTATGCTTTTAGTAAGTAAAAGGTAAAATTAATATTTTTGAAATTTTTAAAATGAAATCCGTTTTCAGTTTAAAACAAATTATAATCACTTTTTTAATTCTAATATTCTTTTTCACAATCTGTTTTTTAGTTCAATACTACAAATTATTTCTATTAATTTTGTAAAACTCACTTGTATATTTCACTAAGTATACATTTTCTTTTGTTTGTTTTGATTATTGAGCTAAAAATTTAATAGGCACACTACATTTGTGTATTTTTAACAGTATGCAAACGAGAAACTATAATATTTTACTTGAAATCGTTTGCATGTGCATTGGTCAGGAACAGAGAATAAGATAAACAAAACAAAATAAAGACCAAAAATTAACGAACGAACAAAAAACGAACAATACCGAGATATCAAAAAGTACCAAGAGAATAATAAAGACCAAAAGAACAAGAAAGACTAAAATAACAACAAAGACCAAAAAGGAACAACTAGTCTGAACTACTTCACATCGTTCACTTATGGGATTAGTTCAATTGAACTAGTTCGTTCTTTTTGAGCCCAACCCTAGTTCATACATACACACATCAGTCTTGTCTCCGCTTCATCTTACTTTCATAATTGATCGGGCTTTTAGGTTTTTGTCGGGTTTGAGTCTAGTGCGGTCTTGTTGTCATGTAAATTAATTCATCATTCATATTGTCTAGTGCATTTTTGTTGTGGTGTGTAAATTAATTTTTGCCTTGCAGTGCATGCATATGTATGTATGTATGTACATAAGTACCATTTTCTTGACAAACTGTACATATGTTCAGGAATTTTATGCAGAGTTGCGAACCGAGACCGCCTGATATGAAAAATCTTTAAAATTCCAAAAAGTTGTTTTTAGTAAAACTCTTATAAATTGCGCATTTTTCCTTTGATGGTCATATTTTAATTGGAACAATTTTTAAAATTCCAAAAAATTTTTATACAATATTTTTACATTCATACATACCCAATAAGCATTTTGGCTGGATTTCAAGTGGAATTATGTACATTTGAAATCCAGTCACAATTTCCAATTTCCAGTGTTTAATTACAGTTGAAACACTGTTGAATTCAATAGCGAATCCAGCAAAATTAACCTTTGAATTACAATCGAACCAATCAGTACTTTTACAGTGTAATTCCAGCCTTGAACAATAGTGTGATTCAAGTTGAACCGAACCTGTTTTTACACTTGAAGTCAAATATGGAATTGCAGTGGAATTCAACAATTGAATTCAAGTGTATTTCAAGCTGCAGAAACAAGACTTTTAAAATAGAAAGCAAAATACAGTTCCTTTGTTTTCCAATAATAATTTTCTGGACATCTGATTTAGCTATTACTTTCACGACTTTACATACCTTTGTTTTTCAAATTCACTTTTTTATTTATATACATATGTATGTATTTTTGATATTTTCACCACAATTTCAGTTTTGATAATAAATATATTTTTATTGGGTATGTACAAATGTGTGTACATGCATAAATACGTACATAATATTTTGAGAACTCTTTTTCTTATTTTAGTATAAAAACCGATAAGCATAATATTTTTTCCATGCTTTCTTGTACCTTAGTTTTATAAATATAGACCGCTTATCTTGAAATCAGCACAAGTAATTCCTTAAAATTTAAAAACCGACACTTATTTAAACTATTTTAAAGTAAATTTTTATGCAATATGGAAACAAACTTCCTTATACCCATTTTAGACACGGAAAGTTTTCTGTGCAAAGTCTTAATTTAGCTGGAAGGAAGACAGAAAGAGACAGTTATCCTCCCTCTGTCTTTCACACAGCTGAGTTAAGACTTTGCAAATTAAACTTTGCGTGTCTAAAAGGGGTATTACTAAGCTGATGCGGAAACACTATTGTGAACAATCCAAATAAGTGCAATTCACAATAGCGTTAAATGCCAGAAACAAAACCTGCTCGTAATAGAAAGCTTTATTCTACCAGCCCGTTAAAATGATTCATTTAACATAAAAAATTCCTTAATATACTACAATACATACTATCGTTTTTTATATTTGTAGCGGGTTAGAAAAAATAATTTTAACAATTATACTTTTGTGTAAAACCTCAATTTCCGTTTTGTTTTTCTAATATGTGTTTTTATGCCATAAATCTATGGTATGAATTGCGAGTTGCAGGTTTTAATTTACGGAAACAGCGATATACATTCATATACATAAATACATACATATGTACATGTATGTATGTAACAGTCAATTAAGAAAAAGAAGTGCAAATTGACGAGCGTGAGATGGGCAAAGTAATTTTATTGAAACCAAATTAATTTAGTGCTAAATTTCGGTAATTACGGTTCCGTACACCAAAGGTGAAAAAAAGGAACCATATTGTTTTCGCTACGCTGTCCGTCTGTCCGTCACACCCCAGTAAAAAAAGACACTGCAAAATCGAAAAAAATCGACAAAATTAAAAAAAAATCTAGCACTAAAATAATTCGAAAAAATCGCCCAAATGAAAAAATCGCCAAAATGAAAAAAATCGTCAAAAACGAAAAAAAATCCTCATAACGAGAAAAAAGTCTAAAACCGAAAAAAAATCCTCAAAACGAGAAAAAAAGTGCCAAAACTAAAAAAATTGCCAAAACGCCAAAAACTAAAAAACACAAAAATAAAAAATCGCCAAAAGAAAAAAAAATGCGAAAATAATAAAAATCGCCAAAATTAAAAAAACTTCAAAAACCAAAAAAAAATCGCCAAAACGAGAAAAAAAGTGCCAAAACTCAGAAAGCGCCAATACATCCAAAAACCCCAAAACTAAAAAAACGCTTAAAACCGAAAAAACCCAAAAACGAAAAAAATTTAATTACATATCTCGTGTCCATACGGAACCCTTCGTGCGCGGGTCAAAGTCGCACTTCACTAATTTTATTTTAGAATCTGCTTGTTTTACACCCAGTAAAAAAAGAAACTCCAAAAAAGTCATGAAAATGTAGAGTTTGCGATCTGGAAGTAGTGAAAATTTCGATCCGATCTAATGATTTTAGGGATGTCATTGCAAGAAGTTCTCTTTTTCGATGCCTGGTCACTGAGTTGGAAGCGATATTAAGAAAAAATCCGTTTTTTGTGTTCTATGATAATATTTTCATCTAGGAAAAATGGTAAATAGTTACCTATTTTAACAATTCGTTTCTTTTTATACGAATTTAAGCCCGAAACAGTGTTTTCATGTAAATTTAAGCAAATAACTTTTAAATTTTCGACTAAAATTAGTTCATAAATTTCTTTAAAAAATTGATGTTTTTAAATTCTGGTGAGTATTTTCTAACACTATGGAGGAGTTACAAGGTTTTGTATGACTAAAATAAGCTTCTATATGGTTTTTACCTCACTCTCGGCAAATTAAAATTATCGATTTTTTGGAAGCAATGAAAATGTAGTTCCACTAGAAGGACTTCCATTTTTTTCACTGGGATGGTATTTCCTCAGGAACCGTAAGAGCTACGGACCTGAAATTTGGACAGAGTATGTAGAACCTTGGCCGCTACAACAACAAATACATTAGAACTAAAAACTAAAGGGTGTTCCAAAACGAGCAACGAAAATTTTTAAAATCCCATGTAATATACATATAATTGTATGTACATACGTGTATTGACACTTGATATATGTAAAATTAGTGTATTTTTGTATAGACTACAACAATTAACACTAAAATTTAAAAAAATTTTAATTAAAGGGTGGTCCTTCAGTTAATGCAATTTTGGCTATGTAATTTTGACAACTTGCTATATTTTGGAAACCGAAAGAGGTAAACTCTTGAAATTTTCAAAAACGGTAAAACTAAAAAATCTGAAAATTATAAAATCGCCAAACCAAAAAAAACCGCCAAAAATTAAAAAAAAATCGCCAAAACGAATAAAATCGCCAAAATAAAAAAAAAATTCTAACACTAAAATAAGTCGCAAAATTCGAAAAAATCGTCCAAATGAAAAAAATCGCCAAAATGAAAAAAAATCCAAAACCGAAAAAAATCTTCAAACACGAAAAAGACTCCAGTAACAAAATAATTGTTTAAATGAAAAAAAAAAACGCCAAAATGATATAATAGCCGAAATTAAAAAAAATCGCCAAAATGAGAAAAAAAGTGTCAAAACTACAAAAAAGCGCCTAAATGAATAAAGTCGCCAAAATTTAGAAACGCAAAAACCGAAAATCGCTAAAATTAAAAAAAATCGCCAAAACGAAAAAATCGTCAAAAAATAAAAAAACGCCAAAACCCGAAAAAAATCGCATAAACGAAAAAAAATGTCAAAACTAAAAAAATGGCCAAAATGAAAAAAAATCCAAAAACCAAAAAAATCGCCTAAACAAAAAAAATCGCCAAAATTAAAAAAATCGCCAAAATAAAAAAACGCCAAAATTATAAAAACGTCAAATACGAAAAAAATTACAAAACTATGTTTTATATAGGCTAAAGTTCGTATTGAATTACATATCTCGTGTCCGTACGGAACCCTTCATGCGCGAGTCAAAGTCGCACTTTACTGAATTTATTTATGTTTCATGTTTGTGTTTTTGAACTTTTCTTACAGTGTCCAAGATACAGAAAGTTTTCAAAATTGCATTAAGTGATAGAATAACCTTTAATTTTCATATATTTTTTAATTTCAGTGCTAATTGTCTGCATAAAAATACACTAACTTTGAAAATTGCAAGTATATACGCATAACTGTATGTGTACTATATTAGGATCTCCACATGGTCTGTGAAAATGTTCGTAATTGTTACAGTACTCGAAAAACCAGCCTGCGACAGAGAGACAGATAATACTGTTCTTTTCACTTTCGGTGTACGGAACCCTGATAAAAAGGATATCTGTATGTGAATGTATTGGAGTAAGACATTGGAGTCATGTTATTAAATAAACTATAATTTAAACTAACAGTTTTTTCCAACATTGGCTTAACAACAATTTAACTGCTACAACTGATCACATACTTTCAATTATTATTTTCTATTGAGAAATTTCAGTAAAAATTATTCGATCATAACATTGTTCCACGAAATCCGATTACTTTTAAATAATTTATATTTTGAGGAACATTTGGTATCATGTTCTCTTATTTTCCTTGATCAGTTTGATTCATTAGTCCTGAGTTTAAATTCTAGTTAAAAACAAATGGAATTGTTGTTAAAAATATGTTTTTCTGAGCAATTATTTATGTCGTTTTGGAAAACTAAAAATAAATTAAAAAAAAACAAACAAAACACACTTTTGCTTCTGTTGTCTTTGTTCTAAAAGTTTATAAGAATACTTTTATCAGAAATATTTATACTCGTATTACAAAAGTTTACGTGCGCAACAAACGTTAATCAAATTATGGCTGTATCGTTTTATATTAAGTTACAAATGTACAAACACATTCACAGATTTTTATCCACCTTACACAAAACAAAAAACAGAAAATGTGAAATAAAATATTAAAAGTTGACATTAAATAATTATGTATGTGGCATGCACCAAATAAAGTTATTTTCAACTTTTTACATTTACTTAATACATAGTTATAAGCAGACGACTATAAAATATGAGATTTTAATGCCGTTCGAAAGAGAGAAAGACGACGCATCGACTGTCTAATATATTTACATTAATTTTAAACTGTACATGTCGAAAACAACTCCTAAATTAGTTTATTTAGTGTATATTACACAAGAACTAGAGCTACACTACAAAATTACCTAAAACTTTGGAAACATTTCTAAATTTGAGTAAAAAAGTAGTCGTATGGCGCCAAAACTGTTTTTGCTTTAAACCAGTAAAATATTAATTGAACGTATAATTCAATAATGAACTAGTTTATAGTAATTATGTTTATATTTATATTTATTTCCCATAAAATTCGGAGCTTTGCAAAAAAATTTTTATTTTTTCTTAGATCTCAGATTTAGTAACAATATCCAAATTGTATATCTTTAATTCTGGTAATTAAATTCTATACCACATGATATATTATTTATTATAAGATATTATATTCATATTACATTCTTAATTACCATACATACATACTAATTCCTTGAGAGGAGACAAGAACTGAACCAAGAACCTTCTGTCTTATACACAGAAAAAAGTAAAAACAAGATTCAATTAAAAAAACATTATTTCAGTTAAAAAATTAATTAGTTTTCAACCAATCAAGAAAATTTCAGCAATATCTCATCCATTTTAATTAAATTTTTTTTTAATGTAATTTTGAAAACTTGCAATATCTTGTACACCGTATGAAAAGTTCAAAAACGCAAAAATGCAAAAAAGCTTATAAAAGAAATAGCAACAAAAATTAAATAAATTAAGCAAATAACCACAAAGAATTTCAAAAACTACTTAGCAGTGATTAGAAATATGTATTTATGTATATGGATGGTATCATATGCCAAGTACGGTACAAAAATTTTGATTCATGGAAGGGATGTTATCATATCCGTAGTAAAATCATTATATATTTCCTGTGATTATTTTTTTTAGAATTTCTAATTAAAATCATAATAGAAAGAAAATTCTAGGTTTGTTGTTGGAAGATGTGTTATAGGCAAATCACAAAAATGTGAGAAATGTTCAGTAGTCGCATGCTAAAAATTTCTCTGGGATAAACCCTCATAAGGATTTATTAACTCAGGTGTTCTGCGAGGAGTACCATGATTAAAAAAATAGTAAATATATTCAAATATGCAATGTCTCACAAACCTTCAATAGCAAAAATTTATATTTTTAAATAAAAATTTCAATTAAAAAAGATAAAGGTCCGTTGACATTTGAAACAAAATTTATTGATAGATTTTAGATTTTTTAGCTTAAGAAATTGTTTCACGAACTTATTTGTATGTTATTTTAAAACTTAGAATTTTGATTATATATCCTTAAAGGGGGCGGAGCCACAAAGCTCCAAAAAGGGCAACCTCGTGTTAATGAAAAATTCAAACCAATGCCAAGCTGATGTTTTTGATCTGATAAAAAAGATATTTTTTAAGTGGACTTCTTTATCCAGACGCTAAAAAAAGTCCCCTACATGTTTGCAGTTTCGGTAACAATTTAGGAAATATTCGAAAAATTTTCTGGCTTTTTACCAATCAAATGATGGTATGATTTTAAAGTAGAAACTTAATATGAACTAAGAACAAGATTTTGAACATTTAGAAAAAAATTTGATATCAAAATCACTACTTAGTCAAAAGTTATACGCAAATTAAATAAAATATTTATAAAAATTTTAAAAGTTATAAAGCGTCATTTACAAAATTTGTGGAAAAATTACGAAAAATTGTAATGCACACAAAAATAAAGCTTTTACATTTTTCTTTTGAATTGTTTACACAAAATGAAGAAGATCATTGTTATAGTTAAAGATTAAAGAAAATACAAAAAAACGCCCGACAAAAACTATAAACCTCTTCCGAAAAATCTGAAAAAAATTTCAAAAATACTTAACCCTATAAGGTTTAAAATTATGCTTAACGGATACCCTATTGTACAAGTGTAATTACGAGTAGTTTCTTAGGTATTTTTAAAAATTATACGTATCTACAAGTTACAAAAATAAATAAGCATTAATTTTCCTATAAAAATAAATTTGAATTAATGTTTTTCCAATTACCTGCATCTGCTTACAACATATAAAAATTTTCCGTGAAGCAGAGGTCTTACACAAAGGAATGCTATAAAATTCGCATTTATTAATATTTCGGCTGAATATTCTCACTAAGGAGAAAAAACATGCAATAAATACACAAAAGTAAGACCATATAAAAGTTTCTTTTGAATTCCCGGCAATTCCAGAAAAGATTTTTTAAAATCCACAAAATTATATGTTTTGGTGTTTCTGCTGTATTTTTCTTATCTTTCACCGAACGAAGATAATATTTTGGGAAATATTTGAAAATTAATTGTGTCGCAAGGTGGAAACAAATTTTTTGGTCTTAGCCTCAGAGTTTGATAAAAAAATGCCTTCCATATGATATTTATTACAAAAATAGGTCAATTTCGAAACGATCGGCACCTTTACTATCGAAACTTTTGAACCACAAATTTTTTTTAATATTTTCTATAGTATTAACTTTTGAATAAAAAAATATTAAGTTGGTATGCCAACAAAATTTTTAAATAATAGCGAAAAAATTAACCCACTTTTTTCTGCAAAAAGCGGCAAAAAATCTACTTTTTTCAAATATTTTATTTAATTTGACTTAATAGTGATTTTGATATCAATTTTTTTTCTAAATGTTAAAAATTTTGCGCTTACGTCATATCTAGTTTATATTTTAAAATCGAAAAAGATATGATTTCTCCATTAGCAGAACCGTGGTTGGAAAAAAACCCAAAGTTTAAATATTTTTTCTCGGTTATTTCCTACACTGTAAGGGCCAATTTCACCAACTCTATTTAAATATCAATTCATATTTAAATGTCGATTTTCATTCATTTTTATATGGAAAAATTACTTTTAAATATGAATTGATATTTAAATAAGTTGGTGAAATTGGCCCTAAGAGAAACTGCATAAATGTAGGAGACTTTTTTTTAGCTCTTCGATAGACTTCAGCTTGGTAAAACCTCCTTAAATGCTGTATGAAACTTTATTTTAATGGGACGGCTCGTTTAGAAACTGCAGAATTATTTCCACTTTTTTTCAAAATACCCAACTGTGCCCATGCTAGTAACGGTTTTCGTGGAAATAGACCTGGCTAGATATCTCAGCCAAAGGCTACATACAAGCTTTGGGCTATTGAATACAGAAATGTACGTACGGTCACTTTTTAATAAAGTAACTTTTGCTGGGATTCCTGTTTTGTTTAATATTAATAAATATCCAGCACAATATTTTGCCACAAAGCGAAATATGTTGCAGATTTCAGAATGAAGGTAATTTGAAGAACTTCAAGTTCATAACGAAACATAAATATTAACAATTAAGTATTTTTGCCTGCTTCTTTAATACTTACATATGTATGTATGTAAGTGCATATATACATATGTATGTATATATGTTGACCCCTGTAATTAATTGTTCTTGAAACAATTTTCAATATTTTAAATAATAACACAAATGTAAAACGAAATATTTTTAAAACAAATATATTTTTTAATATTTTATTCAATAATTATTTTCTTAAAGAAAATATAAATTGTTGTTTGTTGATCGTTATAAATCAGAATTATTAATAAAAAAATATTTGACAAAAATATAATAGGAATTCCAAAGTAAATATAATTAATTATATTAATACATATACATACATACATAGAGAAGATAACAGTAACAAAGTATAATAACAATGGTTACACATATAACTCTGTGCGCGTAATTGTCATATGTTAAATTTTTTTCGAAATCGACTTTTTTATGCATATTGGTTCTAAATCTATTAATTCAACTGTGGACAAAATCTTAAAGCGATAATTATAATAGTTATGAAGAAAACATAATATACATTTTATCGTATGTAACAGTGCAATTTACTTTGTAGTAAAAATTATCGTATATGTCATCAGGGCTGCCATATTTGACATCATCTATCTTTCGAATATGCAAAATTTGATTTTATTCGTTCGTTATCTTAGTATCCTAATTAATACGATATGTTTTAAGGCTGACACTTTTAGGAATACGTTGAATTTAAATTCGCAATTGACGGGTCTTCGCGCTCTTCTGAAAATTACATATTTGCATATTGGATATTTTGAAATTTTTAAGAAAAATTTACTATTACAATTCATATATGACGCCACTAGAAGACTTTGGTGTAGCTTAACCAACTCCTTCTTAGTAAAATTCCTTATAAATGTACCCTTTCAGAACACACATTGAATGTAAAATAAAAGCTTGTTGCTTTTGTTAAGAATTTTGAAAATTTAAGTTAGTACTATATTGTTGCACACGTGCAAAATGAAAAATGATATATATATACATACATATGTATATTAAAAAACGGCGTTTTGAGTGCCTGATTTATTTGGATGATTTTTCGAGTGTGAGCGTTTACGAAAATAGCATAAGAAATGGATATTGTTTCATTACGAAGCTGTAATAAAATATGATCAGCTCTCTATTTATATTAGTTCATTATTGGCAGTATAAAAACAGTCAAATGAAGTCTGTATTGCGACAGTTGCGCTGGCCAGAACCGCAACAAAACCGTAATATCTATACTAGCGTATTTTTTAAATTTTTCTACCTCTGTCCATAAAATTAATCTTACTTATTTACTTTCAGGACATACATATGATGCCAATATATTCTGCACATAGCACCACTGAATATTTCGTGTGCATAATAAATAACCGACTATTATCTGCAATGCGAGAACTAGCCCATGATTCGATTAAAAAAATTTGAATTCACCTGCTAATTCGTTATTGCCCAACAGAATTAAACTTCCAAGCTAAAAAAATATGTATGGTTCATATATTTTTAATATATGAATATATATGAATTCATGTATGGAAGTGTATAGGATTGTACATTAGGGAAAGTATTATGTATGAATTAATATATCGACTAATATATAAAATGTAGTATAATATTGAGCTCATATATGGAAATTTAATTAGGAAGCTCTTCATATGTGTGTTTATATAAAGAAATAAGATATATGGAGCCATATAAGTATATCAGAATGTATGCATACGTTATATTTCGCATAAAATCGTTTTGCAATCTTTTGTATTACTTGTATTTTAAGAACTCTTTTATCAGTGCTGAATTAGAAAAATATTAGAAAATGGCGGTAGGAACTAAGTCCCCAATGAACTAAGTCCCCAAAAACATAAATGAACTAAGTCCCTAAAGTTCTATATGGATGGCAACAAAAACAACTTTTGGGGAATTAGTTTTCTTTTTGTTAAATTTTTTTGGGCCAAGTTCATTTTTATGTTTGGGGACTTAGTTCATAGCGAACTAACTCCTCAAACTTTAGGGACTTAGTTCATTTATGTTTTGGGGACTTAGTTCATTGGGGACTTAGTTCCTACCGCCTTAGAAAATACATACAGTATGCAAAATTTATGTATGTTATTAAAGCCTCAATGTAAAAAAATAATCAAATCAAATAATCGAAAGGATGATTAAGTTATTTATTTGATAGAAAAAATGGAATAAGAAATAAAGTTCATATTACTTCAAGCAATTGTATTGAAAACTAATGTTTGTATAAAAACGGATTATATTATGTTTTGTAATTGCATTGATTTTTAATCTGATTTCTTAAATTAAATTTTATGAACGAATATGAGTTTTTTGTTTTTTAAATAATCGATTCAACTTTCCTCTTAAAATGATGACCAAAATGTTCGTTTTTAATTATTTTGTCCAAACAAATGTTTCGTTAAATACAACCTCCGTGTTTCAATGCGCTTTTTTGAATAAAGAGAGTACGAATATGAACTTTGCATACTGTATACCCAGCTAAAAAAATTATATATGGTCCATATATTTTTAATATATGAATGTATATAACTATATATGAATATGTATGAATTCATGTATGGAAATATATGGGATTATACATGGCAAAACTATTATATATGAACTAATATATGCACTAATATATGAAATGTATTACAACATATGAGCTCATATATGACAAGCTCTTCATATGTGAATCCATATATAAATATAAGATTTTATATATGGAGCCATATAAGAATGTATGGATACATGATATCTCAAATAAGATCGTCTTTGCAATCAAAAAAAGCTTGGAATTTGATCACTGCTGAATTGGAAATCCAATAGAAAATACATACGGTATGCAAAGTTTATATGCGTACGCTCAACGTTTAAAAAAGAAAAAGTTTTTGTTAAAAGAAACCATTCTTGCATGATTTTATACATTGTGGCCCCATTTAATATATCAAATAATCAAAAGGATAATCCAGTCATTAATTTTATGGAAAATAACAAAATTTTCTAGATAAGAAACAAAGTTCGTATTACTGTATTGAAAACTATTGTTAGACGGATTATTTTTTCTTTTATAATTAATTGCATTAGTTTTTAATCTGATTTCTTAACCTAAATGTTATGTACGAATATGATTTATGTGTTTTTTAAATAATTCATTCACCTGTTGATGACTGAAATGACCTGGTTCCATTAAATACAACCTCTCTCTCAAGTCTAAAAAAAAATTAATTTTAGCAATTTAATTTATTGCACAGCAGTGCGCTTTTGTGAATCAAGAGTGTATGAATATGAACTTTGCATACTGTGTATGAAAATGTATGAATATATATAATCATATATGCCCATATACCCTCATTTTTCGGATCCGAACCATATATGGGATATCATATATGCTCCATACATATTTTTTTAGCTGGGTAGGTAATATTTACACATACATGTATGAAAATTTATGAATATACATATATTATCATTTATGGCCATATACCCTCATTTTTCTAATCTGAACCATATGTGGGTCCATACATATTTTTTTTAGCTGTAATTTCAATGAACTCCGTTATGTGACATTTCAACTTCAATTAAACTACAGGGTGTTCGCTGGGATGGTATACAAGTTTAATGTTAATGTTTGGCAGTCCTCAAGTAGATACCTTGAAAATGTGTTTTAATCGTTAAAAAAGCTCGCCAATGACAACTCCGACTTTCATGAAAAAATCATAATGAGTGACGAGACACATTTTCATTTGAATGAATATGTGAATAAACAGAATAGCCTGGGCAATGAAAAACCCTCAAATTATTAATTTTCATCCATTAAGGGGCCCATACACACATACTGCTTGCAGTTACTGCCTTGGTATACGTGTGTGATTGATATTTTACCACTTACTTATCAATCATCATTTAAAATAAAAATTTATAAAATAAACATGCGTTTGAGAACAAAAAAAATTTTTTTGGTAGAATCCCAGAAATTAATAAAAAACTTATTTTGTTTATTTTATTTCCTTTTTTGTTTGTTTTACTTTATTTTTTTCAGTAAAACTTCAAATTTAAGAAAATACATATCAAAAAAATGGATAACCCAGCTAAAAAAATATGTATGGAGCATATATGATATTCCATATATGGTTCGGATCTGAAAAATTAGTGTATATGGGCATATATGATTATATATATTCATACATCTTCATACAATTCCCACCACAGTATGCAAAGTTCATATTCATACACTCTTGACTCACAAAAGCGCACTGCTGTGAAATAAATTAAATTACTAAAATAAAATTTTTTTAGACTTGAGAGAGAGGTTTTATTTAATGAAACATTTGTTTGGACAAATAATTCAAAACGAACTAAGTCATTTCATTCATCAGAAGGTGAATCAATTATTTAAAAAAACACATAAATCATATTCGTACATAACATTTAGCTTAAGAAATCAGATTAAAAACTAATTCAATTACTTATAAAAGAAAAAATAATCCGTCTAACAATAGTTTTCAATACAGTAATATGAACTTTGTTTCTTATCTAGAGAATTTTGTTATTATACCCTTTACCAAAAAATGGTAAAAGGGTATATATAGGTTTGTCATTCCGTTTGTAATTTCTCCAATATTAATGAGAGACACATAAAGTATATATATTCTGGATCCTTATGCATAGGGAAGACGAACAAGCGATGTCCGTCTGTCCGTCTGTCTGTCTGTCCGTCTGTCCGTCTGTCTGTACGTGAAATCGGTTTTCCCAAGCTCCCAGAAGAGCTAGCGACTTCGTTCTTAGACTGGTGAGTCAGAAATTTTCCGAAAAATTTTGCTATTGAAAATCAGCAAAATCGAGCAGACGGTTTCAGAGCTGGAAAACTCAAACTCAATTTACCCATAGAAAATAACTACCGAAAACAAGTTTTTATTACTTTTTTATTAAATTAACTTATTTTATACTTTGGTATGAATAAAATTGGTATTTATAATTAAAAAAAAAAATTTAAAAACTTAACATATTAAAAAACGTTTCCAGGGTTGGAAAACTTTAACTTTTTTCCTAATAATTAAACATATTTGATGTTTTAGGAAGAAAGCTACTTTCTCAGGAACGGTAAGAGCTACGGGTCTGAAATTTGGACAGTACATGTAGAATTTTGGTCGCTACAACAACAAATATATAAAAGCTAAAAATTAAAGGGTGTTCAAAAATGAGTGACGAAAACTTTTAAAATCCCATGTAATATACATACAATTCTATTATGTATGTACATATGCATATTGACACTTGAAATTTGTAAAATTAGTGCATTTTTATATAGGCTACAACAATTAACACTAAAATTAAAAAAATTTAAATTAAAGGGTGTTCTATCAGTTAATGCAATTTTGACTATGTAATATTGACAAAATGCTATATCTTGGAAACCGTAAGAGTTAAACTCTTGAAATTTACAAAAACGGTCTAACTAAAAAATCCGAAAATTATAAAATCGCCAAAAATTTAAAAAAATCGCCAACACGAAAAAAAATCGCCAAAATAAAAAAAACGCTAAAATTAAAAAAAAACGCCAAAAACCGAAAAAAGTCGCCAAAACAAAAAAATTCTTATGTAAACAAAAATCGCCAAATATTAAAAAAAATCTCCTAAATGAAAAAAAATCGCCAAAATAAAAAAAAATCGCCAAAACGAAAATAAATCGCCAAAATTAAAAAAAACGCCATAAACCGAAATTAAATCGCCAAATCAAAAAAAAATTGCCTATATGAAATAAAATCGCCAAAAAATAAAAAAATCGCCTAAATGAAAAAAATCGCCAAAAGGAAAAAAACGCTAAAATTAAAGAAACGCCAAAAACCGAAAAAAGTCGCCAAAACAAAAAAAAAATGCGTATGTGAACAAAAATCGCCAAATATTAAAAAAAATCGCCTAAATAAAAAAAAATCGCCAAAAACAAAAACAAAATCGCCAAAACGAAAATAAATCGCCAAAATTAAAAAAAAACGCCTTAAGCCGAAAAAAATCGCCAAAAACCGAAAAAAGTCGCCAAAACAAAAAAAAATGCTTATGTGAACCAAAATCGCCAAATATTAAAAAAAAATCACTTATATGAAAAAAATCGGCAAAATCCAAAAAATCGCCAAACGAAAAAAAAATCGCCAAAACGAAAATAAATCGCCAAAATTAAAAAATAAAACGCCAAAAACCGGAAAAAGTCGCCAAAACAAAAAAAATTGCCTATATGAAAAAAATCGCCAAAAAATCAAAAAATCGCCTGAATAAAAAAATCGCCAAAATGAAAAAAAAATCGCCAAAACGAAAATAAATCGCCAAAATTAAAAAATAAAACGCCAAAAACCGGAAAAAGTCGCCAAAACAAAAAAAAATTGCCTATATGAAAAAAAATCGCCAAAAAATAAAAAAATCGCCAAAATGAAAAAAAATCGCCAAAACGAAAATAAATCGCTAAAACGAAAATAAATCGCCAAAATTAAAAAATAAAACGCCAAAAACCGAAAAAAATCGCCAAAAACCGAAAAAAGTCGCCAAAACAAAAAAATGCTTATGTGAACAAAAATCGCCAAATATTAAAATAAAATCGCCTAAATGAAAAAAAATCGCCAAAATCAAAAAAATCGCCAAAACGAAAATAAATCGCCAAAATTAAAAAAACGCCAAAAACCGAAAAAAATCGCCAAAACGAGAACAAGTGTCAAAACAAAAAAAAATTCCCACATGACAAAAATACGCAAAAATCGCCAAAACAAAATATATGCTTATATGAACAAAAATCGTCAAAAATTAAATAAAATCGCCTAAATGAAAAAAATCGCCAAAATTAAAAAAAAATCGCCAAAACGAAAATAAATCTCCAAAATTAAAAACTAAAACGCCAAAAACCGGAAAAAGTCGCCAAAACAAAATAAAATTGCCTATATGAAAAAAATCGCCAAAAAATAAAAAAATCGCCTAAATGAAAAAAACGCTAAAATTAAAAAAACGCTAAAAACCGAAAAAAGTCGCCAAAACACAAACAAAATGCTTATGTGAACAAAAATCGCCAAATATTAAAAAAAATCGCCTAAATGAAAAAAAACACCAAAATCAAAAAAAATCGTCAAAACGAAAATAAATCGCCAAAATTAAAAAATAAAACGCCAAAAGCCGGAAAAAGTCGCCAAAACAAAAAAAAAATTGCCTATATGAAAAAAAATCGCCAAAAACTAAAAAAATCGCTTAAATGAAAAAAAAATCGGCAAAATCAAAAAATCTGCCAAAACGAAAAAAAAAACCGCCCAAATTTAAAAACGCCAAAAACCGAAAAAAAGCGCCACAACGAGAAAAAACTGTCAAAACTAAAAAATTTTAAAAAAGAAATAAAAACGCCAAAAAACGAAAAAATCACCGAAACAAAAAACAAATTGCCTATATGAAAAAAAATCGCCTAAATGAAAAAAATCGTCAAAATCAAAAAAATCGCCAGAACGAAAAAAAATCGCCAAAATTAAAAAAACGCCATAAACCGAAAAAAATCGCCAAAAAATTAAAAAGCACCAAATTAAACATAATGCCGAAAACCTAAAAATTGCACTAGAAAAAAAGTATGAATTTTTTCACAAAATGAATATGTACCTACATATCTCTGTGCTTATGTATGTATCTCTATACTACATAAACGCACTTTGGTAAAGGGTATATAAGATTCGGCACAGCCGAATATAGCACTCTTACTTGTTTTCTAT
This sequence comes from Tachina fera, assembly GCA_905220375.1. Lineage (NCBI taxonomy): Eukaryota > Metazoa > Arthropoda > Insecta > Diptera > Tachinidae > Tachina > Tachina fera. Next base: position 95,466,261 of record LR999963.1, read on the forward strand.
AAAATTAATGACTGGATTATCCTTTTGATTATTTGATATATTAAATGGGGCCACAATGTATAAAATCATACAAGAATTTTTTTTTGTAACAAAAAGTTTTTCTTTTTGAAACGTTGAGGGTACGCATATAAACTTTGCATACCGTATGTATTTTCTAATGGATTTCGAATTCAGCAGTGATAGAATTCCAAGCTTTTTTAATTGCAAAAACGATCTTATGTGAGATATCATGTATGCATACATTCTTATACGGCTCCATATATAAAATCTTATATTTATATATGGATCCACATATGAAGAGTTTCATAATTAAATTTTCATATATGAGCTCATATGTTATAATACATTTCATATATTAGTCCATATATTAGTTCATATATAATAGTTTTGCCATGTATAATCTCATATATTTCCATACATGAATTCATACATATTCATATATAGTTATATACATTCATATATTAAAAATATATGGACCATATATAATTTTTGTAGCTGGAAAATTTATTATTTGTTCATTTGTAAAACTGTCAGCAGTATGAGTTCATTTCGAAATCAAAACTATTTTGATTTTTCATACTGCATTGTCTGTGTGACAAATACATTAACAAAAATTTAAAATTTACCAACACATGCTCATCGCATGAGGATGAGGAGTATGTGTGCATGGGCCCCTTTAAAAGTGACGGGGTAACGGTAACTGTGAGTGGGGAGCGATATCGTGAAATTAATGAAAACTTTTTAACGCCTCAACTGCATGCTTTGGGCTTCATTAACATGTGGTATCTACCAGACGGTGCCATATCGCATAAAGCCAGGATTACAATGGAATTACTGGCAGTAGTATACCTTCCCGGCGGACACCCTGTAGTTTATGAATATTTTGATAATTCTGAGAAAAATCTTATAACCAATTTAAATTTCACTTATAAGATCTAAATATTATAGGCTAAGAGTTTATTATCCCAACAAAGAAATTTACAGATTTAAAACTCTTTGTTTAAGAAATTGAATAACACCTAAATATCATAGAGAATATTTAAATTTAAGGCATACTTCTGGAATAAAAGATTCGATAAATGAAACTGACGACGAACATTCCCTAAAATATATATAAGTACATATTTCAGTTGAAATAATATTTATTTAACGTCGAATATTATAATATCTGTGCAGAAAATTAATAAACCTGATTTTTGTAAACTTTTCTGTTAATAAATGTAATTTAAATTAATTCAAAATTTATCGTAAGTATTAACTAAATATATATTCGGCAATCATAAAAGTAGTGTGTCCGAAAATATCGCATGTGCCAAAAATTATTATTATTCTGAACATTTCCATAAAAATTACTATTAATTTATTTAAAGCGGCCTAAGTTTTATACACATTTTCAATTTCATGCCAATGCTACTACCCAATTAAAAATAAACTAATAAAAACGCTCTCCTGCAAAATTCAGTTTTCGTAACATTCGATAATTTCGCGCACAGGGGTCGACATAAGCACTCCGCTTTTTCACTACATTATTATATTTGGAAAAAGAACTTGTATGTGTTTCAATGTGTTTAATGGTGCATTGAAAACCAATTGCTGCCCATGTCACACAGACATTATAAATTTGAAATAACAAAAAAATAAAAAACCCCAAATACCAAAGTATACAACAAATGAAGCAACAAACAAAATAACGTACGGGTTGCAGTTCATGCACCATGAATTTCAATTCCATTAATTCCACTAGATTGACCTGCACGCTTTAAACAACAATAAAACAATGTGTATGTCTGCGCCTCTAAGCGGGCAGTAGATGAATTAATCGAAATTTCGTTGAGGGAAAGCAGACATGTTAACGTGCAAGTTTTCACGCACACACGTCTAAGCACACAGGTATACACAACAAAGAAGAGAATGAGACCATTCGCATTTGCTAACAATTCATAAATTCGTTGCTATTGACATGCATTTATTCGACAACAATAACAAATGTAATTGCTATGATACCATTCATTGCGATTTGTTGATTGCTCATGCGCACTCTATTATCAGCATACCATTCACTGAGTATTCGCTGATGTTTTGTATATCAATTTAAAGTAAATAGGTTATTTTAAGTGGATTTTATGGTTATAAATAAAAAAATGCAGCGTGAGGGAGGAAATTTTTGAAAAAACAAATGTTGATATTACAGTTTTAGAAAAAAAAGAAAATGCAAAAAATAAATTTTGGAAAATGTAAAATATATCTAAAATGTATTTCAAATAACTGTCTCATATAAAATATGACATAAAATACATTTCCAATCTATATCGTGTTTTATGAATACCAATGTAAGAGTTTTATACAAGCACAAGGACTACTTTGTGGTTAACCACAGCAAAAGCATTGGCACCATTCACTGAGTATTCGTTGCTTTTGACAAGACCAGTGAACATTTATATATAACGCAATAAAATTCGCCGCACTCATCTCTTTCGATTGTGCCATGCGTTATTTATTTCAAATGTTGTGGATTGACAACAATATGCAGGTTTTCTTGCGATTGCATTCAAATCAACAAAATACGCCATTCAATCTCTTCTCTGATACACAAGCTACTGACAGTGCTGTAGACGTTAGTTATGCCAACGAACAACAGGACAAGAATGGTTTTATTTTCAATAAAACCATGTTATTGAATAAAATTTTTAATTAAATTAAATTTAATTTTTAAAATGTGACATTCATCCACACATATACACACAATAACAACTATCACTGAAAATAAAATTTCAACAACTTTTTTCAAAAACTTTTTTCCTTGATTCTAAAATTTCAGTCAACAACTTTCAAAAATTCAAAAGATTTTTTTATTGAATCACCGATTTTCGTATTCAAATATCAAAATAATTTTTTTTCTGTGTAGGAAAAAGCTCATTTTGAGATTTCGCACACTGCAGATATACAAGTTTAAATTGATTTTTATTATAAACGTGGCCCGAAAGAGATACTTATTTGTGCAAAAAATATGAATATGTATATATATATATATATGTAAATCTCAAGAACTAAAAAAATTTATATATGTTGTTTTTCTAAACTAGTCTAATGACCAAATTTTGTAAATATAAACGTTTTTTTCGTTTTGAAATTTGTTTGGAAAAAATATTTTTTGAAACACATTTTCGTTATTGTTCATAAAAATTTTAAACATATAGGAACGAAATTGTTTACAAAATGTACGTACCTATAAGTGTTTCGTTCTTCTGGAGCTAACTAATGCCAATGCATTTAAAGACCCAGCGTTGCAAGACAACTTATGAATTAAATGATCATTTGAGGAACCATCAAAGCATCAAAGTTTTATGTTTTTTATGTTTGGCGCACTAAAATCCTTCTTTTGTTATATATATTTTCCTTAAGCTATCAAGGCTGCCCTTTTTAACGTCAATAAAAATGTAATTTATTATATGTTATCCCGACGATGTCGTTTAGTAAATCAAAATTATACCAAACAACAATATTGTTTATATGTATGTAATAAGTCTCATAATTTTTATTAATTTCATAATAAAATATAAAAGTATATAGAACCAGAAGAAGATGACACCTAAGTGCTCAAACTGACCACATTCGGTTCAAAAGTGTGTCAACAACGTTTGTTGTCAAATTGTACACGCCATTGTCAATCTGATAACGTAATCTTGACAATCGTTGTCAAAACGAGCAAAAATGTGATAAATTGACACTGAATTGTTGACACTGAATTGTTGACACCATACCGTTGTCAAGTTGACTCTATGCCGTTGTCAATGTGAAACCGTTCGTTGCCAACTGGACACCGTTCGTTGTCTATTTGTAAATAAGTTTCCGATTCATTTCCCAATTCATTCCCTTAAAAATATAAATTAAAATCTACGATTTCAGAAATTAAAAAAAAGGTGTAGAAAAATAAAATAGATTCATACCGAATATAAATTATTTGCTGGGTTTTGTATGAGTTTCTAGGCCTACTATGCTTATTTTTCTTTGGTGATTTTCAAAAATATTATTTGTGAATATGTGCATAAGATAAAAGGTTTGTGACTATTCAAAATGTGTGGTTGAAGTCTACTGATGATTTGTTACAGCAACAATGAAATGCATATAGACCAAGCTGAACCACCAGTAAATAAATTTCAAAATAATCTGCGATTTCTTTTTAAAAACTTGTTTTCATATAATTTAAATTTAATTATATACATATGTACAGGGTGGCCCAGAAAGACCGAAGTGGTGTGAATTCCTTATAACTTTTTATTTAAGACATATTTTTTTAATTTTTTGTTTTTTAAATACAGTAAATTTATAGGGAATATTTTTAGATTAGTTATTAAAAATTGTATCCCGCAAGTGGTGGCCATTTTCTGCTTCGCACAAATGTGCTCTTTCCATTTCCATTATTCATAACTTATTTATGAGTGACGAAGCCCATTTCCAATTAAATGGGTTTGTTAACAAGCAAAACTTTAGGATATGGGCTAAGGAAAACCCGAGAGTACTTCATCAACGACAATTACACCCAGTTAAGTGTACTGTTTGGTGCGGTGTTTCTTCAGAAAGGATCATTGGTCCATATTTTTTGGAAAATGAAAGAGATGTCGCCATTTCCATCAATGGTGATCGATATCGGGCCATGTTGGAAAATTTTGTAAGGCCAGCCGTGGAATACCATCCGCAAATATGGTTCCAACAGGATGGAGCCACAGCGCACACTCCGAGGGCCACAATGGCTATTTTACGCGACATCTTTGGGGAAAGAATAAATTCGCGTAGAAGCAATTTTAATTGGCCTCCGCGTTCCCCGGATTTAACCGCTCCAGACTGTTTCCTTTGGAGTTATTTAAAAGGGAAAGTTTATGTTAATAAGCCTAGGACTATTGAGGAATTAAAAACCAATATTCCAGACGAAATTAACAACATAACACCGGAAGTTTTGCGAAAGGTCATGGAAAATGTGTTGAAAAGAGATCATTTGTGCGAAGCAGAAAATGGCCTCCACTTGCGGGATATCATTTTTAACAACTAATCTAAAAATATTCCCTATAAATTTACTGTATTTAAAAAACAAAAAATTAAAAAAATATGTCTTAAATAAAAAGTTATAAGGAATTTACACCACTTCGGTGTTTCTGGGCCACCCTGTACATACAACAATTTAAATTAACTTAATTCTAAAATAATCAAAGTTGACATTAATGATCAAATGAACTATTAAAATAATAACATCATATTATTAAATAATACGTCCGATTTTAATTGTTTTGTACAAAAGCTAATAAGAGATGCACCATGCACTTTGAATCTTTCCAGGCAAAGAGCATATCTCTGAATTCCACACTCAGCCCTAATGGTGGCATTGCTTCCTTCAAATTCCCTTTTTAAAATATTGCAAGCTACGAAATGTTACGTTTGATGTTAAACATCAAACCTACTGATCTTACTTTATAAAATAAGTTAAAACGGTTTAAAATTATCGCTACCCAATTTTTAGCGAGAGGCTTTGAAAAAAAGTGTTCACAAAAAACTTAGTTTCATCTCATTAAAAGACCATGGTACCCCATAGGTAGGACAAAATTTCGTACAGGAAAAATGTTGTGCTATTTATTTTGCAAAAAATTTATATAAAAATTTTTTTCAATAAAAGTGATGGGGCCAAGTATTTTTATTTGTGTGAAAAGTACATAGGGCAGGGCCGGTTTGAATGTTATCAGTGCAATTTATACGCACATGTAATTTTTATGGCCAGTCTATGTGAAACTGCCGGCTTTGGGCATATTGGGTGGTATGATATACATATCGAGCCTTATTTTCGATTTTAACGTAAGGGACAAAAAATTTTTCAGGGGAAAGTTTTTTTTTAAATATTCAAATATGTTTTTGTGCGTAAATTGTCGCTTACTATAGAATTCTATAGCCCGTATCTTATAAAAGTTATTAACAATTTTGGCATTTTGATAATTCTAAACTATGAGTAGGCCATTAAAATTTTAGTTTCAATTAAAAAGTATATTTTCAATAACATGTCGCTTACGATTAAATCGAAAAAAAGCTCGATATGTATGTGTCTATAAAAATGTGTTAATTAGACGTAATTAATTGAACTTGATTAGAATTGTGTTTACGTTTGTTTTAATTTTTCGACACGTTCAGCGTTATTATGGTTGTCGTAGTCGTGAAGAAATATATAAAAAGAGACAATGCTTTGTATATGTAACAAAAGTAAATGCCACTATATAATAGATAAATTTAACAAAACAATAATATTTTTGCAGCTTATTTGCATGAAAGTGAATCTCAAAATGTTCGTAAGTCAACTTAAACCGTAGTGTCAAAACACCAGAGATATGTACATTAATTTTAGTTTAGTTTGCTTAGTTTTCATATATAGTTATTGTTTTCAGTATAAATTCTCGAACATCAAATGTGATTAATCTACTTAAAAATATTGCAAATATATGATATGTTACACTGCACAACAATAGAGGTTTTTTCATGATGTTTAAATAAAAATAGCCTATTCTTATGTATTTTTGTCTCCTGATTGCGATGGCTTCATTAGATTTTCGATATCAGCTATAGTTTTGAAGATATAGTGTCATTTATGATTTGCATAATTTGCACCTCTTTTTGTATTATTCTGTTAATATATCACGAATGGTACTCCAAGCTTATAAATACTTTCTGGATTATTAATCTACACAAAAATCCCTTTTATTTAAATAGATTCACATTGATGAGTATATAGCGTATCTGACTATTATTGCAAGGATGTTTAAAATCGTGTGTTTTTAGTTTAGTCATTAAAATTTTTTTGACTTTTATTTTTTTATCAAATATAACTAAATCTAAAAGTAAATTGGAATAAAAGATAAAATATGTAAGTCAATGTTTATACTCTATTATCATCAATTGTAATTGCATACATGAATATGTACATATATTAAAGTCGTTCTTTTTATATATTACCAATGTTACCAGATTTAAATAAAAATAATTTTCCCTGAAGATGTTGGAAAATCCCAACGAAACGTCGGATACATTAAGAATGAAATAGAAAACGTCTTTTATTTACATTTTGAAGAAGTTAAATGACCTTGAAAGCCTGAATAGATACAATATCTATAAAACTACATTAACTCATGTATTTTAGTTTGCTGATTACAAAAATATGTTTATTTCTTTTCTAGTCGCTCTAAATTCAGAGATATTTTGTGTTACATTAAAAAAAACTTGAAATTTTTCTTTTCGAAAGCCAATTACGCAAAAATATATATTGTGTGGACCAGTCCAGAAAATGTTTGTATTATTGGTAGTTAATTTATAGTGTTTTATTATAAAAAAGTACCGGTGTCTTATTTTTAACTAGAGCTGATACAGTTATTTCAACCATGGAATTGAAATCGTCATAAAAAATTTGACTAATGTCATGTAACATAACTCAATCATCAGAAATACTGTTGTGTAGCAATAAAAACACTATTTTCTATAATCACTCTTTCCCTAAAACTGTGATCGCCAATGTTTGGGTTGTTGCTGCGGCAATACTATTTACTATACTATATTATATTTTTTTCACCATTTTTCGTTCACAGAAAATATTTCACGTGAATATGACTCGGCTGGTCTTAAATTCAGCCTCTTTTTTGACACGTGGTGATTATATTCTAATAATTTTGTATTAAGAATTAAAATTTTTATTTTTATTTGTTTTTTTTATTTCGTAAAAGCTGCAAATTTAAAATATGATATAAATAAACTACCAATAACACAAAAACTTTCTGGACTGGTCCATACAACATTTTTTAATAATTGCACTAATAACTTGTAAATGGACAAATGTAATTTAAAAACAATTTTTTTTGATAAGCCAAAAAAAAAATTTCAAGATTTTTTTAATGTTACACGAAATATCTTTGAATTTAGAGGGGCTTGAAAAGAAATAAACATATTTTTGTAATCAGCTAACAAAAATGCATACGTTATATTTGATAAAAATTAAAAATGTTCAGGGACTAAACTAAAAACACATGATTTTACACATACACAGTCAGATACGCTGATATATTTTTACCAAAAAAATTTAAATCCCGAAATTCCGGAAATATTGGAATCCTGGAAAAGCCCACGATCTCGGGATCGGAATTTAAGAATCCCGAATCCCTCATTAACGTTTCTTTTTATATTGTCAGTCGTTGTATTTTAGTGCACTTTGGGTATTTTTTTTTGGTGTATCTGACACTTCATAAACGTGAAATTTCGGTTAATACCCCTTTTTAATAAGCGGGTTCTCACGGTGCTTTTTAACAATTTTTATACACTTTACCAAAAAATGGTAAAAGGGTATATATAGGTTTGTCATTCCGTTTTTAATTTCTACAATATTAATAAGCGAACCCTAAAGTATATTTTGGACCCGTGTGCACAGCGAAGACGAACAAACGATGTCCGTTTGTCCATCCGTCCATCTGCCTGTACGTCGAATCGGTTTTCCGAAGTTCCCACAAGAGCTAGAGACTTCGGTCTTGAACTTGTACGTCAGAAATAGTGCGAAAAACTTTGTTATTGAAAGTCAGCAAAATCGAGCAGACGGTTTCAGAGCTGGAAGACTTAAACTTCATTTTGCCTTGCAAAATAACTACCGAAAACTAGTTTTTATTATTTATTTTATTAAATAAAATTATTTTATACTTCAGTATGAAAAAAATTGGTATTTCTAATTAAGAAAAAAAATTTTTAAAATAAAAAAGTTAAAAAGACGTTACCAGGGTTAGAAAACTTTAACTTTTTTTCTTATACAAAAGTAACTTCCAAAATAATTTTTTTTTCTATAAATTAAACATATATTATTATGTTCGTAAAAGAAAGATATTGGTGAAAAGATCAGAAAAATCAAAAATGATGATTCCAGGGTTGGAAAACTTACAATGTTTGTGATATAAAAAAATAACTACTGAAAACTAATTTGTATTGTTTCTATTAAATAACCTTATTTAATACTTCAGTAAGAAAAAAATTGGTATTGCAAAATAAAAAAAATTAAAAAGAAATAGTTTGGTGAGAGAAATCAGAAAAATCAAAAAGGATGATTTCAGGGTTCGAAAACTTACACATTTTGTGATATAAAAAATAATTACTAAAGGGTGTACTATCAGTTAATGTAATTTTGACAAATTGCTGTGTCTTGGAAACCGTAAGAAGCAAAGTCTTTAAATTTTCAAAAACGGTAAAACAGAAAATCTCGAAATCACAAAATCACCAAGTCGAAAATAATCGCCAAACCCAAAAAAAATCGCCAAAAAGAAAAAACCCCAAATAAAAAAAATCTAGCACTAAAATAAATCGCCAAAAAACGAAAAAATCGTTTAAATGAACAAATCGCCGAAATAAAAAAAATTCCCATACTAAAAAAACGCCAAAAACCTCAAAAAATCGCTTAAACGAGAAAAAGCATCAAAAGTAAAATAAGCACCAAATCAAATAAGAAACGCCAAAAATGCAAAAAACGTACAAACTAAAAAAACGTACTAAAATTGCACTAGAGAAAAATTTATAAATTTTTTCACAAAACAAATATGTACTCGTATGTATGTGCTTATGTTTGCATCTCTATACTACATAAACGCACTTTGGTAAAGGGTGTATAAGATTCGGCACAGCCGAATATATGTAGCACTCTTACTTGTTTACAGTGCTTTTGCTGCCGTTTTAGCAGCTTCCTTTTGATTAAAAATTTATATTTTTCTTGCAAAAAAGAAAACTGAAGTAATTGGGAAGTACCGCATAATTTTCTGCATACTAACACTTTGCAAAAAAAAATTAACCTCTAAAATGAGATGTTTTTTAGCTACTTAATGCTCGCTTAGTACGAATATTGCAGTTATTTATTTATCTTAAGAAGCGTTTTCGAGTTATTCACGAAAAACGTGTTTTTGTAAAGTTTACAAGGATATATCCAAAATTTTTTAGAAATGTTTATTAAAATATGGCAAATTCGAAACTGTTGTTAACATTTTTTATCAGCCCATATTTTTAATGTGTTGATCGGGTAAAAATTCATTGAGCTAAGGCCCTTTAGATTTAAAAAAATTTTACGATTTTAAGTCTTGTTTAATTCAGTATTTTAAGTTGCACCCTTCAGCAAAAAAAAATCTAAAATTTATCTTAAGCCTGTATCTTAAATAAAATCTTATGGTCAACTTATTAAGCGTTAAATTGTTATCATGGGACAAAAAATTAAGAAGTGACGACATATTTACTGAATATATCCAAATTTCAATTTTAGGATGTTTTCACTATAACTTTTTTTTACATCTAAAGCGCCGCACTTGAGTGAATTTTTATCCGATTAATACACTGTAAATATGAGGTGATAAAAGAGAAACATATCTTTTTAGCATTGTACAGATTGCGTAATTTAAATAAACACTTCTCAAGATTTTTGGATATATCTTTGAAAACTGCAAACTGCGTATATCTCGAACACGCTTTTCAAGAAAAATTAGGGCCATATTTGTTTTCAGCACCCCCAATTTAGTTAAAGAAGTAAAAAGTCACTCGTCATGGATATTTTTACTAAATATGTCGAAACTTTTAAAGTTTTTGCACGATGATAATAACTTAACTCTTAATAAGTTGGCTACAAGATTTTATTTAAGATACAGACTTAAGATAGATTTTAGAATTTTTGTTTTGCCTAAGGGTAGAACTTAAAATACTGAATTTAAAAAAACTTAAAAACTTTAAACTTTTTTAAATCTACATGGCCAATAAACACATTCAAAATATAGGCGTATAAAAAAAATATCTTTGCAACGGTGTTAAATTTGCAAACTTTTAATGAACAGTTGTCAAGATTTTAAGAAATATCTTTGTAAACTGGAAAAAACACGTTTTTGGAATATCTCGAATACGATCCTTAAGAAAAATAAATAGATGTCATATTCGTGTTCAGAGACCCTAGATTAGCTAAGAAAGCATCTAATTTTTTAGGTTATGGCAAAAAGATAAAATTTTTTTGCATAGTGTAATTGATTGAAAGTAGTACACAACAAGCATTTGTTAAAGTTTACACAAATATTTAAACATCCTAGAAAAATTTCGTGCTATTGACAGCATGAGGTTGTCAACAAGAGTCAGTTGTTCTAGATAAATGATAGACAAGGCCCAATTTTTTGGTACTGTATTAACGTGCCCACAGTGGGGGATTTTGAGAAAAAAGTAAAAATTATTCTGCAGTTTCTAAACGAGCCGTCTGATTGTGATGAAATTTCATACAACATTTAAGAAGGTGATACCAAGCTTAATTCTGGAATTGGGATTATATATCCTTAAAGGGGGTGGAGTCAAAAGCCCCAAAGTTAATGCAAAATTCAAACCGAAGCCAAGCTGATGTTTTTGATCTGATAAAAAAGATTTTTTGCAAATGGATTTCTCTATCCAAGAGCTAAAATAAGTCTGCTATATTTACGCAGTTTCAGTTTAGGAAATATTCGAGAAAAAAATTTAAATTTTGGATGTTTTACCAACTGTTCTGTCCACTGTTCGGCTAATGGAGAAATCAAATCTTGTTCTTTTTTAAAATAGAAACTTGGTATGAGTTAAGAAAAAAATGTTTAACATTTAAAAAAATTTGATATCAAAATCACTATTAAGTCAAAAGTTATACGCAAATTACATAAAATATTAAAAAAGTAGATTTTTTGTCGTTTTTTGCAGAAGTGGGTTAATTATTTCGCTATTATTTTAAAATTTTGCAAAGTTACCAGCCCTACATTTTTATTTATTTTAAGGTAATTTTAAGAATTGCCGGGAACTCAGAAGAAAATTATATGTGGGTTTACTTTTGTATATATATTGCACAATTTTTACCTAACTGAGAATTTTCAGCCTAAAATATTGATAAGTAAGACGTCTGTCTTCTCGGAAAGCTCTTTATATGTTACAAGCAGATGCAAGTAATTAGAAGAAAATTAGTAGAAGTTTTTTGTATCGGAAAATGAATACTTATTTATTTTTTATTGTTGTAGCTGTATTAATTGAATATATTGGTGTAATATTCATGTATGTAGTTATGTAGCTACGTCTAATTTTGAAAAATACCTGAGATAATACTCGTAATTATACTTGTACACAAGGGGGTAAAAAAAAATTTTTTAGGACTTAAGCATAATTGTAAACCTTATAGGGTCAAGTATTTTTGAGATATTTTTCAAGTACTGTGGTAATGGTGGCGATAGTCCTGTTTTGGGAATTCAAAACCGTGAAAAAACAGGACTATCTCCACCATTACTACAAAGGTGATGGCGAGCCTGTTACGAATGGGGGGAATTTGGGGATTTTCATGATAATTTTATAATTTTTAGTAATTTTTAAGCAGCATAATTTCCTTGAGTGTACATCTTGCGAATTTATGCTTTATATATTTTCATGATATAGATATGTAAGTGTGATTGTTAAGATCTAATAAATGCTTGACCATAGATAAGAAATTTGATATGTATACAAATTGATTTTATGTTTGTATGCATGTATGTACATATGTACATACAAATAAGTGTTCAACTCAGTCTTTGAATATATATTTTTTTGTCATGTCATGTGTTTTGTTGTTGTTCTAAATTTTCGTCTATAGATGTGAAATATCTTCATAGTTTTTTTATTTGAAATTAAAAAACGTTGTTTTAAGTTTTATCTGCATTTACTTAAAAGTTTGTGAGGATTTTCTGTTTCAAGTAAAACTGAATGCCTGAAGATACATACTCTATAGTAACAGTAACTATATTAATAGAAATATTAATTATATTTAATTTAAAGTTGATGCAACGTTAGTTACTCAATGTTAGAAATTTTTGGGGGTATACGATTTTTTCTTGCGATGAAATCGTTTGAATTACTTTTGAAAGCTTAAACCTCTACAAAATGTTTGTTTATTTTCCATATTGCCATTTGATATGTATATAATTTATTATATTAGCATGAATAAGAATGCAGTAAGCTGATGTCTTTGCTTGCTATTGCAAACTAAATTTTTTATTCAATTGGTCTGCTATTGAATAAAAGAAGCTTTTATCTTAAATTCTGATGTAGTTAGAAGCACTTGAGATTCTTTGTTGGAATCTTAGATATATAGATACAATATAGAATTGTGAAACGTTCATTCATTCTAAATTTTTTGTGTTAAGATCATCGTATGGATATGAGACCGAATTTAAAGGTACTTTTAAATTAGTTAAATCATAATGAACAAAATCATTTTATTCTTGAATAGCAATCAACAGAAAACAAAGTCGTTTTCTAAGAATTTAGATATACTCTGGTATACTATAGGAATTAATTAATTGTGGATAATTAAATTTTAAAAATTTAGTTGTGCTAATTTTGTTGATTGATACTGATACTAAGTTTACATTAATACGATATATATTTATTTTATGAAGGCTAATCGTCTTTAGCTTATATTTGATGTTCTACAAGATACGATGTTTTCCCATTTTATGAACTTTATTGTATTCATATTTTAAAGGTTTTTAATTTAATTGTACTTTGTGTGTCTGTTAGCAGACTGTACGTATAAGTAAGACAGTCACTCTTTATATCTATTTATTTGTCCTTCTAATGTGTCTAGTTTTTGATTTTACAACTTGAAATAGAGAACATATACATATGTATATAATTTTTAAAAGTATACATATAGATAAATATATGTATGTATGTAGAAATTAGTTCATATACAAGGAAATACATGTTTAATAGTCAACTATTCTAGAAAATATATCACAAATAACTCAGTTACCTCCACTGGTTGACCCCTTAAAGTAATTCTTGTTAACGTAGGCTGGATTGTATCGCATGCAGATGTAATAATTTTTCACTTAAAAAAGGTCCTCATCACCGTCAATCATACACTATACAACACGTTTATGAGTTGTATTGATCCAGATACAATTGCTGCCTGCGAATTCATTATTAAAAAAAAGCATTTCGTGAGACATTTTTAGATTCTTTAATTGAACTGTAGTGAATTTTAATCAGAAATAATTCATAGTTAGGCTCAAGTTCAGTAATTTCAATTCTTATTGAATGAAATATTTTTATTAATTAATGTGAGTTTCTAAAGAAGAGAAGAAAAATTAAACTTAGACTTTAAGCTGGGGGAAATACCGATACTTTTCTGTGCAGCCACGCACTTCATCAGCACCCTAGTCTATCTACTTGGGTAGAGATTCTTAGTAACATCAGCTATTTAACTTAAATTTACAATGAAACGGTTTCACAGTTTCAGAAGGCTGGCATAACTAAAATAAAACTGTAGAATGCAACAACAAGTAACATAGACCACTACACAAATACTTACATGCATGTACCGATGGTACATCGAATAAGTAAAAATAATTAATGTGGTGATCGTAAAAAGATAAGTAAGAATAGTTAAACATACTGAGGTAGAGTAATATAATTTCATGCTAACCTAAATAGAAAAATAAAAAAAATGGAAAAAACAGAAAATTAATAGTGATACTTATAAATGTGTTTACCAAAGGTAAATCAATTGTATACACAACAATCGTTTCTCATATTCCGTTTCATTGTAAATTTAAGTTAAATAGCTGATGTTAATAAGAATCTCTACCCAAGTAGATAGTCTAGGGTGCTGATGAAGTGCGTGGCTGTACAGAAAAGTATCGGTATTTCCTCCAGCTTAAAGTTTAAGTTTAATTTTTCTTCTCTTCTTTAGAAACTCACATTAATTAATAAAAATATTTCATTCAATAAGAATTGAAATTACTGAACTTGAGCCTAACTATGAATTATTTCTGATTAAAAGAGCATTTCATCATCATCTAACAGCTTTATTCATATTTTTTTTCTAGCATGCATGCCTTAATATGCTTCTATCGATAGTGACGCGAGAGTCCGAGATGTAGTGGTGTTTCAATTAAAAATCTACACTATTAGAATTTACGAATTCACTCTTTTGAACTTTTTACACAGAAGATACATTCATATGTATTTCATTTGCAAAAAGTCATAAAATTTCTTTGCATATAAAATTGTACCTCAAATACAAAAAATTATGAAGTGAGTTCTAACGGCAGAAATGCCTATTTTACTGTGAGTTCTGAAGCTCTCAATGAAAATAATACAAATAATAAATCTAATGAAAATATTTTTTTAACGACAAATCCAATTTTTCGTCAGCGATCAACTTCGCTTTGTCCAATTCCAAATAGTGATTCATTAACATTACAGTTGCCTAGTATTTCGTCATATAAGTCAGTAATATCATCTCCTTCAGGCTCGTGTTCATCACTTAATAAAGTTATCACTACAGATAAAAGTAGCTCAAAATCCAAGGTACAAGTCGGAATGGACAGATACATAACAGTGGTAAAGCGTGGGCGAAGCCCGAATTCTTCAAAAATTTCATCTGCTCCAAAGATGTCTAGGGATACCAATCGTCAAAATCGTTTTTCATTATTGCAAGTCACCGATGACAAGCCCGCTGCATCATCGCAAAAGTCTTTTAAGCCACCACCTATATATTTGAGAGAGAAAAATTCTAACGCCCTAATTAAAAAATTAGTCTCGGCCATTGGTGAAAACGCATTTCATGTTATTCCAATAAAGCGTGGTAATATTGACGAAACTATAATTCAAATATACGAAGAAAAAAATTTCCGTAAAATAGTGACTGAATTTGAAAAAAATAAAACAAGTTTTTATACGTATCAGCTTAAAAGTGCCAAAGGTATGCAGATCGTATTGAAGGGTATTGACTCTTATGTTAATCCCGAAGAAGTAAAAGATGCACTCATGATACAAGGATTTAAGGTAAAAAATGTTACCAATATAATAAATAGGGAGAAGATCTCCCAGCCTCTATTTCGTGTTGAATTGGAGCCGAATGATATACAGCTGAAAAAAACGAGACACACATCCAATTTATAGCCTAAAATACCTCTTATACCGAAAAATCACAGTTGAAGAGCCACATAAGCGATCAGGTCCCGTACAGTGCCATAATTGCCAAGAATATGGCCACACAAAAACATACTGTAAATTACCCACTGTTTGTGTTGTGTGCGGCGAATTACACGGCACTGCTAGTTGCAATAAGCCAAAAGATCAAAGTGATAAAAAATTCTGTAATTGTGGAGGTAATCACACCGCTAACTACAGAGGTTGTCCTGTGTAATCTTTTGTCAAACAGACTATGGTGCAAAAACCCAAATTAGCTCCATCTCAATCAGCAAACGCTTACTCCGCCACTTTTGTGCAAAGGAGCCAACCAGCTACTTCCCGTGTATCGTATGCCGATGCTGCTAGAACAAATTCTATTCCCGCACAAAATGTTCCACCTCCAAATAATTCAACAAATGCAAACTCAAGCTTTAACTTTAGTCGCCTTGAAGCTACTATTGACAATTTGGTGCAAACTATAAACAACTTTACAACAAATATGACTAACATGATGCAAGAAATGCTGAGAATGCAGAATACTCTGCTTCAAGCATTAATTAACAAGCCATTAACACGTTAAAAATATGTTTCTGGAACGCAAACGGCATTCGCCAACATAAAAATGAACTTGAGCACTTCCTTACGGAAAAAAGTATTGATATAATGTTGGTCTCTGAGACACATTTGACTTCGAGAAGCTTTTTCAAAATAAATGGCTACACTATGTATGATACAAAGGACGCTAGAGGGAGAGCATGCGGTGGATCTACAATTCTAATTAAGTCAAGACTATATCCTTGACAACGTTAGTGAAGAATATATGCAAGCTACGAATATTTTTGTAGAAAATTTTTGTTCTAATTTCGTAATATCATCAATTTACTCACCTCCCAGATTTTCAGTTACCGAAGATCAGTATGAGAAGTTCTACAAATCGCTTGGATCTTGTTTCGTGGCAGCTGGAGACTACAATGCAAAGCATACGTACTGGGGATCGCGCCTTTTAACACCTAGAGGTCGAGCTTTGTTTAATACAATTTCAAAAATGGGCTTAGATGTTATTTCGAGTGGGGAGCCCACTTATTGGCCTAGTGACGTACGAAAAATTCCAGATGTTATTGATTTTGGCGTAATGAAAAATATATCTAGGGATTTAATTAGTGTTGAAACTTCTCTAGATCTCTCCTCCGATCACTCCCCCACTATCGTTACAATTTGTAACCCACTAAGAAGTGACTTACCTCACCCATATACGAAGATGACCAATCGTGTTAATTGGCTGGGATTCAAAAAATATCTTAGTAGTCATTGCACGGAAAATATTGCGTTAAGAACACCCAATGACATTGAAACTAACATTGCCAATCTTAACGAAATTATTAAACAGGCTGCTGAACATGCCACTACCTCCCATCCGCAGTCTGGGTTTAATAAAATTTATTCCAGGGATATTGAACATCTCGTATGTGAAAAAAGAAGAGCTAGAAGGGAATGGCAACAGCACAGATCACCCCAACATAAACTCAGACTTAAAGAATGTTCTACACGACTTCAAGAGTTGCTTGCATCTGAAAAAACTGCATCTCTTAAAAATTATTTGGAAGGTCTTGATGTCACACCGACATCTAATTACTCTTTGTGGCGCGCTGCTAGAAAGCTTAAAACCCCCGTTGAGTTCAAGCCACCTCTGCGCACATCTACCGGAGATTGGGCAAGAAGCGATACGGAAAAATGCAAAATATTTGCTGAGCATTTAAAATCCGTATTTACCTCAAATACATGTACTGGTGTTGCTGATTTGCCGAATGTAGTTGCTCTACCCCCTCGAGCCTTAAAGTTTAAGATGCGTGATGTACATAAAGTAATTGCTGAACTCAAGCCAAAGAAAGCTCCAGGTGTTGATGGAATTAGTAACAAGATGCTGATGAACTTGCCGCATATTGCAATAAGAATCTTGCTGTTTATTTCTAATGCCATATTACGACTGGAGTATTATCCACAACTCTGGAAGCTTGCAAAAATCAAAATGATTCCAAAGCCGGGAAAAGATCTTACTAAAGCTGAGTCATATAGGCCAATAAGTTTGCTGTCAACTATGTCAAAACTCTTCGAAAAGCTGCTCATGACAAAATTGTCCCCAACTTTAACAGATAGTGGGTGCATCCCAGACCATCAATTTGGTTTTAGAAGTCAGCATAGCACCATTGAACAAACTCATAGATTTGTTCAATTTATAAGAAAAACATTTGAGGAAAAGAAGTATTGTTCTGCCCTGTTTATTGACGTTTCTCAGGCATTTGATAAAGTGTGTCATGAAGGCCTAATTTTAAAATTAACATCATATCTACCAATAAATTTAGTGAATTTATTAGAAAGTTATATTACTACTCGGAAGTTCACGGTTGTGGAAGGAGAATTCATGAGTGTGCCCGAAATTATATTATCTGGTGTGCCACAGGGTAGCATACTGGGGCCAGTTTTGTATTTGATCTATACTTATGATATGCCTTTGAGCAGCAATATCCATACATCTACGTTTGCCGATGATACAGCCTGCCTTAGTATGCATGAAAACCCTCACGAGGCTTCTCGATATCTACAAGAACATATTACACAATTGGAAATGTGGTTGAATTTATGGAGAATTAAGGTAAATGAACAAAAGTGTGTCCATATAACGTTTACCATAAGAAGAGAAACTTTTATTATACAAGTCGCTTTTAAAGCCAATATGGTGTTACGGTATCCAGTTATGGGGCACTGCTTCAGCTTCCAATGTAGAGAGAATCCAACGAAGGCAAAACAAAATTTTACGGTTAATAACATCGGCTACATGGTACATCAAAAATTCTAATATACATCGTGATTTAAATATGCCACTAGTGACTGCAGAAATTGAAAAATACGCAGGCAAATATTTAACAAAACTCGAGTCACATCCTAATCCGCTTGCTCGTAATATTTTGAACTTTACTGGACACATCCGCTTAAAAAAGAGGGACACAAGGGCTCTATTACTCAACACGCCAAATGGGATTTCTTGAAAATACTTTTTTATACTTTTTTATAATTTTTTTTCTTTTTTTATTATCACTACTTATGTATTATTTATAACTATTACCAAGTTTATATCCGACAGTGGTCGGTCCTAATAATTATATTTTAGATTTAAGATTTGAATACTTATTGTTAGTTCATATTTGAAGATACAATAAATAAATACATGTATTAAAAAATAAATAAAAATAAAATTGTATGACGTGAGGAATATTTTTAATTATACATGCTTTGACTTGCTCTCACTTTTTCGGTAAGTTTATTTGATAGTAATATCTTTTTAGGTTGAATTTTATAATTTATGCATGCTTCAGCATGATTCTTGTTGAAGTCCATATTTATTCACTAAATTTGTTTGATACTCATTTATACACATCTTTATTCTTAAAGAATCGATATCAAATTCCAATTTCCTAAGTTTATTTATATTTTCTAAAGATCTGATAGCTATAGAAATGAACAAAGTAAAGATCTTTTACAATAGGCCCATATTCGAATTTTAAAATTTTTTGTTTAGAGCTCTAAAAATGGAAAATGTACATCTTTTACTATAAAAACTGATAATATGATGTGTTGCTAAATATTACACTGTGTTTTACTACATTTTGAACGCTTAAGTTTTAACAATATTTCATACTTAGCAAAAAGTTTAGAGAATTACAATACATAAAGTTAATTACATTTCCTAAGACCTATCATTCTTAACCAATTATTCAAAAACAATACAAAATAGATTTTTCCTCTTTAATTTTATTTTTATATAATTTCAACATTTTATCATCTTCAAATTACTCTATACTGTATTTAGCGGTTTTTTCTCATATGTTGAGTTTACTTTAATCGCAAACATTTGAATGGTGAGATGAAATTTTCTATTTTATACACAAAGTAAGTCTTTATATATCAATCAAGTTATACGAACCATTAATAATAAACTCTTTTCACATCATTTCTTTTAATGATCTATTAAATCATTTTACTATTGATGATTTCATATTGAGTAATCTTAAATGCTATATTTTTGAATGCATTTTCCAAAGTGTTTATTAAAACATTCTTTACCAGCATCTGCTTTTAAGTTTTTTGGTATTCGTAGAAGTTCAAAAATATTTTCCAACACTTGGGTTTCTTAGAGTGCAGCTTTTATTTTCAACGATACTGACCATATAATCTTTGAGAATGTGCCCATTACAGCCTACAGCAATCAATAATTTATATTTTCTGTAGTATAGTCTCCAATTTCAACTAAATCAGCTTCCCAAATATCATCTATTTCTTTCATGATATTTCTAGAATACACAATCAATTTTAGAGAATTTGCTTGTGGAGTTGGTTTACTAAATTTCTTTTTAAAGACATAGAGTTTTTTTTTCATTTTTTTTTTTGGAGTGTTGTGGCCTACTTGATGCCCTTTCAGCTTTTTATACTAACATCTAGTTATTTCCAATCGTTTCATTGTCAGTTCATTTCAATTTAACTTTCAAAACATGATTAAACTTTTAGAATGTCTTTTTCAATTTTATAACTGTCTTCTTCATTCTAGAATATTAATGTCCTAAGCCATATTATTAAATGTTTCGTTAGTTTGTCAATTTCAGTTTCCAGAAACAATTTTCTGATAACATTGTTCTTCATCAGTTAAATATGATGATTCTGCATGTATACATTAGTAGTAATTAAAATCTTTTTATAGATTTCAAGTTCAAATTTATAATAATTTTTTGGTATTTTATGAAACATTAGAGAAAATACTCCTGGTGTTAGAGCCCATATTTGGTCACTAACTTGTAGTTTATCTTCCTTCAGTTTGAGATTACTATCATCAAATTTTCAATTCATTATTGAAATCTTTATGTGGATCATAGTTTCTATCTAATTAATTTCTTCCTTCCAAGACTGATAAGTCAGTATAAGTATCTTCGGAATTGGAAGTCTGTGAGTAAAAATCATCTTCATCATCGTCATCATCATTATCATTATTAGCATCGTTAAATAAGATGGTATCATCAAATATTGTTCCTTCTGTTAGTTTCTTTGGTGTACTTGTCTCTATCTTGACTGATTGGTTTTCAGGCTTTAAGCTTGTATTATTTTCAACTTCTATCTTGAATTTACTTTCTTTTTTCTGGACATTCTTTAAATTTTTTTTAGAACTATTTATGAATTCTTTGAGAGGTTCTGTTATAGGTTTAAATGTAACTAATAGTTTTTCACGTATATCTATTTCACCGGTTTTTACACTACGAAGCTTTTTCTTCAACACATTTCTTGTCAACGCCAACTGCTTTAAACCTTTCTCATCCATGTTTGCTAATAGTAAATAACAGGTATCAGCTTTAGATAAGGTATCAGGTATTAGATCAGGGATCAGGTACTTGGTCTGGTTTTCAGATCAGCTTTTCAGGACCTGGGCTGGTTTTCATATCAGCTTTTCAGGACCTGGTCTGGTTTTCAGATCAGCTTTTCAGGACCTGGTCTGGTTTTCAGATCAGCTTTTCAGGACGTGGTCTGGTTTTCAGATCAGCTTATCAGGACCTTATCTGGTTTTCAGATCAGCTTATCAGGACCTGGTCTAGTTTTCAGATCAGTTTATCAGGACCTGGTCTGGTTTTCAGATCAGCTTATCAGGACCTGAACTGGTTTTCAGATCATACAGAATCATCATCGTTCACTGATGGAGAACAATGTTATCAGAAAATTGTTTCTGGAAACTGAAATTGACAAACTAACGAAACATTTAATAATATGGCTTAGGACATTAATATTCTAGAATGAAGAAGACAGTTATAAAATTGAAAAAGACATTCTAAAAGTTTAATCATGTTTTGAAAGTTAAATTGAAATGAACTGACAATGAAAAGATTGGAAATAACTAGATGTTAGTATAAAAAGCTGAAAGGGCATCAAGTAGGCCACAACACTCCAAAAAAAAAATGAAAAAAACTCTATGTCTTTAAAAAGAAATTTAGTAAACCAACTCCATAAGCAAATTCTCTAAAATTGATTGTGTATTCTTGAAATATCATGAAAGAAATAAATGATATTTGGGAAGCTGATTTAGTTGAAATTGGAGACTGTACTACAGAAAATATAAATTATTCATTGCTGTAGGCTTCAATTGGCACATTCTCAAAGAGTATATGGTCAGTATTGTTGAAAATAAAAGCTGCACTCTAAAAAACTAAGGTAATGGAAAATATTTTTGAACTGGTACAAATACCAAAAAACTTAAAAGCAGATAATCGTAAAAAATGTTTTAATAAACACTTTGGAAAATGTATTCACAAATATATGATTTAACATTACTCAATATGAAAGCATCAATAGTAGAATGATTTAGTTGATTATTAAAAGAAATGTTCTGAAAAGAGTTTACCATTAAAGGTTCA
The DNA here is from genome assembly GCA_905220375.1 of Tachina fera. Classification (NCBI taxonomy): domain Eukaryota; kingdom Metazoa; phylum Arthropoda; class Insecta; order Diptera; family Tachinidae; genus Tachina; species Tachina fera. The sequence continues at coordinate 95,488,688 of LR999963.1, forward strand.
TATAAGTTGATTGATATATAAATACTTAGTGTATAAAATAGAAAAGTTCATCTCACCATTCAAATGTTTGCGATTAAAGTTAAATCAAAAAATGAGAAAAAAACTGCTAAATACAGTGTTCGTTTCTTTAAATCGGGATAAATGTTGCCAAGTTAGCACATTATCTAGAAATTAAATAACACCCTTCCGGTTACAAATTTATATAATGCATACCTATTACAGTGATAGGTATTAGACCAAACACGAACTTGGTCAAAATTTGTATCTCTCTACTTTTGATGGCCGAAATTTTGTGAAGGAACTTGGCCTTTTTCACATTTATGTTTTTGTGAGGATCTGACTACTTTTTGGAAGGTTTTCTTGATAAAGTTTTTTAAACTTTAAATTTCTAGTCTGTTATAGTTCTATTCATAATGTCTGCGCCAGTTCAAAAGGCAGAGTTACATAAAATATTGGGTTATAGGGTGATATGTGAACCATTGTGTCATACTAATTACCGAGTAATTTGATTAACTTTTTAAGAGTCATCTAAGTAGAAATATGTAAAATATAGTGTAAACTTTAGTGTAGTAAAGTCTGCTCAGACGAAGTCCTTTAGAAAACGCAAAATTAAATGCTATCATGAGTGAAATGTGCATGCAAGGTTTCAATACAGTAGCTTGTGTTTTAAATTTATCTAGTTGGTAACTTACATAAATAAGCCTATTTTTTGCACAATTTCAGTTCTCTTCCGTATAATATTTCAATACAAATTTGATAAACGTGGCCCTATCGGTGCTTTCATATTCAAGTTATAAATTGAAATGTTATGGCCATTACCCACAGTCTCCGTCACTTTTTTAAACTCAAGATTTTGTTATGAGCAGCGCTCAATTATCATCGTATACTTTTTAAGATGATAGCTTTTAGTTAAAGCTTCAGTTAAACCTTCAGTAAAAAATTATCGTGGCCTCTGCCACTCCTGGTTAAAATATTTAGGTTTTTAATCAGAAATAATTCATAGTTAGGCTCAAGTTCAGTAATTTCAATTCTTATTGAATGAAATATTTTTTTATTATTAATTAATGTGAGTTTCTAAAGAAGAGAAGAAAAATTAAACTTAGACTTTAAGCTGGGGGAAATACCGATACTTTTCTGTGCAGCCACGCACTTCATCAGCACCCTAGTCTATCTACTTGGGTAGAGATTCTTATTAACATCAGCTATTTAACTTAAATGTACAATGAACGGAATATGAGAAACGATTGTTGTGTATACAATTGATTTACCTTTGGTAAACACATTTATAAGTATCACTATTAATTTTCTGTTTTTTCCAATTTTTCATTTTTCTATTTAGGTTAGCACGAAATTATTTTACTCTACCTCAGTATGTTTAACTATTCTTACTTATCTGTTTACGATCATCACATTAATTATTTTTACTTATTCGATGTACCATCGGTACATGCATGTAAGTATTATTGTAGTGGTCTATGTTACTTGTTGTTGCATTCTACAGTTTTTACTTGGATTTCCAGCATTCTGAAACTGTGATGGCCAAGTGAACAGTGATTGCCAAGTGAACATATTTTTGTCACGTGCCCATGATGTATTAAGTGAGAAATTTTTAGATATTTTAATTGAACTGTAGTGAATTTTAATCAGAAATAATTCATAGTTAGGCTCAAGTTCAGTAATTTCAATTCTTATTGAATGAAATATTTTTTTATTATTAATTAATGTGAGTTTCTAAAGAAGAGAAGAAAAAGTAAACTTAGACTTTAAGCTGGGGGAAATACCGATACTTTTCTGTGCAGCCACGCACTTCATCAGCACCCTAGTCTATCTACTTGGGTAGAGATTCTTATTAACATCAGCTATTTAACTTAAATGTACAATGAACGGAATATGAGAAACGATTGTTGTGTATACAATTGATTTACCTTTGGTAAACACATTTATAAGTATCACTATTAATTTTCTGTTTTTTCCAATTTTTCATTTTTCTATTTAGGTTAGCACGAAATTATTTTACTCTACCTCAGTATGTTTAACTATTCTTACTTATCTGTTTACGATCATCAAAAAAATATTTCATTCAATAAGAATTGAAATTACTGAACTTGAGCCTAACTATGAATTATTTCTGATTAAAATTCACTACAGTTCAATTAAAATATCTAAAAATTTCTCACTTAATACATCATGGGCACGTGACAAAAATATGTTCACTTGGCAATCACTGTTCACTTGGCCATCACAGTTTCAGAATGCTGGAAATCCAAGTAAAAACTGTAGAATGCAACAACAAGTAACATAGACCACTACAATAATACTTACATGCATGTACCGATGGTACATCGAATAAGTAAAAATAATTAATGTGATGATCGTAAACAGATAAGTAAGAATAGTTAAACATACTGAGGTAGAGTAAAATAATTTCGTGCTAACCTAAATAGAAAAATGAAAAATTGGAAAAAACAGAAAATTAATAGTGATACTTATAAATGTGTTTACCAAAGGTAAATCAATTGTATACACAACAATCGTTTCTCATATTCCGTTCATTGTACATTTAAGTTAAATAGCTGATGTTAATAAGAATCTCTACCCAAGTAGATAGACTAGGGTGCTGATGAAGTGCGTGGCTGCACAGAAAAGTATCGGTATTTCCCCCAGCTTAAAGTCTAAGTTTAATTTTTCTTCTCTTCTTTAGAAACTCACATTAATTAATAATAAAAAAATATTTCATTCAATAAGAATTGAAATTACTGAACTTGAGCCTAACTATGAATTATTTCTGATTAAAATTCACTACAGTTCAATTAAAATATCTAAAAATTTCTCACTTAATACATCATGGGCACGTGACAAAAATATGTTCACTTGGCAATCACTGTTCACTTGGCCATCACAGTTTCAGAATGCTGGAAATCCAAGTAAAAACTGTAGAATGCAACAACAAGTAACATAGACCACTACAATAATACTTACATGCATGTACCGATGGTACATCGAATAAGTAAAAATAATTAATGTGATGATCGTAAACAGATAAGTAAGAATAGTTAAACATACTGAGGTAGAGTAAAATAATTTCGTGCTAACCTAAATAGAAAAATGAAAAATTGGAAAAAACAGAAAATTAATAGTGATACTTATAAATGTGTTTACCAAAGGTAAATCAATTGTATACACAAAAATCGTTTCTCATATTCCGTTCATTGTACATTTAAGTTAAATAGCTGATGTTAATAAGAATCTCTACCCAAGTAGATAGACTAGGGTGCTGATGAAGTGCGTGGCTGCACAGAAAAGTATCGGTATTTCCCCCAGCTTAAAGTCTAAGTTTAATTTTTCTTCTCTTCTTTAGAAACTCACATTAATTAATAATAAAAAAATATTTCATTCAATAAGAATTGAAATTACTGAACTTGAGCCTAACTATGAATTATTTCTGATTAAAATTCACTACAGTTCAATTAAAATATCTAAAAATATTTAGGTTTTTAGATTTTTCTATTTGGTTTCTCATCTTGACCTACTTGCGTATCAAACTTCAGCTGTTATGGGCGTACTCCCGGCCATTTTTTTATATTAATTTTTTGCCAGTGCCAATCATACGTGTCAAGTTTCATTAGAAACGGATATTAATATTTAAATAAATAGTATATTTAAATTTGCTGATCCGAAATGCATGAAATAGGAGGTTTAAATTGTATGGGGGTGTTAACTTTCATTTTTTTTAACAAAATTATATAACTTTGCATTATTCCAACATTTGTGCCAAATTTCAATAAAATTGCTTGAGATAAATATTTTAAATTTGCTCTTTTAATTGTGTGCTTTATTGGAATATCTCCGCCCCACGGTTAAAATATCCGGCTTGTCAGATTTTTCTAGTTAGTTGCTAATCTAGACCTACTTGTTTATTAAATTTCAGCTAACTAGCGTATATTTTATTTATTGTGTTCTTATGGGCGTGGGCCCACCTTTTCAATCTCAATACCTGCTGTAGCCAGTAGTTATCTTTATTTTCGAGTTTCGTTGAAAACAGATAGTAATAAATATACAAATATGTAGTATATTCAAATGTGCTGACCCGAAGTATATGAAATAGGAGGATTAAATTGTATGGGGGTGTTAACGCCCACTTTTTCAACGAAAATTTATAGCATTGTACTATTGCAACATGTATGCCAAATTTCAATAAAATCACTTGAGCTTAACGCCTTAGATTTGTTTTTTAAATTCTGAGACTTATGGGCGCAGCCCCGTCCTTCTAGGTAAAATTTTTGGGTTTTCAGATTTTTCTAGTAATTTTCTAATCTATAACTACTCGTTTATCAAATTTCAGCTCACTACCGAAAATTTTAATTTTTAATCTTATGGGCGTGTTCCCGCCTACTTTCTTTAACCCCATATTTTTATTTGGCTAACAGTTATATTTCCTATTTAGTTTCGTTGGAAAGGGATAATAGTAAATACTTAAATAGTATATTTAAATGTGCTGACCCGAAACACATGAAATAGGACGCTTAAATTGTATGGGCGTGTAAATGCCCACTTTTCTCAAAAAAAAATTTGAGCCTGGTATTATTGCAACATGTGTGCCAAATTTTAATAAAATCGCTTGAGTTAAACGCCTTAGAAATGTTTTTTAATTCTTAACTTTATGGGCGTAGCCCCGCACCCTTGGTTAAAATTTTTGGGTTTTCAGATTTCTTTAGGTGAGTACTCACTTAGTTCATTGCTCATCTAGATCTACTCGTGTAACAAATTTCAGCTTTCTAGCTATAGCGGAAGTGCTCCATCAATTTGATGAGTGTGTCAGTGGTCATTGATCAGTGGTCAGTGGTCAGTGAGTATGTCTTAAAATATGAATTTTTGCACCTCCATATCTCCGGAACTTTTCATTGTAAAACTTTCACACTTTGCATATGAGATTACATGAATTTATTCTAATTATTATTTAAATTTTATAATTTTACGATTGCGGGGAACAAAGTTATGAGGGGGGTAAAAATGGCTTCCTGTAAATATACACACTGCGTGCATTGGCCGGAACTTGCCCTGGCGCACTACCGTGCGCCTAGATAGGAACGTTAAAGTTTTTTCTTTTGATTCATACCTCTCTGTGCTATGTGCTCAAAAAGCGTAACCACTAAGTACTAAAGAAAATCTGTTTGATTAATAAAAATAATAATAACAATTTGATAATAAAAATTTTTATAGAATAAAACATGATTGGAAACTCTTTAAATCAATAAATACATGTCTGAATCTTTTAGTTAATTTTTAATTTTTATTGTTGGAACTTCATTTGTTTCTATATTTATGATTTTGAACGGGTATGAAGTTCATAGCGAAATTATATTTTAAGCCAAATTACATGTGATAATTATTACATAACTTATCATTAAATTTATTTATTATACATCTGAATCGAAGAAATACTCGTATGTATCTATAGTCCTTGTGGTTTCAGTATCTGATGATTCTGATGGAATATATTTAGTACCTGAACAAATAACATCTTCGTCAATTAATTCAATTTCATTTAATAGCTTTTTCATACATGTACAGCTAAGGTTTACTTTCCACAATGCAAGCAAGCAAATTGTCTAAAAAATATACATATATGAAAAACTCTCAAAATTTTCAGAAAATTTTATAAAAATTTTCTAGACAAGTCGCTTGCTTACATAGATACAAAAGTTAACTGCAAATTAGCAAAAAATTTTAAAAATTGGCGAACAGTTTCATAATTAAAAAAATCTTTTAAATTTATTTAAAAAAACCTCAAAATTGTAAGGAATGCCACCAAATTGGAAAAATTTTGAGAGAATGGCGAAAATTCGCAAAAACGTGGTACACCCAAAAGGGATCAAAGTCTGATAATCATTAAAATTCGTTAAAACTGCAAAAAAAATACAAACATTTGGGAACAATCGCTTTCATTGCGAAATTAGAGAAAACTTTTGATAAATTGCAAAATTGCAATTTACACTGTGCCTTTTCTGCTTGCCTTTACAGGTAGGCTTTTTGAGTTTATTGGTTAGAGGTTCTGAGAAACATGCGAAGTAAAACAAAAGGCACAAAGTGAAAATTTGAGGGAAATTTTTACATTTCTCTTTGTCAAAACAAGGCAAGTTAAAAAGGCATAGCGTGAATAGGCACTCACAAATACATGCCTAAAAATATAATAAAGTCAAAAAAAAATTTGAAAATTCGCACAAATTTGCTGAGATCAAATAGAAAGATGGATTAAAAATTGGTAAAATGGTAAAAAGACAACATTTAGCGAAAATTGGCGAAAAATTGCCAACAAGTCCTAACATTTTTTAAAAATATGTAAAATTATTAGAAATTAGATAAAATTTATTTTTATAACTCAACTATTTGCTCTCATTTCTAAATAACTTTTTATTTATATTTCTTACACTATAAATATTTTATTCACAAGACATATCCGATGAGAAAAGGCTTATCCATGCTTCTTTAATACCAGCAAAAAAATAAAAATATATGTATGTAAATATGCAATTACATCTACCGAAGGTTGGGCAAGAAGCGATACTGAAAAAGGTAACATATTTGCTGAGCATTTAAAATCCGTATTTACACCAAATACATGTACCGGTGTTGCTGATTTGCCGAGTGTAGTTGCTCTACCCCCTCGACCATTAAAATTTACGATGTGTGATGAACAAAAACTAATTGCCGAACTCAACCCGAAAAAAGCTCCCGGTATGGATGGAATTAGTAACCAGAGTTAAGTTACTTCGTAATGCAATTAGAATCCTGTTATTAATTTTTAATGCCATTTTACGACTGTAGTATTATCCAGACTGCTGGAAGCTTGCCAAGGTTAAAATAATTCCAAAGCCAGGTAAAGATCTTACCAAGGCTGAGTTATATAGGCCAATAAGCTTACTGTCAACAATGTCAAAGCTTTTTGAAAAGCTACTCATGACAAAATTGTCTTCAATTTTAACTGATAATGGGTACATCAATTTGGTTTTAAAAGCCAGCATAGCACCATTGAGCAAACACATAGATTGGTTCAATTTATCAGAAAAACATTTGAGGAAAAGAAGTATTGTTCTGCCCTGTTTATTGATGTTTCTCAGGCATTTGATAACGTGTGGCATGAAGGCCTGATTTTGAAATTGAAGACATACTTACCAATAAACATTCGAAATCTTTTGGAAAGTTACATTGCTGCACGAAAATTTACAGTTGTGGAAGGACACTTTATGAGTATGCCTCAAACTATCTCATCCGGTGTACCACAGGGGAGTATACTGGTGCCATTTTTATATTTGATTTATAATGGTGATATGCCTGTGAGCAGTAGTATCCACACTTCTACATTTGCCGACGATACCGCCTGCCTTAGTATGCACGAAAACCCTGATGAGGCATACCGAAAACTCCAGTAACATATTAGCCAGATGGAACTATGTTTAAACTTATGGAGAAACAAAAGTGTGTCCATACAACATTTACCTTACGAAGAGATACTTGTTCCCCCATTCGGATTATTAATCAAGTTGTTCCTCAACATTCACATGTGAAATATTTTGGTATACACCTCGATCGACGGCTTACATGGAAACATCACATTGACTATAAGTTAACTCAAATGAACCTAAAATTAACTCAGGTACATTCGCTGATTGGCAGAAATTCAACACTCAGCCTAGACTGCAAACTTTTATTATACAAGTCGCTTTTAAAGCCAATATGGTGTTATGGTATCCAGTTATGGGGCACTGCTTCTGCTTCCAATGTAGAGAGAATTCAACGAAGACAAAACAAAATTTTAAGGTTAATAACATCTGCTCCATGGTACATTAAGAATTGAAATATACATCGTGATTTAAATATGCCACTAGTGACTGAAGAAATTGCAAAATACGCAGGCAAATATCTAACAAAACTCGAGTCACATCCTAATCCGCTTGCTCGTAATATTTTGAACTTTACTGTACACATCCGCTTAAAAAAGAGAGATACAAGGGCTCTAATACTAAACACTCCGAATGAAGTTGCTTGAAAAAAATTTTTTTTTGATTATCACTACTTATGTATTATTTACATCTATCACTTAGTTATGTCTGGCATTGGTCGGGCCTATTAATTATATGTTAGATTTAAGATTTGAATACTTATTGTTAGTTCATATATGAAGATACAATAAATAAAAAACATGCATAAAAAAAACCTACATATGTATCTATACATATTACTTATTTAACCAACACAAACATATCAGTAGATACCCTGAAGGAAATGTCACTAGTGAATCAGTACTGGGGCCTTATTCCCACATTCGATTGCGAGCGAGTTATTGCTCGAATGTGCGAGTTTTCTAACTTTTGGGATTTTCGCATTCGGTTTCGAGTAAAACATATCGAAATTTCTAATGACAGCATTCGGTAACGTGAATACATTCGAATGCAACCGTTCGTGTTTTTACTCGCAACCAAAATGGCATTCGAAATCATGTTTAACATAGAAAAAGTGATGAAAAACAAAATGTATGTTCAATATTAGACTTATTTATTTATAAATGAATGAATGCACACATGTACTTATAAAAAAATACAAATTAAAGAATATCTTGTTGACTTCAAATACAACAAAACACACTGACTTGGCAAATAATGTTTTGCCTAAGAGTTTTCGGGGAAAATAAAAAAATCAATCAACTCTGGGACCATCTAAATAACAAATTAACTGCAGTTCATGCATGCTTCTAGTCAACCAATAAGAAAATTGGAAGTGTGAGTAGTGCTCTATTCTATAGCTTTACACTAATTTATTATTATTAAGTTATTGATTAAATTAAAATAAAAATAACATTTATGTATATTCATTTCTTTTTTCTGCATATACGTTTGTATCTACGTCCATACATATGTTTTTGCACACATTTATATATACAAACATATGCTTTTGCTTACAATGTATTCAGTGTTGTGAAATGAATTTATATATACATATATTTGCCTTTTTCAACACTAAAACAAAAACTCGATTCGCTTGGTAGCGAGTGAGATCATCGGAAAATTTCTTACCATCGAAATTAATTTCTTTTCGAATGCAATTCCGATCACGAGTACAGGAATTAGGCCCCTGATTCACTATTGTCGTCGGTACTACTGACTAATTATACCCCACACAATGCTTTTTGCTATAGACATTTAACATGTGCGTGTCATTGAAAAGCAACTACTGACATTGGTACTACTGATTATATAGTTCCTTAGGGACCATATGAAAACATTGGAAACAGATTGTCTCTAGTACATTTTAGTAATTCTAGCATACAATTTTTAAAATGAAATTGCATATTTTGTCACCATTTTGGTATTTTATTAAATAAATTTATAAAAAATTTAATTTATGCACAAAAAACATACAATAACAAGGATTAATTCATTCATTCGTTCAGCATATTATTAGCAAGTAGGCATTTTGTTTGGCATTTCTATAAATACATATGAATATGTTAATCAAAAATTTTATGTTGCGGTCAAACAAAGTCAAACAATTACGTATGGAGCTGAACGTGTGACGAATCTTTAACTGATGGCACAAAATCATCCAAAGGATCAAACAAAAACTTCCATAATTGGCACCTTTACTTAAAATTGTATAATTTTCACATTTTATATTTTTTATACAATATGGATTGCTATTTTATTAGCTTTTTGCAACTTCTTTTTGTGTGTTTTTTAATTATTGTTCAATACGTTTATATTATTTTAATTTGATTCTTTAAACTTTATTTTATAAACATCCCAGCAAAAATATAGACTCCAAAAAAGTCATGAAAATGTAGAGTTTGCGATTTGGAAGTAGTGAAAATTTCGATCCGATCTAATGATTTTTACATAGGGTTGTCATTGCAAGAAGTTCTCGTTTTCGATGCCTGGTCCCGAATTGGAAGCGATTTTAAGAAAAATTTCCTTTTTTGTGTTCTAAGATAATGTTTTCATCTAGGAAAAATGGTAAATAGTTACCTTTTTTAAACAGTGTTTTAATGTATATTTAAGCAAATAACTTTTAAATTTTAGACTAAAATTAGTTTATAAATTTCTTTAAAAAAATAATTTTTTTTAATTCTGGTGAGTATTTTCTAACACTATGGAGGAGTTACAAGGTTTTGTATGACTACAATAAGCTTCTACATGGTTTTTTGCTCACTCTCGGAAAATTAGAAATATCGATTTCTTAGAAGCAATGAAAATATAGTTCCACTAGAATGGCTTCAATTTTTTTTCACTGGGAACTTAAACTTTGCTGGACTTTTATTTTCAACAAACCAATAAAACGTTAAGAAGATGCTTAATTGTGTGTATTTAAAAAAATGTTATCTACGCATTAAAAACAATATTAATAGACACTCCGTTGACAATGCCGCCAAAATAGTCGACAAAAGTGGTGACTTGGGGAGTCTTAACCCCACGTTTCCTTCAGGGTAGATTCAAACCAACCATACTCCCTTCATTGGTAAGAAAAACAAACACTTCTTTTCTCATCTCATAAATTGTTGAAGAAAGAAAAAAAAACGCAATTAAACTAACAGCCATTTGCATTGACATTAATTGTCAATTTACAGAAGTACTCATCACTAGGTTTTTCTATCTGTGTGGAGTATTGGCTTTCACCGTTCAATCCACCCAATACATTCTCTTCATTCAAGCGATTATTTCTCTACTCACATATTCTAGTCGTTTTCTTTGTGGAATGATTTCATTCTGTTCTTGGTGTGAAATTCTATGCTAATGGAGCTCCTTAGCAATTTGTGTGTATACAAACAAAGTAAAATTATATGAAGACATAGTGCACAATGGAATAAAATAATTAGGCAATTCACAATAAGAATATTAAAATTTTAATGTGGCAAAATTATGCCATCTTATTTTTTTCATTATGAGCAAGCAAAGTATAAATCATGGCTGAACATCATGTAGCAATTTTTTGCAAATCGCATTCACATGTATTCTTATTCTATTTCATTTAGTCTTATCTGAAATAAATTTTTGCTTATCTTTTTACTCATTTTTCTCAAACGCACTGCGAGAAATTTAATGTGTATGCTGTTTATGTTAAAAAATGCTTTTGCATACATACAACAAAAAATTATTTTCGCTTACAAATTGGTTTTTAGTATTTTTAAACTCAGAATTAAAGTGAATAATAATGTTTGTTTATTATTTTTTTGTTGAAACGGGTTTCTAGAAAAAAAATTCTTTCATAAAAAAAAATCATATAAGAATTACTTTTATTAATTGTTTCTGTCTGTGTGTTTATCTTTTTCGCTCACTTACACAACCTTAAATTTTTCTTGGGCACCCTTGGTATAAATACACGTACTGTATATATCAAAAGGCCCAACCATAATATACATAAGATAGCTTAAACCAGCTTAATCAACTGTGCGGTTACATACAAAACGTATGTGGAAAACTGTAATGTCCGGCTCGAAGGACCAATGTTTTGGCGTATATCAGCTTTTTTGGTACAATAATAAAAAAATAACACAGATTTTATAATTTTTGGGATGTTTTCCAATAAAGGAATATCTCTTTTATTTTTGACTGTATTTATATTCTTTTCTTTAAATTTAAGCACGTAATGCCACGACTGCTTCCTAAGATGCAATTAATTTTATCATATAAAAATATACATATTGAACTGGTCGACAATATTTAAAAACCTCTATCGGTTTATGTGATAAATAGAAATATATTCGGTAAATGTGTGTATATATATATATATATATATACATGGACATACATATAAGCATGCACGTATACATACATATACATACAATATATAGAAATATAAGAATACATATTATTAGCGGTCTGTATGTAAAGTAAATAAAAGGTAATGAATAACCCAGTTGACAAATTTAATTGGTAATTAAACATTGCCGGCCACCTTTCAACAATGGAAGATGTTGCAAAGCAAATGCATATTAATATGTATAATGAAATGAGTCATTAAGGACTCTTGTGGACTGTATTTTAAATAAATAATTATGTAGTTATTTTATAACAGGTCATTAGGGACCCCTGATGATTTATTTATATTTTCATGAGTCATGAGAGACTCCTGATGAAAATTGTGTCGAAGTGAGTCATGAGGGACTCCTGATGAATAAATTGTATTTTATATTGTGGAAGTGGAAGACCAGGACTTCTTTGTATTCGGCCTTTCATAATCAATTGCATTACTTCCGGACCTAACACTCAACAGACGTTGCCCGAGTGATTAAAATTTGGATCAGCAAGTTGAAGACCCTGAAATGATTCCAAAATTGAATCATTTACCGATACTGCCTTTCATATTATATAAGCGAGCCATGACAAAAATACGCTGCGAATTCTTATGAATATCTTCCAATTCAATCCAACAAAATTGGTCGTTATTTATGTTTTGAGTAGGCAATTTTAATTTTGAAGCAGTCTTTATATATATATAACTATTTTCGCAACATGCGTCCAAAACAGCTCTCAATGGAATTTTCTATCGACCTTGGAGAAGATAAAGACGTAAAGTTGGCAAAAAGAAAACGGATTGTCGAATCGAAATATTTCGTGCTACTGTTGTTGACTATTTCCGATTGTCTGATTTGTTGGATTTATGTTCGTGCAGCAAAGCATGGTGCTGCTGATTGCAAATTTTACATTTTGCTTTACTCAGACAATCTTTCCCCAAATGACTGGTAGCCAAACAACGTGGACAAATACGATGAAAGGCCACTAAGCGTAATCTACGTTCAAGACTCATGTCACGAAATTTGTAACAAAAACGTATAGGGTGATTTTTGTTGCAAATTTGGCATTTCTTTTTTCCAATATTTTCTCTTAAAGTTATAGTTTTTGAATTAGTTTCATGAGCTGATATTATTGTTGCTAAATTGAATATGCCCACTTGCTGGAATGTTGGGTTATTTTTGGTTGTCTCGACGATTGGCTTAGATATATTTGTTGCCAGTGGTTGGGTATTTAAATCAGAATTCAAAGTATTCGTTGGAATTTGAGAATGAGGTTCAGAAGAAAGAGTCCCAATAGATGGATTCACTTCAAAACAGTCTCCATTGCTTCCTCATAATCCAACAAACCCTCTTCATGAAACTCATTTCCGGCTTGGATAGATTTAATAGCGGTTTCCATTTTGCTAGGAAAAAAAATTATTAGTAAATTGTAAAAAAGAGAAAGTAATGGGAAGTTATAAATTAGATAGAACAACAAGTTTGGTTACTGGCCTAGTGATTATACCAGATTGTGTACGAATTTCCACGACATGACAATGTCCGTCGGTAATAGTGTTAAGTTTTATTACAACACCTAGTTTCCAGAAAGAAGCAGGTAATTCTTCATTTTTGATTACAACTAAATCGTTTAACGTCACATCTCGTTGAGGATGTTGCAATTTATAGCGTTTGTGTAAAGTTACCAAATATTCTTCCTTTCATCTTTTGCAAAATTGATGTATCATAGCTTTGACTTTTCGATATCGATTGACAACGCTTATTGGAGTATCAAAAATCGTTGGTTCGGGAGGCGCTAAAATAGCTGAACCTATCTGAAAATGTGCTAGTGTTAAAGCTACTGGTTCGCCTGGACTATCAGGCATGGGACATAAAGGACGTGAATTCAAACACTTCAAACACGCCTCTATTCTTGTTTAAATAGTAGATAAATCTTTAAATGTATAATTACAAGTTTAGATTTCTTTTCTGAAATGTAATTTAAAACTTCTAACTCCAGCTTCCCATAACCCGCCCATATAGGTGGCATCCGCTGAAATGAACTTCCACGTTAAACCTCTATGTCCAAAGGAGGAGCCCATACGCGCTTGACACTCTTTGATAAACGTTTGAAAATCTCGTGTTAATTCATTTGACGCTCCAACGAAATTAGTACCATTGTCAGAAAACATGGTGTGTGGACAACCTCTTCTAGCTATAAATCGATTAAAGGCTGCTAAAAATGTGTCTGGTGATAAATCCGACGCGGCTTCCAAATGTATGGCTTTCGTAGAAAAGCATACAAAAATGCAAACATACCATTTCGTAATTTTAAAAGATCTTCCATTATAATTTTTTACATCAATAATCAACGCCAGCGTTTGTAAATGGTCTATCAGGAGTCACACGTTCCGGAGGAAGTGCAGCCGTTATTTGACTACAAGTACGTTGTCGATCAATTAAGCAACGTTTACATTGATGTATTACGGTACGGATTAATATTCGTAATCTAGGTACCGAATATTCACATCGAAAGACTCTTAGCATTAATTGATTACCACCATGAATAGTAAGGACGTCTATAAATTCAGCAATAAGTTTCGAGAAACGACATCCATATGGTACAATGATGGGATATTGTTCATCATAAGACATTGAGGGTGATTTGGTTTCATGACTTCTTTTTCATCAAGAAATGGATTTAAGGTTATTAATGAACTTTTTGCAGGTAAGGGTTTCTTATTTAAAAGACATTTGTATTCATCTGCATAGCACGCCTTTTGAGTTACGATAGCTAAACGTATTTTTACCATTTTTATCTCTTCACTAGAGATTATATTATTTTCATAACGAAATTTATTTTTATGGGCTCCATGAGTAGAATGGAAAAATCGATATATATATGCTATATATATATGCTATCTCTCTAAAATATACTCAAATTTCGAAAAAAAGGAGGCGTGTACTTTCAATTTCCGGCTTTCTATGTCAGCATCCAGATTTTCAAAATTATTGTGGGACCATTGATTTTTATTTTTATTTAACCATGTAGAACCGTGCCACCACAACTCACTTTTTGATAGTGTGAGTGGATCTACCACCCGGCTGTCTTAGTCGGCAGGATTATCTTCTAAACGCACATGAAACGAATTATGATTTCCTGTATTTTCTGGAATGCGACAAACTCTATTTGCCACAAAGGTAGTTCAGGAATTTGGTGTTTTTTGTAACCATGCAAGTACAATTGTTGAATCTGTCCAACAATATACACGTTGAATAGGAATTTCAATTTCACTAAGAATATTTTTTAATAACTCTGATGCTAAAACTGCACCACATAATTCAAGAAGCGGTAATGAAATTGATTTAGTTGGTGCTACTTTCGTTTTTGACGATAATAAGTGCGTATAAATTTCTCCAATGGGGACTTCAGTGCGAATGTATATTGCCCCAACGTATTCTTTTTCCGAAGTATCAGAAAAAACATGAATTTCAGTATTCGAACCTTTGCAATAATTAACTGATCTTACTATTTGAATAAAATTTATTTGATCAAATGATTCGACAAATTGCAACCATTATTTTTCTGTTGAAGGAGGAAGAAAGTCATCCCAATCAATACTATTATGCCAAATGTTTTGCATTATTATTTTTGCTTTAACAATTATTGGGTTAACCAACCAACCGGGTCAAAAAACTTTGCTATTGTAGATAACACTTCCCTTTTTGTGTAACTTGATTTTGCCACTAGAGGAAAAACTTTGAATCCACCAAACGACCTGCAGGCAGTCCTTGTAGAAGCGAAATTTTGTTAGATGTCCGAAATTCAAACCCCGTTGATAATAAAGCTGCATTTAGTTGATCCCTCGCTAATAAAGCACTAGAAACATCATGAGCTCCAGTCAACACATCATCTACGTACATACCTTTCCTTAAAATTGTTGCGGCTTAAGGAAATTCGTTATCACCAGGGAAACCAGAAATATGCTCCAAAAAAAGTGTTTTATGCGCATTCAATATGCACTAAAAACTTCGAAATATGCACTAAAAATTCAAAAAATATGCTCTTAAAAATAACATAAAATGGATTATTTGGAAATGAAAAACTAATTTTAATTCAGCAATTCAACAAAATTTACAAAACAAGACAAAAATAAAATAAACAGAAAAAGGAAACAATAAAACAATTAACTAAGAGCGAAAATTTAACTTTACTTCTAAAGCGATCATGAACTGTGTTTTGAAGAATAAGATAAGGTTTTTATAATTGTTATTTTAATAAACAAAAACTCTTCACTTAGCTTTTTAAATAAAAATCGCAGCCGGTCACATCTAAATAAACTTTTATACATTGAAAATTTTCCTTTTCAACCTCAACTGATGTAATCGGAACAGCGTTCGTCACAATTACCAAACCAAGTTTTTATTGAAATTAGCGTCCAGTGAGGATGTTAAAACCTGTTTAAATTGAAATTTGGAATATGCAAATCAATAGTATTTGTTCCAGCATTAAAATTTAGCAGAAAAAAATGGATATTTAAGATTTAAATTTTTTTAATTTTCTGTTTTCGTTTTTCTTTCACAAGACTGCTTACAAGTGAGTGAAAATTAAAAAAATTTTATTTCTTTTGTTCTAAATTTGGTTGTCAGAACACATACTAATGATTAGTATATTCTAAATTTCAACTTAAACACGTTTAGCATGTGATTTAACATCAGAACTCACAAGAAAACGTGTGAAATCGATTCGGAAGCCAAAACATGCACAATGCTCTTTTTTAAAGTCTAACTTCATAATGGTAGCAAAATATTGCTTTCCTGTTTCTTTCACTAAAAAATTAAATTTTGACGGAAAAAAGTAGAAAATTTTACCAAAAAAAAATTTTTTTTAAATATTAAAATAAAAATAGTTTAAAAAGTACCAAAATATGTTCTAAAAACGCCAAATATGCTCTAAAAATTCCAAAAATGCTCAAAATATGCGCGTTAGACTGAAGTATGCAAAAATATGCTTTAAAGGGTAAAATATGCAAAAATATGCACTAACAAATCGATGCCAGAATTCATTAAAAGTTCTGAAACGGATAAATATCTTAATTCCGGGTTGATATATCAGAAATGAAAAAACATGCAATTGCATATTTGTGGTTTCCCTGGTTATCACAATCATCAGCTAATTGCAATAAGGTACGGATTGCTAAATAAGGCACGCAATTTAAGCCGAAGGTTACCGTCTGCAATACATAGTCAGTGACTTGATCGTCCGATGATGTCCTATAAAGAATTCGCTGAAAAGGTGTATGGGATGAATAAACGCGACATTTTTGTAATGTCACAATTAAATACAAATTCAAACAATCTCCAACGTAAAATCAAATTGACTAAATCTGCTTGCAAGGTTGGCCCTACAAAAAGACAATCGTTTAAGCTGTTGCCATTAGATGTCTTATTTAAGGCATTAAAAACTGCTCTAAGTTTAGTTGTTTTTCTCTCTAGTTTAATCACTGGGTGATGTGGCAAATAACACGATTTTGTTACGGCTTGATTATTGGATTTAATAGGTCTCATGTAATCTAATTTCGAATAATCCATTAT
This sequence comes from Tachina fera, assembly GCA_905220375.1. Classification (NCBI taxonomy): domain Eukaryota; kingdom Metazoa; phylum Arthropoda; class Insecta; order Diptera; family Tachinidae; genus Tachina; species Tachina fera. Next base: position 95,506,044 of record LR999963.1, read on the forward strand.
TACTTCATCTTACATGTTTTTTATTTCAGATTTGTCCTGAACGCACACTGCGTACGGAAAACACTGTTTGTGCATTTTTTAAACTCATGCAAATAACAGCAGAAAATATTCATTGCTTTTAAATATTTGTTTTATTGTTTTTTCATTTTAAACTCAGAAAATAAAGCAAAAATCTTATTTTCACTTATTGTTTTACAATATACATATACACACGTACACATGAGTTTACTTATGTTTATTCATTGTTGTACTTTTTAGAAGGCAAAACATATAAACCAAGTAATAAAGTGATACGAGTACATAAAAGTATTTGTGAAGTATTAATAGATAAGGACATTCCAAGAGCGAAATTTGATTGAATTGAATTCTTTTAGGAGTTATGAGAAGAAACATAATTACTGCAAAATTACGAACAAATACCTAAGTAGATGAGCAGCTATGGCTAAAAGATGCTTAAGTTCATGTAAGTACATTGTGGCCACCTAAAAGTCAAATCTGTAAAATGCATGTTGCTACGAATGCTTATGTGACACTGAATTATTTTCTTTCGTACGTATTAAAGTAACAAACATTTTTTTGTTATAAATTTTTGTTGGATACATTTTTCAAAATAACTTTTGTTCTGTGAAAAATATAAATATTTTTTCATCAACTACAGCTGCGCTGACAGTTTTACCATGTTTAGTTTAACATTAATTACCATATTGCCAACAAAAACAACAAACTTGCCAGACCATATTAAAGTATTTAAATTGAAATGTTGCAATACTCGCATTAAGATATGTGTTTGAACTCCATAAATGTTTTCCTTATTGTAATATCATCTCAATTCATAAGATGCATACATATGTACGTACTTGTGACAAAAGAACTTTTTTGTATTCATTATTATAGTTACTTTTAGTTGGGTTTATTTTTTGCTCTTCTGTCTAAGGTCGAAATATTTCCGTTTCCTCTTTGCTTAAATAAATAACCGAATGTATATGTACGTTTAATCTTGCGTGACAGATATAACGAGTTCGGCGATAGGACAAGAGAAAATTCAAACTGCTAGAAATAAAACTTCTATTTTAGTATTTGTATCTATTTTTTAAGTTTATAAAGTTCATTTTGTAGGATCTAAAATCTTATCTGCATGAATTATGGAAGAAATCTTATATCAGTATTATACGATAATTTTTCGTAGGGAAATACTTAAAAATTAATCTGAAATTTGGAAACAGAAATTAAATAATGCCGATGGATAATAATTGAAAACTGTATCGAAAAATACTCCCATTAAAACCCTTTCAATATTGATATTAATATTCTCAACTTTTTTATGTTTATATACGCGTACAAATCCTGCAATTATAAATTTAAACGTGAAAATTCCCTATTACCAGAAGCAGTCCGTTAAAAGCCTTACGTGATAAATTTGAAACTAAAGAATATTTCGTTAATTTGACTTTGTGAGTACCTCGCTTATATCAGTTTTCATATCTACAATTTTGTCAGATAACGAAAACCTGCCGTGCCCTCTCTATTTTACAACAAGCATAATATTATTGCAACAATTATTATTCAAACTGGTCGCTTCACTCAAGTTTTTTACAACTTATTAATGAAAAAGCATTTCATTAATTTACCGTAATGAATAATTAATTTACCAAGAAAAATTTTATGGAATATATGTAGTTGCAAAGTTTTTTCAGACTTTAATTAAAATCATTTTACTTGAGCAATAATTTCCTCTGGCTGTTTCCTACTACAAGAAAAAAGAAATAATAGCAACAATTGTACAATTTCTTAACAATAAATTGATTTAACACTTGCTTAAACTCATTTGCCTGCATAACGTTCCATGGGTTTCATACCAAAACATCCCCTTGTGACATTGTTAGTTATGTCAATGTACTAAAAGTAAAATAAACACAGTAAACAAGATTTATTGAAAGAATATTTGTTTGTATTAAGCCACGAGTCCCCCAGCAAGTGGTCCTGCTGGGATTGTATTACAATTTATGACCTACATAAATAAATACAAACACATGCACAGCATTCATCTCGACTTGGATCGAGCATCCCTCTCATCCTCCTCCACTACATCTCAGCAACCATTACAGTCAAGTATAACAGTGAAATAATGTCCTACACTTTACAATTCATAGTAATTTGGGGTGATATTTATTCATAATGGCTGCAAAATTTTCCGAAGTTTTTCTTTCGCTTAAATTTCTCCTGGGCTTAACATTACTCAGTGTTTGTTGTTGTTGATGATGCTGATGTTGATAGCAGCAGCGATTGTGGTTGTAGCAAGGGTATTTTTTGTGAGTGGAGTTTATGTGATAGTAATTTAATTTTAGGGATGTAACGATACGCCGTTTTGCCGATCCGATACCGATACTCAAAAAGAAATATCGCCGATACCGATACCGATACGCCTATTGAAACTGAACATAAGTTAAAATTAACAAAACCTTTTATTATACAAAATTATAGTGTAAGAGATTATAAATATTTAAAATTGATATTTGAATTCATTCTGAAATTAACAAAAACAAATTATTTTTTTTTAAATACATACATGATTTAGCATTGAGAGAACATTTAACTACTATGGTGCAAAGCAAAACAAAAGAAACTATTTTCTGCTTTTAATATGTTATTTCTCTTAGTTTTTATGCAAAAAAAAATCGTTGAAAATTTAATTGTTTGTTCAAAACAGCTCTAAAAAAATTTAAGAAGTCTCGCCGTATCGACAGTAAAATATTTCCCATATCGATATATCGGCAAATCAGAAATATCACCGATATATCGGAATCGGTATCGATATTTGTTACAACCCAAATTTAAATGTCTGATACATTAAATTTTTTTGGCTGATGGCTGCGTATTATTGGATTTTATATTACAATTTTGAAAATGTTATATAAGGTAAAATTTAACCTAATGGAATGGAATAGATTGCTAGAAAATTACTTTGCTGATGCAGTATTATTATCAAATCGTATCCATAATCCATCAATTACTAAAAGTTTGCTCATTTTATTGTGATCAATGCCTTTTATTGCGTAAAATATTATCATGACTGTTTAACCTGCACTACATAATTTTTTTAAATAATTTTTATATTAATAATTCTAATTATAATTGATATAAGAAAACCTTAAGTCACGTCGATCCATGTCCGCGAAATTATCGTATGTTACAAAAATTAAATTTTACAGGAGAGCGCCTATATTACTTTTTTTAATTGGCTAACAGCATTAGCATGAAATTGCTTTAAATAAATAAATAATAATAATAAAAAAGTAATAATAAAAAATAATAAAATAAAATAAAATAAAATAATAATAAATAATAATAAAAATAATAAAAATTTTTGACACATATGATACAAAACATACGCACAAAACTTTTAAGGGTGCTGAATATATATAATACGATACGATAAATTTTGAATCATATTAAATTACATATATGTACATAAAAAAGTCAGTTTATTAATTTTCTTCATACTGAAATATTCGACGTTAGCAACTATGCTTTATGTATTTATATTTATATGAAAAATACTGTAGGGAATTAATCTTGGGAGTCGGTTTCATTTAATAAATCTTTTATTTATAAAGTATCCTTTAAATTTAAATATTCTTTATAATATTAAGGTGGTATATTATATTTTAAACAAAGGTTTTTTAAGTTTAACATTTTTTAATGCACTAATAATCCTTAATTAATATTTTATTCATTCAGTAAAATATTTTTTATGAAAAATAAAATGAAATTCATTATTTTGGAGTCACAGGGAGTATAGATTTTTTAGATCTGCAAATTTCTTTGTTGTGATAAATAAACTCTTTTGATGTTATAAGTGAAATTTAAATTGGTTATAGGCCTTTTCTTAGAATTAAGAAAATATCCATAAAATAGTTCGATTGAAGCTCGATTTTATTAAAATGTAGTGAAAGGGAGCTAGCTCATTGAAATGAAGTTTAATTTTGTTGCACAGTAACAAATTAGCATATGACTTCCAATTTTTGGAGTCAATGTGGTTAATTTTAATACAATTGTAGTACAATAGTCGGCCAAACATTACGACATCGCTATGTTCGGAATCTACTGGCATCATAGCATGGCCCGAAAGCAAATATGTACGTAATCTTAGTTTTATAGACAGAGGTCGAATAATTTAAGAACTACGCCAGCATAGATATAACGGCATTGTTGCGGTTCTGAAAAGCGCTACTATCGCAATATAGACTTAATTCATTAAATGGTTTTCTATTGTCAATAATAAACAAATATTTATAAAGAGCTGAACAGTCCATCACGCTCATCCCACAAGAAACAATATTTGCCATATATCTTGTTCAACTTTCGTAAACGCTCAAAATTAGAATAGGCGTATTTGCGGGAATAAAACACTGCAAAATTTTTCCCTAAATATTTTTTAAAACTGTTTCCAAATTGGCGCACAAGAAATATCAACACTTTTTTCAAAAAATCTATTTCACACAAAACGGGGCTGCCAGATACAGTTATCGAAAAATCATCGAAATTCCGTTAAACATAAAAAATCGTCATGACATACTCGAAAAAATTTAAAAAAATTGGACAATTCAAAATGTTGTTTTTTAACATATGTACAAATATTCTTATATATATCACGTTTCACTTGTGCAATAATGGAGCATTGACTCACAATTTTGAGTAAAAGCAAAAAGTTTTATTTTACATGGAATATATTTCTATTAAAGGATAAATTTCAATAACTACAGTCAAAACTCCCAATAGCGGACACTCTCTTAAGCGGATACCTCCTATATGCGAGAATTTTCAAATAACGTTGCACCAAATTAATTTTTCAGAGCAAATTTCCCTCCCAAAAACGGACCCTCCCTTGAACGGACGCGGACAGCTAAATTGTGCATTATTTGGTCAAAAAACATCTGAAAAGAGACAAAAATAATTCAACATAAAACAAAATATTAACAATTGCACCTTTTTACAATAGAAACCGAGGCGCTATAAAAAGCCTACGTGTAAATGTATACATACAGACCTTTCTCACTTAAAAATATACATGTGGCAACTATGTACATACTTACTCAGCTGAACAATACAACATCAAAGAATTTTAAAAAACTGATTATGCAGCTTTTACAATTGTAAAAAATTTAGAAAATCACCTTCAAACTCGTTTAGCGACAAAAAAGCAAGCAAATATGAAACAAAAAACTATAGAGACTTTATTATTTCAAAATAAGTGCAAATGAGTATAATTTATGTTCATCTTACCATGAATTTTTTAATAAGTAAAACAATATTATTTTAATTTATTAAATTTTCTTTTTTTCGTTAAACCTTTTTTTTAATTAGATATGAATTGATTTTTGTGTTAATGCTCTATATAAACAATAAAAATATTTTTTTTTGTCTTTTTTTTTTGTCAAATTCCCATAGGCGGACACCTCCCAACAACGGACAAATGTTGATCGACGGTGGCTGTCCGCTTATGGGAGTTTTCACTGTATTTTTATTAAGAAAGAATTGGTAAAGCTACACCAAAGTATTATAGTGGGTATACATATGTATGTGAATTGTAATAATAAATTTATCTTAAAATCAAAATATTATAAAATCGTAAACTGTAAGGAAAAACTCGTCAAATCGCCACATTGCTAAGTCGTCAAAATGACGATAAATCGTCAAATCTAGCAGCCCTGATGGCATATACGATAATTTTGACCACAAAGAAAATTACACTGTTGCATATGATAAAATGTACACTGTGTTATCTCCATAAACATTATAAGTATCGCTATAATATTTTGTTAACAGATGACTTAATGGACAAATTTGCATAAGAAAGTGGATTTCTAAAAAAGTGCAACATACGATAATTTCGCGCACAGGGATCGACATATTAATACAAAAAACCAATAAAATAATTGAAATTTTGTGATTTTATTTATTAAAGACTAATTTTACTCATATTTTTGTTCGAGAGTAAAAAGTTTTACTTTCTGAAATTGGAATATCTATTTTTTTTACATAGGCATTGCTTCCGTTTTGTAACAAATTTCAGAAATTTATTCATTCATAAAAATAATTTTCAATTGTGTATTAGTGTCGTTAAGAAATTTAACCGTATTTTATTGCTTGGATTGTGAATTTTAAAATTTGTTTTTAATTTTGAAAAACCGTTTTCTTTGCTGTTCAGGATTTGGATTAATTAATTTTAAGAAAGATTGTAGAAGAACTGGTAAGATTTTAATAATTTTTTTTAATTTACTTTTTGGTACAGAAAAGTTGTTATAAATTATATTTTTAGGGTTCCGTACACCAAAGGTGAAAAAAGTAACCCTATTGTTCCCTATTGTTTTCGCTACGCTGTTCGCCTATATGTCTGTCCGTCAAACGCTATTTCGTCAGGAGCCGTAAGAGCTACTGACCTGAAATTTGGACAGTGTATGTAAAACCCTGGCTGCTACAACAGCAAATACATGAGAATTAAAAATTAAAGGGTGTTTTAAAACTAGCAACAAAAAATGCTAAAATCCCATGTAATATACATACATACAATTGTATGTACATATGTATATTGACACTTGAAATTTGTAAAATTAGTGTATTTTTATAAAGACAACAATAATTAACACAAAAATTAAAAAAAAATTACAATAATACAGTTAATGCAATTTTGACTATGTAATTTTGACAACTTGCTATATCTTGGAAACCGTAAGAGGTAAACTCTTGATATTTTCAAAAACGGTAAAACTTACAAATCTGAAAATTATGAAATTGCCAAACCAAAAAAAAAATCGCCAAAAATTCAAAAAAATTCGCCAAATTAAAAAAAAAATTTAAATAAAAAAAAACACCAAAAACCGAAAAAAATCGCCAAAATGGGGAAAAAAGTGTCAAAACTTAAAAAAGCACTTAAATGAAAAAAGTCGCCAAAATAAAGAAACGCCAAAAACAGAAAAAATCGCCAAAACGACAAAAAAATGTCAGAACTAAAAAAATTGCTAAAATGTAAAAAACACTCCAAGAATCAAGAAAATCGCCAAAACCAAACAAAATCGTCAAAATTAAAAAAATCGCAAGAAATTAAAAAAATCGCCAAAATTAAAAAAACGTCATAAACGAAAAAAATGCTAAAACTGTATTTTATATAGACTAAAGTTCGTATTGAATTACATATTTCGTGTCCGTACGGAACCCTTCGTGCGCGGGTCAAAGTCGCACTTTACTGAATTTATTTCAATTGCTATAGGGCTTCCCTAGATTCCTGCAGCATCTTATGATATTGGGATTAATATGGGAACAATTGTTGAGGAAACTTTTTCATTCACGTTTTCTGAAATCTTAACAAAATGTAAGTTATGAATATACATACATGTATACATGGATGGGTTCGCAACTATAATAAGAATAGATTCATGGTGAAGTAAGTAAGCTGCGAAATTACTAAAGGCGATTAAGAAGAGAGGGATAATTGCACGATATACGTAAATATATTTCCTAGAAAAACAGGTCAAAAAAATATACTAACGAATATCAATTACTTATAAACCTAAGAGTTAACGGGTATAAAGATACATAAGTTTTTTTAATATAACGAACTTGTATCTTAATTTCCTATATTCTAACTTTAAATAATTTTTGTTTGTTTGTGCTTATTGTCACTTAATTAGTTTTTTATTTAAATTTATTTTATTTGTTTTGGAAAAAAAGGAATAATTACCTACACACATATATTAATTACTTTAGAGTGTAAAGTTTACACTTTCATATATACAATTTCCATATGCATAACTTCTTAATATTCGACTAAAACTTGCATACTATCTCAGTTTAACTATTTTGTTCTATTAAACAAAATTCGCAACTATTCTACGGTCATCTGGCGCTAGCTGACATCGTAGGACTTTGAAAATGTAAGTTGGGTTCTTTATTACACATATTTATTCATTTAAAAAAAATTATATGAATTTAAATAACTGTTAGTTTCCATATCATTCATGTTTCATACTTACAAGTACATAGATACTCTACAATTTTAATATTAACTTTAAATTTCGACTTTAATATCTTTTTCTTTTTGGAGCATCTTTAATTTTGATAAATTTAAATAACTTGTAACGTGTAACTTATTGTTATTTATTTTTATTTTATTTAATAAATTTATTCATGTTTATAACGTTTTGGTATACATATATGGGAGTCTAATCTATTATTTATTATTACGAAAGGTGAAGTTAGGTATGGGGTCGACATGTTTAAATTTTAATTTTTTTATATGCATATATTTTTTATTCATGTATCGGGCTGGTAAATTACTTCCTTTTATCAGCATGGTGAGTCGGCTTAGAATCAACGTGGCAAATCACATCTTAGACCATGTTTCGGTCATAAATAATTTTTTTTCTTTTTTTTTGTTTTATGTGGATCACCATATTTAATTTCGTTACGCTACGTAAAATTTGAAGTCTTTTGTGACGATTAATTTTAAAAAATGGAATCGCTTTACTAAGATTACTAGGAAGCCATGTTTCCAAAATAGTTCACCTCAATATGAAGTATGGTTACAAATTGAAACTACAACACGTAAATTTTTTCGCATTGGGTCCACATTATGAATTTCTTAAAATTCTGCTTTATTTGCTTGATGTTCACATATGGGTATTTGATTATGTCTACGAAAAAAGTTGATTCATTATTAAAAATTTTAAGATTAAGTTTTATTGAAGGAATACAAATAATGCGCATTCATATGTATCCTACTTTAACTAATATTCCATTAAAATACACAAAATTTCAAAGTCAAAAGTTAACAAAAATATAAAAATCTCAAAACTAATCTTGCATTTTACCATTAAAACGCACGCTACGCTACAAGAAACAACAACACATTTTGCTTAGTGCTTTTCCTTACAACAACATTAAGAGTAAAGCACGCTTTTACACTTCCAAATACTTAAATAGTCAGATGTTTTTTATTATCTTACAAACAATGTGTGGCAAAAGTTTTCATACACAGAAGGTACATTATCTATACTGCCTGCGAAAAATAAGGATTCAGGTGCATCTTCCAATCAAATCTAAATTAAAACTTTGAGCGTTGCGTTATCAGCAGAGTACCTGACTTAAGTATATTTAAAAATATCAAATATGTATATATATGTCCCGCAAAACAATGCTAAACGCTCGAATTTAGGTTTGGTAAATAATATTCACGAGTAATTATTTTTTGCGATTCCTACAATTTATGGCAAGTTTTTGTTAATTTGACAGACTCAAATTTCAAAATCAACCGGAAACTGTCAAAAGATCTATTAAAGGGAGTAGTGATGCTTATCAGGTTTTCGTGTTTCTTAAAGAAATAATTTCTGACTGTATAATATATAGTTCAGTTGGATAAATATATACTACAAAATATAATCAGTTATGTGAGGTAAATCTTAAAATCATTAGATTTTCATCACATAACTGATTATCTCGTTATCATAAAGCTTCATTTTAAAATTTTGGAATGAGTTTTGAATGACTTCAAGAACATATTTTGGTACAACCGGCCGCACTTTTGTGATATATCTCATAGTTAGATGTAATTAGTATGTAATGTATCTCATAATTAATTAAAAGTTAGGTTATCATTAATAATCAATATTATTAGCAATAATATAGTTGCGTTATTTGACACTAACAAATTTTAATTATAAGTCACAAAAATTAAATGATTATACTCAAATTAGAATTTACTGGAAATGTTTGGAATAAGTGAGAAAAAGTTGTAAAAATTAAAAGAGGACTGAATTTTGAATAAATATTATGATTATCCTACCAAATTACTGCCAGATTTGCCTCTAAAAAATTTATTTGTACTTCAAAACAACAAAGACTACACCCATGTTGAAATTTCTTATTTCAATATAGAAAAATATTAATTTACAGTATTAATTAATTCATTTTATTTATTTTAAGTTACAGCTTTCCCTTAGTGTACACTTTGTTTACTTTAAACAAAATTAAGTAGAAGTTGAAATACAAACAATGTAGACTTATGAAGAGAAATATATTTTTTTAAGCAAAATATATAAAAGGAAATCATGAATAAAACTAAATTAATTTTAACATCATATTTTGCAACACGGCTATCACTATTATTTTTGAGATATGCATACTCATGAGTAGTGAGCAGTGTTAAACTGCATAATTTTTTTCTTAAATGGCTTTCTTGAGGAGAAATTAATTACAACGTAAAGGTAAGCTTATATGCTCCACATGTATCAAATAATTCACAGTCAACTTTACAGATTGACTTAGATTTTTTACAGCTAACTTGTAGTGGTTTAAAAATTAAAGAAACAATTTTTTATATAAACAATTTAATAGTAGTTGGTCCATGGGGCTTAAAAAGTGTCAGTACGTGACACAGAGATATACGAAATATAATATTTTTAAATTTTATTAGTGTAAACCAGCTAAGTCCAACCCATATGCACAATGTACAAACTTTTACAAAGAGCTTTTTGTGCTTTCACACCGACGAGAGTAAAACATCCCAACAACAACACAACAGACAACAATGCTTGGTCTTACTTTGCACAGAATCAAGAAGAAATTTAAGAGCTTTCAAAGCTGTTTACTTCAAATGCAAATATCAGTGTTTATGTGTTTGGACGTAGCTGGTGTAAACTTATTACTTCCTACCAATTTTAAATAACACAAATAAGAGTGGCTAACAACCTTCATCCAGATCTAGTCGTGCACAAAAATTTGGCGGATAACGTAAGGAATAATACATATCTGAACATCTCCAGTAATGAAACTAAAATATAATGGAAGCGGAAAATATAAAATTTTTCGAAAAGTCAAAAGCAACATAGAGTAGAAAGACTATATCTACCACCCGCCCCCACGAATTTTCTTGCCCCTTCTCTATAGAACTATTAAAAATTGCCTGTAATTACATATTTTAATATTACGCATGAAATTCACTAGTCAACATTGCTTCAGTTTTATGCATACATACATATTCTAACTATGCTACTTGTATACGGGCGAGTTATTCGCAAATAAAAATATTGCAAATAGAGAATTTTGCACGTGAACGGCGTAATTTGCAAATAGCTAACTCACAAAAATAATTCCTGATTATCACCCTATTCGCAAATAAAATGCTTGAGGTTGCCACGCTTATAAGTATATTTTTGATAACAAAAAAAAACATAAACAACAATAAATTAATAAATATTGCAGAAAAACATTTATAGAAGCCAATAATGATAATTAAAACAAATAATTATTTGATAATAGATTATATTGACTCCATAGAAAATCATTATTATATTGTGGCTTAATTAATTAAAAACATACACAAAAAGTTAAAATACACATGGCTTGAGAACTTAACAAAATTGTCTTTAAATTTTTACTTCACAGCAAAATAAAATAACCTACATTCAGTTAATGTAAATCTTTTAAGTGAATTTCTACATAAGTCGACAAAACTTTATCTAAACCCAGCAAAAATATACACACATTACCAAATTTCATTACTCGCTTACAAATCACATTATGATGATTTTGATGATGAGAATGATTTTTTTTAGAATAAATAGATTACGTGAACAAGTTTCCAAATAAAGAAGTAAGTACTACTCAGGAATCGATTATTTTAGTCTCGCACCTTGTTAAAATCATTAAGTTGATATTCAGCTTGCACCAAAAATGCTTAATTCTAAACCCGATTACCTTTTTTGAGATTTTTTGCTGGGAAGCTGTTCAAACGGCGCTAATCACCAAGAAAGAAAAAAGCGGGTGTTACCAAATTAGCGTATATAATGAACATTCGTCTAACCGAAAATCGCGATAAGATTTTTAACGTTTTGTAGTCTGAGGCTGAAAAACGTAATTATTATGAAAAGCAGTCTCCAGATCAAGGCAAATAAGTTATTTGGAGCGATGGTCCTGCATCAGAATTTAAAATTCGTTATAGGATAAACTACTTGGTAATTGATATAAAAACCAAGTTTAAATTATAAATACACATTTTAATTAATTAATTAATTTGCCTACGTCAAGCTTGTTTCTTAGTTATTATTTGCTTCTCAGACACATTTTTTCCATGTGTGAGAGTTTCGCTGGAATTTGCATTCAAACATATGTAGGTTGGTTGACTTTTTTCTTCGTTAATTCAAAAATTAATTAAAAACCTACTGTGCAGTCTATTAAATAACAGAAATAAATTATATAACTGCGTTACCATTTAAGAACTATGTACTCGTATATGTAATATAAATCGCTAGAAATATTTGAATTTGTCTATACGTGACAGTGTTATGCTCCAATAGATATTTTTTTTAATTTCTAATTATACATTAAAACATATACATACATACACATATAGCTATGAGAATTTTTTTTTGATACATATGTGAAATTACATATTTATTGTTTTTGCATATTTCGCGTTTCTAATGGTCACACTTTAGGCGCCTAAAAAAACTTTTATTTTAATGGATCAAGAGGCCTTGTCCTTGTTCATCACATACTGTACGCTTTAAGAAATTATAAATATGCTTTCGTATCTATTTCAAATTGTTTCATACTTTTATTATAAATTGTTTAATTTTTTATTTATTTTTTATTTTATAGCACTGGGCGGTTATTCTACTTAATATTACAATAATAGGAGTAACAATTTTTACTTTTGGTACTTTTTCTGTTATATCTAACCTTGGTACAAATGCAGCTTATGGGACAATTTCAGTTTATTTTTGACTGCTAACGAAGTCGCGGGAAAATGCTCGCAAAAAAAAATATTAAAACATTTTATTTTTGATACATGAACTAGCATGTTCAAAGTGATTATATTCTTGAGCGATTGCTGGATATGATAAAATTTAGCTTTATATTAAATTAGTTTAAATAGTTATCCCACTAACACAATTAATTAATATATGTACATTTGTATGCACGTATTAAAAATTGTTAGTCATGCATTATTTTGTCAGAATTGTCTTAACTTACACTGTTAAAAACTCTTCAATTAAATCTACCTTGTCAGTAATGTTGCCCTTGATACCTTAATATATTCTTGATGAAGAATGCTGACTTCAATGGGGAGGGCTTGAGTTATCTGCAAGTCAAAGATAGTCTTTTTTAGTTGAGGATGTTTTTGTTGTTGTTTTTGTTGTTACTTAAGTTATCATATTCTTTGTTACGCTTAATATTAGTACTCCCACACAAAGAAAGTTGTAATTTTGGCAACATCTTTTCTAACATAACAGTTGCTTTTGTAGCGTATTTTGTATTTTATTTCTGCTATTGCTGAATAAATTTTTTATAGGTAATCCACTTAAGAGAATGATACTTAAAGTCATCATTACAAGCATTTTTATTGCAATAATGGCACATCTTGCACATAGTTTTGGCAATTTACCTCACCCCCCTATAAAAATGATATTCTTCCTTAATTTAAACTGATTACTGCATTCACCTTATGTATGGTGGATGATTATATTGGCTGGAGCTTTAGATGTTGCAGTAGGTGTGGGTTGTGTTTGTTTGAATTGGTGCGTTAGTTGGATATAAAATTATCATTAAGCATTGGATAAAATTGCTTTTATGATGTCGACAAAAGAGGGGAATTTTTTTATTAAATATTAAACAACGTGCTTGCCACTTAATCAAACCATTACAAATTATAATTCAATATGCATGTGCACGTGCATTGAAAATATTGTGTTTTTTTAACAAAATATGAACTAGTGTCCTGCACAAGACCATTTATAAGACCTTTCAAGACATGAAAGATTTTTCAAATGCTTTACTACAGCAAAATATACTAAAATAAACGCTAATCAACACTGTTGGCAAAACAAAGAACTGAAACAAATATCAAGCTAACAGTGTTGTTTAGCGTTTGTTTTAGAATATTTCGCTGTAGCAAAACGTTTGAAAAATCTCTCATGTCTTGAAATGTCTTATAAATGGTATTGTGCATTACTTTAATATGAACATACATACATAAATTTAGACAGTTTTTGTTCTTCAAATCTAGATTTTATAAAGATAAGGAAAAAGGTAGCTTTAGAAAATTTATATAAGTACCTAATAAAGGGCTGATACAAATGCTTGTTTGTATAACCAAAACAAATATACCATTGTATGTACCATATAACTGTAGTGTGGTTGACAGAACTAGTATACGTGTTCTTGGATGTGCGTGGTTTTCCAAATTACAATACAATTAAAAACAAATAACAATTGCTTATTGTATTGCTGCTGATAAACTTTTTGTATCTGTGTTTGCTCAAAAATTGAAACAAATACCAGAACTAAAAACGCGCAAAACTGATGCAAACAGATGTATCTGTGCAATGCTATAGTTATTACTTTAATTGTCAAAATAAAAGCCCAAGTTTTTTGATGCTATGACCCGTTTTCGTAAGGCCGCGCTTACATATGTGTGCCAAATGCCACACAAGCGTAAAAAAAAGCATAACCAACTAATTACTAATGAAAAACTATTTGATTCAGACATGTATTTCTTAAGTTAACTGTTTAATACATAATTAATAGACAATTTTATAGAATCCAAAATGATTGCAAACTATTTAAGTCAATAAATACATGTCTGAATCAAAAAGTTTTTCATTAGTAATTAGTTGGTTACGGTATTTTGGGCAAATGACACACAAGAAATGCCAGATGTAAACTCAGCCTAACTTGTGAGACTAAAAGCAGAGCACGAAACCGATGTACAATATTGATCGGCGTCGGCTAAGAGCCGGCTGTGAGCGCCACCGGCGCCTAAGCAATGTGTCGGCTAACACAATAATTTTGTTTTTTGACCTGCAAGGACTATGAATAACGTACCTTATTAAAACATACATAATTCAAATATATACACAGTAAGAAAAAAACGGTACTAACTTCAAGTTTTTTCTACTTAAATTTAGTAAGAATTTTATTTAAAAATTTAAGTACGAATAGAACTAACTTTTACTTGAATCAAACCGAAAACGGGATTACTTTAGGAAATCAATCCTGAAGTTTTTAAAAATGAGTATGAAGTGCTTAAATTATGTAAAAAAATTTAAATCAAGGACACACTTCTTAAATTAAGTAAAAAAAACTAATTTAAAGTACGACTTCGTGTACAAACTTTATACACATATGAAAAGAAAAATAAAAACCTTTTAACAAAAATATTTCAAATTCATTAATGTGCTTCATTAAAATTAAAAACTTTAATTAAAAAATAAATACATTTAAATAAAAATAGTTTAAAGTATGTACTTTTTAACGGAAATTTGTTTTATTTAAGTGAAAAAAGTGCGGTTTATTTTTAATAGTCGTGTGCAAAAGTTTGTTTTTAGTAATATAAAGGTAAATAAAATAAGGGCCTAAGCAAAATAAACTTAGCAAAGCAATGTTAAGTAAAGTTGTATTCTAAACAAATTATTATATACAATTTCTAAAGTAGGTCCCCACGTTTGTTAAGACTATTTTAAGTTGATATTTTCAATATGTGTATTTTGTACCTCAAATATTTTTGTTAATATAGCACATACTGATTAATGTTATATTTGAAAATGAAGCCAGAATTGTTAGCTCTTAGCTTAGATTTACTATTTCTGTCATGTAATGGAAAACTTCATCAAATTACACAACTGATACAAAAAACATGGTCAAATCCATAAAAAAATATAAAAATAAATACAATTGCACAAAAATGTTTAAGTGATGCACATACAATCAAAACAAATCGAAAAAAGCTGGATATTCAAATACTCATTTCATTCGACAAAAAAAATTGTGATAATTCTTCTTTGTGCCTCATATTTTTGTTATGTATACTTCATAGAAATGTTTATTTGCTTTCCTACTATGTCAGAAATATGAGTTAGGTTGCTATACTTCAAGAAAAATAAAAAGTTATCTAATGAAATAAAACAAGTAAGAGTGCTATATTCGGCTGTGCCGAATCTTATATACCCTTTACCAAAGTGCGTTTATGTAGTATAGAGATACATACATAAGCACAGAGATATGTATGTAGATATTAATTTTGTGAACAAATTCATAATTTTTGCTCTAGTGCAATTTTTAATAAGTGACAGCTCGGTATTTTTTGATTAAATATGTTTTTTATATATATATATATAAAATACAAGTTTTCAGGAGAGCAACAAAGAAACGGTTCGTCTCTTTATACTTCGGTGTTTGGATAAAATTTTATATGCAATTATTAAGGAAGTGATTACATCTATGTATATATATATTAGTAGTAAGTTTAATTATGAAGCGCATGTATTGAGATACGAGTTTGGTGCATTAAGAGTAATGTTAATCCTTGATACTTAATAAGTTACTCGTTTGTTGTACTTATAGGTAAACAAACAAATAATGCCGTTATATCAAAATTATCAAATGAAAACAATATTTAATATCCCAGATGATTATGACATGATTATGACATGAAGGATTTGAAGAGCTAATCACAGTTCACGATGTACAATACATTCCCTCATTTAAAGGAAACCTCCTCTCAGTACAAATATGTCTACAAAAGGTTATACATTTTTATTTTTTGATGCATGCTGCAAGATTCTTGATACAAATAATGCAGAAGTAGGTACCGCAAGCTGTGTCAACAACCTATATCAACTAAAAACAAAGCAAAGGGAAAGCGCGATGGTTGTCACCTGCAATTCAAACAAATGTCAACACTTTTACCATAAACTTTTCGGTCATAGAAATATAAAAGCAATAAAATCCATGCAATCCGTTAAGTTTGAAAAAGACTTTCATATTGTTGATTGTGGTTCTTGTAGTATTTGTGATGTATGTGGTGCATGCAAAATTACTCGACAACCATATCCTAAAATATCTGAACGCAAAACTGGGGAAGTACTCGAGTTAATCCACTCCGACATTTGCGGTCCAATGCAAACAATGACACCAGGTGGAAAAAGATATTTTCTTACCTTAATTGAGGACTACATCCGCTTTACCGTAGTATATTTACTCGCAGAAAAATCAAAACTTTTTGAAAGAATTAAAACATACGTCCATATGGTTAAAAACAAGTTCGGAAACATCCCGAATTTCTTCAAAGCTATGGTATTACATCTCAGTTTTCAGTCCCTTACTGTTGCCAACAAAATGGTGTGGCTGAAAGAAAAAATAGGTACTTAGTTGAAATGTCTCGTTGCCTTCTTAAAGAAGCAAGCAGGTTTATCAAAACCCTATTGAGGCGAAGCTATAATGTGCTCAAATTACTTACAAAACAGATTATTCACAAAGTCTATTCCGTGTACACCTTACGAAAAATGGGAAAATCTTAAACCCGATATAACAAATTTACATATTTTTGGCACAAAAGCCTACGTTTTATTACCAAATGTAAACCGAAAAAAATTAGATAACAAGTTAGTGCTTCTTACTTTCGTGGGATACGATGAACAATCAAAAGGTCTAAGATTTGTTGATACGTGCACAAATAAAGTCATAATAAGTAGAAGCTCCCAATTTATTCCCCAATATGATGAGATAAACAAAAACATAAAGGATCTAACAGCTACCATAAATAATTTAGAAATAAATATTTTATCAAAACGAGATG
The DNA here is from genome assembly GCA_905220375.1 of Tachina fera. Classification (NCBI taxonomy): domain Eukaryota; kingdom Metazoa; phylum Arthropoda; class Insecta; order Diptera; family Tachinidae; genus Tachina; species Tachina fera. The sequence continues at coordinate 95,523,676 of LR999963.1, forward strand.
AAGACATTCCAAATGAAATCTCAATAGATGATGTATCCAACCCTGGTTCACAGTGTAGTAATGACACCGATCTGTTGTAGTTTGAAACCGAAAATCAATTAGAAGCTAATAATGAAGAGCCGCCTGAACAAGATGTACGCAGATCGTCTAGATCCAATAAAGGTGTTCTCCCCACGAGGCATGTGCAAATGGCACAAAGTGAAAGTATATTAGAACCAAAAACGTTTAAACAAGCAATGAATGGGAATCCGCTTTGGAGAAGGAGATAAATTCTCTTACAAAAAATAAGACTTGGGACTTAACCCATGCACCCTTAGACGCAAATATCATCGGTTGTAAATAAACCTACAAAATAAAACGCGACATAAATGAAAAAATCCAATGCCTTAAAGCATGTTTAGTCGCTCAAGGATTCAGTCAAAAATATGGTTGTAATTACGACGAAGTGTTTGCACCAGTTGTTCGCCAAACTACTTTTCATCTACTCTTAGCTGTCGCTAGTGCTAAAAATATGAACGTCTAACACATGGACATAAAGTGGGCATTCTTGAACGGCCAGCTAAACGAAAAAATTTTTATAAAGCAACCGCCTGGTTTTACTTCTAAAGACGTAAATTTAGTTTGCAAACTAAATATAAGCTTATATTTCCTCAAACAATCCGCTCACGTGTGGAACAAATCTTTGAATGATGTATTATTGTGTGATCAATTTACTCAAAGGAAATCTGATCCATGTCTTTATCGGAAAATCATCAATGGGGAAGATGTTTACCTTTTGATATACGTTGATGATTTAGTGGTTGCATCTGTAAATGTAGATAACATTAATAAAGTATATAATTTTTTGAGTCTTAATTTCGAGTTAAACAAACTTGGTCCTATCTCATACAATCTTTGTATATTAGTCACCGAAACGAAAAAATTTTGCTACAGAATTCGACAAAAAAAATGCTGCTCAAGTTTAGTATTCTGCACGCAAAAGCCTCAAAATATCCTTTAGATCCATCCTATGAAAAAAGCGATCAACAAAGTCTGTTGAAAAACGACGAATATCAAAGTCTAGTCAGTTCGTTACTATATATCGCAGTGCATACACGACTAGACATTTCCGCAAGCGTTTCAATTTTAGCCAGAAAAACAAATAACCCGAATATTGAAGACTGGAACGAACTGAAACGAGTGGCAAAATACCTGAAAAGTACTACTGACCTATGTTTAAATTATTCAAAGGCAACGAAAATAAAAACGAAATCGTTAGTTACGTTGACGCCAATTAGGCAGAATGTTGCATTGACAGAAAATCAAATTCAGGATACATATTTTTATTCAACGGATCTGCAATTAACTGGGCAGGTACACCAGGTCAGTTTAATATCAACCAAATTTCTTTATTTACTAAAAAATAATAAAAATTAATTATAGCTATTTTATTGCGGAACGATTATACAATAAAATAATATATAAAAACAAGAAACTAAAATTTTCAATCGGATAAAAAAAAACGCGAGTACGTTATTCTCAAAAATCCCGCAAATGTTCTCTTCAGATTTAGTTCTCTATATTATCAGAGTAGATTAGCCCTTGAAAAAAAGTATCCTAATTCCCAAGGGTTTTTTCCACTCGTGCAAAGAGAAACAAAAATACGCTTATTATAAATAGCACAATTTTTATTTATAAGTGTATTGATTCACCTTTTGGAAGAAAAGTGTCCTAATTCCCAAAGGCAGCCTCTCCCACTCATAAATAAACAGGAAAAAATAAAGAGTTAATAATAGAGCAGTGTCCTATCTCTTTTATTACTCAAATCGCTCAATTTTTATTTATAAGAGTATTGGTTCATCTTTTGGAAAAAGTGTCCTAATTCCCAAAGGCAGCATCTCCCACTCATAAATAAAAATATTCATAAATAAACAGGAAAAAAATAAAAGAGTTAATAATAGAACAGTGTCCTATCTCTATTATTACTCAAATCGCTAAATTTTTATTTATAAGAGTATTGATTCACCTTTTGGAAAAAAGTGTCCTAATTCCCAAAGGCAGCCTCTCCCACTCATAAATAAAAATACTCAAAAATAAACAGAAAAAAATAAAAGAGTTAATAATAGAACAGTGTCCTATCTCTATTATTACTCAAATCGCTAAATTTTTATTTATAAGTGTATTGATTCACGTTTTGGAAAAAAGTGTCCTAATTCCCAAGGACAGCCTCTCCCACTTATAAATAAAAATACAATAAAAAAAAGAGATCTTAATATCTTAGTAGGTTGCTCAAATTTGCTAACAGAAAGCTTTAATAGAAGAGCAGTGTCCTATCTCTATTATTACCTCTTTCGCCAGCGCTGCCAACCAACCAATCGTTGATACAACTATGGCTCGCCCTTTTATATTTGTGCCAGACAACACACACAAGTACACAACCACACAAACAACTGCATTACATACTCCATATCATGATACAATTATACTTGGTACATGCACAACTACAACAAAATTACAACACCAAAAAACACATTTATTTTGTTGGTATAAACAAATCCTAAATTGTCAGAAACAAATGTCTTTTGTTTATAAAAATAACAATTACAGAGTAACTAAAGTACAATTGCAGACGCGGCATTCCTGCATTATTATAGCTATTCAGTGTCGCCAATCTGTGTGTAGTTAGGCAGTGTGTAATTTCTACTCACATGTGTACTCCATATAATTAAATTCTTGTATAATCTGTGAGTAATTCTACTTTGGGTTCAATTTTTATTTATTTTTCTTTTAATTTTAACCTTCACAAAATATGTGTAGTGTAATTTTCTTCAATGAGTAATTGGAGACACAGCCATGTGTAAATTCATTGGCAACACTGTAATTATTTTATTCACACACATACAATAACATTTCTGCAGCTTGTAAACAAAAGGCCCAACTATAATATGAATAAGCTGGCTTAAGCTAATGCCAGAATTGAACGATAAGTCTGTCAAATACATAAGCAATTCAGATGTGACTTTTACGTGGCCACAATGTACTTACATGCACTTAAGTATTCTTTAGCACAGTTGCACAGTTTTTTAAACAAAATGGTTTATCTACTCATTTTAATATTTACGTCGCAAATTTTCTGAGACAAAATGGTTTATCTACCGCAAAAATGCGAATAATGGGTTTTATTTTTAAAATTTATATTTTAGGGAATTAGTAGAAGCTTATCAATCATATTGTTGAAGATCGATTTGTTAAATACTCACTATTTAGGGAATTAAACAGTTTTTTGCTTCTTCTGAACAATGATGGTTTTGCAGATAAACCATTTTCAATAAATGCCGTCGATGTGTAATTTGAAAGATTTTTTATATTTTTATGTTGTGTTTTTTAATATCCCACCCGTGACACAAAACAAATAAAAGTTTATTTTACTAAACAATGTCGCAAGCAATTTGTTTGAAATGTTAAACCAAAGGCAGAAGCCGAAAACGAAATATTTTGCATATAAATATTTTTTTATTTAAAATTTTTTATAATATATTTGCTCTTTAAAATTATCCCACCCGTGATGAAATATATGAATAAGGACTTGAAACGTTTTAAGAATCATGTTTTTTTATGTATTTATTAAGAGATCTCAATCTGAAATTTTTAAGCAGGCAAAGCAAAACTTGAAGGCTGGTGAAGTTGTTTTACAGATTGATTTTGCAGAGAACTACCAACCGATTAATCAGGATGAAATACAGTCTGCCCACTAGAACCAAAAGCAAGTAAGAATTTTTACAGCATGTGCTGTACAGCGTTTGTAATTGTTTCGGACGTACTTAAGCATGACAAGTTTGCGTTTTATGCCTTCATCAAAGAAATCATTTGTTTGTTGAAAAATGAGGTCGCAAATTTTAATTTATTGAAAATATTCTCAGATGGCGCTGCATCTCAGCTTTAAAATAAGTACACGGTCTCCAATCTTCGCCTTATGCAAAGGGATTTCGGCATTACTGAGGAATGGTACTTTTTCGTAACTGTACATGGCAAGTGTGCCGTGGATGGTATAGGTGCTGTAGTAAGAAAATCTGTGAGATATCGGGTTATGCAACGTAGATGCAGTATAAATACTGGTAAAGATTCCGTTTGAGCTGCCAAGAATTGTGTAACAAATTTAAATATTTTGTATTTATCGGAGCATAAGATCAAGGAAAACATTGAGCTACTTAATAAAAAATGGAACGTTGTTATCGTTATCCCAAATATTCACCCAAAATTCAAAGAAAAAACATTTAAAATTAATAAAATGACCACGGATGATATAGTCACCGACAGCTCATCTTGAAGTGATTCGAATAATGAGCCTTTGTCGATTAAAAAATATTAATTAAAATAATTTCTTATTTGAACACTAATGCTAAAATGCTGCAATACAAAACCAAATACTTAAAAAATAAATATTTGTTACCAAAAAAACAGTAAAGATGTTTGTTTTTTAAATTTATATACAATTTCAAACCTTTGAACTTTACTCCTGTTTTTGGATTAAGTTTTCAAACTATATTTGAAATCGTACACGTCCCACCCGTGACGAAAAAATCTCCCACCCGTGAAGCTAAAAAAATTCAAGTTTTGTCCAAAATATAAACTTGTTTTTCCTCTTAACTTTTAGTGAAGGACAACTTGACACCTCTGCTGCAGTCATAGATTTGTTACATTTTGATAAGCTGTATAAATTCGCAGAGTCTTGAGTATGTGTCCTAGGCACCCGAAACGCATGTCTTTTTCATGTTCGACCCGTGACAAGCCTAATGCGTACTAAATTTTGCATTAGCAAATTTAAAGTAGTATGTTTCCGTGTAGTATTTTGGAAAGACAAGTCTGAAATTTTAGTATATAATAAAGTCATATAAAAAATAGTTGAACGTTTTCGTTTTTTTTAACTAAGCACTTTAACTGCTTCTAAAAGTCCCACCCAGAAATGATGATGATGATGAAATCAGCCATATACATTATTTTCATAAATAAAATTTTTGTCAGCGCCCACAAAAGGAAGCGGGGATGAAAATGGCATCTTGCAGCCTCCTCGGCCTCTGGTTCAAGTTTAGGGATTTGAACTTTGGCGGACGTTAAAAATTGCATTTGCTAAACAAAATTATAAAAACAATTAAAAAAATTTCATTTGTCGGAGGTGGAATTGGTTCTTCTGAGGGGAACTTTTTTCTCTTTTGTCCAATTTTTCTTATTTTCAAGGTTTCATAGCCTAGAACTATAAGACATATGTATGTCTTCCAAGTTTCATTGATCTAGGGTACTCAATAAGTTTTCACAAGCAAATTAAACTAAAAAACAGGATTGGCAAGATTTTTGGTTCAAATACTCCTATTTGTGTCGTAATGGACCTTATTACAGTTATAGAATTAGTTTCATTGAACTAATGAAATAGTTGCATTTTATTTATGACAAAATTAAGTTCATAAATACAACGAATCATTCTTCATTGATCTAATGAAGGGCTTCATTAGTGGACTTTTAATGAAAAATTTCACTAATACAATGAAGAATTTCATTGTCTGAATGAAGAGTTTCCTTTCAGTGTAAATTTAGCCACTGTTTAGACTACCCTTTGAACTGGTAAATCCCCAAATCGGCGTAGCCAATTATAGTGATATTCTGCCTCCCGAGTGTCGGCTTTCATAATTCTAAAATCTTTTTTATTTAGATTTCCTCCTATTATTACGTTACTCTTTCTACAACAAAAGTCGATACATGTACATAATAAATACATACATAACTACATGTGAACACACCCATCCGGCCTTTTTTGAAATTTTCAATCAAGACTAGAATCTTTTTTGACTCCTTAGCGCGATTAAAAAGCTAGAATATGCTGATCATAAAAGATACTTTTGTGGTAGAAAAACGTGACTACCCGCAACCCTTTTCCAGTAGTATTTTGAAGTCTTTTAAGAATCGTTTTCTGATCATTTATTAGTGATATTTCACTTCATTTGTGACTAATTTTTGAATTGTCTTTAGGTCAGGTTTCTAATCGCTTACGAGTCTTTTGTGAGAAATTTATCAGTCTTTTTATAGTGATTTATGACTTTCATTTAAGTCATTTATCAGTCGCATTTCTACTCGTATTTGACTTTTCATCTAGTATCTTTTAGTCGGCTTTCTGAGTCCTACGTGTAATCGTCAAACAGAATTACGGCACAAAAACATTTTCCATACAAATTGGCGCAAAAAAAAAGACACAGAAAGCAGTCGAGAGATATAATATATTTATTTTGACAGTTCTTTCTTATCCTATCACATATAATTATCCATTCTCTCAATAAGCTTACCATACTTTTAATAAATTTTTTAAACAAAACTAGAAAGATAAATAAGCACAAAAGAAAATTAAACAAAAATCAGGAGCATTTGAAGTTACTGCCGTAGATTTTGTTATGGGATTTTGTAATTTGACACCGATTTTTCCTGAAGTTGCAGACTTATTCTATTTCATCATTTAATTTCATATTTGATTTAACTTTTATTAATGAAAAAATAAAGTTTTTGACATTTATTCAAGAATACGTTGTACTTAAAAATAACATATCAAGAAGTGTTGAATCACCCATCTGCGTAAAATATGATCACAAAATAATAATTTTTATCACTTATTAAACACCTGCATGATCTGTTGTTGTTTAAGCATTTCTCAATCTTCCAGATGAGCAAAATATAATAATAACCCAGTGAAAAAAATGGAAGTCATTCTAGTGGAACTACATTTTCATTGCTTCCAAAAAATCGATATTTTTAATTTGCCGATAGTGAGCAAAAAACCATGTAAAAGCTTATTTTAGTCACACAAAACCTTGTAACTCCTCCATAGTGTTAGAAAATACTCACCAGAATTCAAAAGAAAATTTATTTTTTTAAAGAAGTTTATGAACTATTTTTAGTCTAAAATTTAAAAGTTATTTGCTTAAATTTAAATGAAAACCCTGTTTCGGACATAAATTCGTATAAAAAGAAACGGATTGTTAAAATAAGTAACTATCTACCATTTTTCCTAGATGAAAATATTATCATAGAACACAAAAAAGGGAATTTTTCTTAATATCGTTTCCAATTCAGTGACCAGGCATCGAAAAAGAGAACTTCTTGCAATGACAACCCTATGTAAAAATCATTAGATCGGATCGAAATTTTCACTACTTCCGCATCGCAAACTCTACATTTTCATGACTTTTTTGGAGTCTCTTTTTTTACTGGGTAACTAACGGAAATAATAGTCAGATTTTAAACGTCTGGATGATTAATTTGCGATTGCTATACTAATTGTTATTGTGTTTTAAATCGAAATATTTCTACCCATTAGCGCGAATCATTTTCGAGTTCTTTTTTCATCGTGTAAGTGATTAATCAGTTTATTGATAACCAATAGTGATCTTAAAAGACTCAGCAAGGTGATTTTTCAAAAAACAATCTTCCAAATGCTAAATGGGCACGTACATATGTACATATGTATGATAATTAGGTCAGTAAGTTTTGTTTATTTGTATATAAGAAATACCCAGTGGGAAGTCGTGAACAACCCTATGTAGTAAAATATATTTAATTTTTTTTGCAGTGAATTTTGCAAAGAAAATCAAAACAATTCAAAAGAATCGTTTTAATAATTTTTGGTCTACTGACCGCTCGAATTCATAAAACGCAATATATTGAATTTGTGTGTTACTTAATTAGTCCTAGTAAGGCGAACGAATTATTAGATTTAGCAACTAGATTTAGTAATTTAATATAGATATCAATAAAAGTATGTGATTAGTGTAATTGTTCAGTTAAAAAAAATTTTGACGTGCTAAATTTATTGTATTTGATTCAGCAAATGTGAAGCCAATCTTAAAGTGAGAGTATGTGGATTTTGGGGGACATGACAAAAGATTAGATTGAGGAATTGTATGTCCCAGGTTGGGAGGGCAAGTGAGGACCAGGACATCTAGTTATTCCTCCAAAAAAATGTGTTTCCCTGTTGTTGAATTAGTCGTATGTGTGAGTAATGCAGTTTTTTTTATTTGTTCTTCTCTCTGTCTGGTTGTGGGTTGGAACCTCCCCTGTTAGGTGCGTTTGAGCTAGTTGGCACCAAAGCAATCAGAGCTATTCGAGGCACGTAACATACATACATATACACACATATATACATGTGAACTCATGTACATATTGTACATGTATGTATTCACAAAGAATAATAAAATTTAAATAATAAAAAGTGTGTTTGTACTATAAATTCTAGCTGTGTAATTTTGTGTTTCAAAATTTTAAAATATTTTATAATACATTCGCCCAATGAAGCAATAAACTGAACTATCTGAATTAACTATATGAACTATATGAATTTAAATTCTATACTTCGAAAGTATAGGACTATGATATACATTTCAATAACATACTGTTGTTTATGGCAATAAGAAATAATAATATTTATTAATATACAGTTTTGATGGGTTAATTAATTTTAGCTCAGAAATCAGTGAGGCCTCTAAAGTGAGTCGAGTTTAGCTCATCTCGTGCTATTGATGTCAAATCAGCTTATTTTATTTATAAAGTTGCTGTTGTATACTAACGGCCATATGTATAATCAAAAATTTGCACGAAGTTAGCATAAGCGGCAAAATTTAACATGGCTTTAACGTGTTTTCCCATATAATTGTACATTAAAAATCATGCTAGGATTTAATCGTGTGTTAAAACTACATTATGCAGTGATTTTTAATGTCAAATTGTGTAGAGGAACTCGTCAACACGTACTTCAATTTTGTTACTTATGCCAACTTCATGCCAATATTTGATTATACATTAGGCCGTAGATTTCTGAACGCTAGCTAAATATTACAATAATCGATAGCTCAATATTATAATGCCCATTATAAATGAGAAACAACTTTTAATCTTTAAAGAAGAAAAACATTGTGCGATTAGGGCAGGTAGTCAAACAAATCTTTACTTATCGAGGCCACTATTTGATATAAGCACATCCTCATAAATTACACAGATCAACATGAATTTTTTGGTCTGAGGACTATCAGTCAATTTGCCAAATGGTAAGGTCAAATACCTTTAAGTTCCCTTTTTTCGATTGGCTGTAGTTGTCGAGATTTACCGTTATAAAAAAAATTAAGAAGACTACACTACATGATTTACTATTAGTCGAGAACTAGATTTAATTCAACAAATAACCAACCCATTAAAACTCAAATTATGTTAAAATTCTGTTCTAATTAATCTTCGAAAAGAACTAAGGTGGATTCAGCCATTGTTTCCGAACAAAATTTTTGTCAAGCAAAACGTTTTTTTACTGAGAGTTTTCTGCACCACGATTCTTTTATTTCGAACATTTAGTCAGGAAAATCAAAGCTGCCATATAAAATACATATGTAAACGATGCGTATTAATTTTAAAAGTGGCAGCACAGCGGCAAATGATTACAATTTCCTCTGTCACACACATGTTTTAATTGTTTAATGCAATTCTTTCGTTCAACTCCATATGTACATATACATATTTTTTATTTTTAAATGTTCCTTTATTTCTATTTTATAAATACAAGTATACTCTGTATTTTTATTATTCATATAACACAATGTGGCAGCTCAGTTCACCTTTGGCTAAAAAACTAAAATAGTTGGCAGCTCAATTTGATTTTGTCTGGACAAAATATAAAATTAAACCAATTCAAGGTCAGACTTGTTCGTAAAAAATATTTTTTCTCTCTCAAGAAGATATACGTCAAACTACATATAAAAAATTTTGTCCGGGCAAAAATGTTGTTCGAAAACAATTGGTGAATCTAGCTTTATAGTTTTCGATTTATTAAGAAATATTGAAATATTTTAAAATATTTTTTTAATTCATACAAAAACTAAAATTATATACATAATAAATTGACCCATATTTTCTTAAAATACATTCATACATTTGGAATTTATTTACCATAAAAGTGGTACAATTCTCTATAAAAATACTCGTCAATATTTCGATACTATAAGGAAATTTTATGAAAGTTGCTCACGAACCATTTTCTGTTATCAGTTTGAGGGCAGAATTCGCCTTCCACATAATGGTATCTTGCTTTTGTATATACATCGAAAATATTGACAAAATGTTATTAAACACATCGTCTGTCATCCAAATGTAATTTTCTAGTCCTTTGGCTCCTCGTTTTGCACAAAAACATCATCCACTACAATACGCGACAAAGTACCCGTAGTGTACTAATGTTGTACACGTTATTGTATATTTTGTGGGCTAAACACGCAACTTGGTTGTACCAACAGTCTCAAAGTGTGTGTCTTGCATTAAGGCTGCTGGTAATAAATTTGAATTTTAAATTTAAGTTCAATCTTTTATACGTATAAAAATTCAGAGTCTATTTAATTTTTTGTCATTTTGCGGGAAAAAAATTTGAGTCACGTGGAGTTAGAGGATTTTTTTTATATTCTTTAACATTAGCGTATTTTTCACGCAGTTAAAATACTTAAATTTCAAATACAATACTATATTTCATATGTGCAATATAAGTATATGTATTTTGTTTCCTGTAAAAATAAACTTCCTGAAGAAAATAACAAATTAAAAAAAGTTTTAGTGCCGGCAGGTCGTAAAACCCTTTTTCGGTGAAACGGGAAGATACTCGTATCACGCAGCGCAGGAAAAATTGCTGGTAAATATTTACAATTTAAAAAAATTTCACAAAAAGTTTTTTAGCACTATTTTTTATTGATGCGAGTATGTACATTGTGTACATACATACATATGTATGCATAACTAAACATGTGGTGTTCTGCGTGGAATAAAATTCATTTAGAAAAACCACGAGAACATATGTACTTATCTACATATGTAGTATATACTGAGTTTACATATGGCATTTCTTGTGTTGTCATTTTGTGGTGTCAACAAATAAGTCCACACAACGAAAAATTTCGGAAATGCCAAACGTTGCAACTAGTACACACTATTGCGGTGTCTCAAAATGCCATAATGTATATGACGTCTTATTATACCCTTTACCAAACAAGTAAGAGTGCTATATTCGGCTGTGCCGAATCTTATATACCCTTTACCAAAGTGCGTTTATGTGGTATAGAGACACATACATATAGATATTAATATTATATTACATATGTAGATATTAATATTGTGCAAAAATTCATAATTTTAGCTCTAGTGCAATTTTTAATAAGTGACCTCTCGGTATTTTTCGATTAAATATGTTTTTTTTTATATATAAAAAATACAAGTTTTCAGAAGAGCAAAAAAGAAACGGTTCGTCTCTTTATACTTCGGTGTTTGGATAAAAGTTCATATGCAATTATTAAGGAATTGATTACATCTACATATATATATTAGTAGTAAGTTTAATTATGAATCGCATTTATTGAGATACCAGTTTGGTGCATTAAGAGTAATTTTAATTCTTGATATGTGATCAGTAAGTTACTCGTTTGTTGCACTTGTAGCTAAACAAACAAATAATGCCGTTATATCAAAATTATCAAATGAAAACAATATTTAATATCCCAGATGACATGAGATTCGATCTAATGTTCGCTTAAGCTTCGAACTTCGAAAATATTTTTAGTATTGTACCTCCATACCAACTAAACTATGTAACTTTTTTTATTTAATAATCTTTGATTTTGCAAAATTGTTAACTTCCGCAATTTAAACATCCCATTGGAAAAGGTATATATAGTGATCTCAAAGGAACGGTTTCAGGGAAATGAAATAGAACATGTTCCTTATTTAACTTTATAGTTAGGACTGTAATTTAGCGATACATTTTATTTCCATCTCCATTTATTAAAAATAAATTCAGTAAAGTGCGACTCTGACTTGCGCACGAAGGGTTCCGTAGTAATACTATATGAACTTTAGCCTATATAAAATATAATTTTGGCGTTTCTTTCGTTGTTGGGGCTTTTTCGGTTTTAAGCGTTTTCAATAGGGTTTTCTTTAGTTTTGCTGTTTTTTGTGTTTTTGAAGTTTTTTAATTTGCTGCTAATTTTCGTTTACAGATTTTTTTTGGTTTTTGCCATTTTTTTATGTATTCACATAAAACACATTTATATTTTACGTTGATATAAAAAGTACATATATTTATTTATAAATTATTGTTTTTATTTAAGACAATGAAGTTATGATAATGAAAATTATTATTCGATTGAATTTTAAAACTTAACAAATTAATAAAAGAATATGTGATATATTTTAATTTTAATAAAAATATAATAAATTACAAACTAAGTTTCTTAAAGATACAGTACCTACAACTATTCCCCTTCCAAAAAATTAACTCCCGATATATTAAATGATACTTTTTTAGTCTTGTGTTGATTACAATTGTCATATTTATTTCTTCCATCAATAGTATTTTCTATTGAAGCGGGTTTCAGACGATCGATAGGAATAGTTATGATTTGATTATTTATCTCTATTCTAAAATATTTGTCCTTCTTTTCAATTACTCTATAAGGTCCCTCATGGTGTTGTCGAAGGTCCCGTTTGTGTGTACCACGCACTAAAACATATTTACAATCTGTAAGTTCCTTAGGAACGTACATACCTGATTCAGAATCCCTGTGATGACTTAAATTTGATTTAACATTCTTGAAGTGGTTTCTTAAGTTATATAATAAATCAGAAGCATCAAAATTCTCTGCACCAGCAACTATTTCTCCTGGTAAACGTAAGTTCTGACCATACACCATTTTTGCAGGTGTAGCCCTTAAGTCCTCTTTGAATATGGACCTGAGTCCTAACAAAGCAATCGGTAGCTCGTCGTACCAATCTGTTGATTTACCTTTAGCCATTAATGTTGATTTGATTTGTCTATGAAACCTTTCGGTCATGCCGTTAGATTGGGGATGATATGGAGAAGTTATAATTTTAAAAGTTAACAAATTAATAAAAGAATAATTGATACATTTTAATTTTAATAAAAATATAATAAATTACAAACTAAGTTTCTTAAAGATACAGTACCTACATTTTAATTGGGCGTTTTTTAGTTTTGGTGCTTTTTTTTCTCGTTATAGCGATTTATTAGGTTTTTGGCATTATTTTTAATTTGGTGATTTTTAAAATTTGGCGAATTATCTTATTTTGGTGATTTTTTAATTTTGGCTATTTTTTTCATTTAAAGAATTTTTTTTTGGTTTAGGCGATTTTTTTCGGTTTTTATTTTTTTTTTAATTTTGGCGATTTTTTTTTTCGTTCTGGCGATTTTTTTGATTTTGACGACTTTTTTTCATTTAGGCGATTTTTTACTTTTTGGCGACTTTTTTCATATAGGCAATTTTTTCGGTTTATGGCGTTTTTATTTTGTGTGGCAATTTTTTTAGTTTTGACACTTTTTTCTCGTTTTGGCGATTTTTTTATTTTTTGGTGATTTTTTTTATATAGGCAATTTTTTGTCGTTTTGGTGATTTTTTTGATTTTACCGATTTTTTTAATTTTTGGCGATTTGTTTTCATATAGGCAATTTTTTTGTTTTGGCGATTTTTTTCGGTTTTGGAGTTTTTTTTTAATTTTTGGCGATTTTTTTGATTTTGGCGACTTTTTTTTCATTTAGGCGATTTTTTTTAATTTTTGGCGATATTTTTTCATATAGGCAATTTTTTTTTTGTTTTGGCGATTTATTCGGTTTATGGCGTTTTTATTTCTTTGTGGCAATTTTTTTACTTTAGACACTTTTTTCTCGTTTTGGCGATTTTTTTATTTTTTTGGGATTTTTTTTTTATATAGGAAAATTTTTGTCGTTTTGGTGATTTTTTTGACTTGGCCGATTTTTTAATTTTTGTCGATTTTTTTTCATATAGGCATTTTTTTTTTTGTTTTGTCAATTTTTTTCGGTTTTTGGAGTTTATTTTTAATTTTTGGCATTTTTTTGATTTTGGTGACTTTTTTTCATTTAGGCTTTTTATATAATTCTTTCACGTCATCCGAAATGGTAACCAATGTCATTTTTGATATGTGTACGAGCGGAGAAACAATCATATCATCGTTCACCAGTTTCATGTATTCACATGTTATCTCAAAATTAAATTTAAATGCAACATGCTTCCTGCTAAATTCATTTAATTGTTTAGTCACACTGTTTCTTGCATTTAAGAAAAACTACTCTTGAAACAATATTCTCTCATTTGTATTTATGAAGGAATATACATACTTCAATCCTACGTTTGAAGTCGCTGCTTATCTTTGTCAGATCATTGTTAACATTTACTTGCTCAGAATTTATTTTATGCTTTGTGTTTCTAATATGAGCCGTCCATGATGATAAAGCTATTACTTCATTGCAATATTTTTTACAATGTATAAAATATTTCTAGTGTCCCCAGGCTGAGCGAAGAATGCGTTTTTTTATGATCCTTAAGCTTACCACGCGAAATGAAAAGCTTTTTGCAAACACTGCAATGTAACTGCATATGCACCTCCAACATTTTGATACTGCTAAGAGTCTTTGAGCAAACTGAGCAAATTATTAAAATCATTTCTCTTTAATTATTGTTGCTATTAATTTTTTAACACAATTTCAATAATATAACTTTTACACTACTTTTATTACTTTTTTATTTTAATTCATTATAACAATGTTGGAAATTTTTAATAATAAAATGTAGGTATTTACTTATTAATGGATACCACTTTAAATATATTGTACATAACAGGAGTACTACAGCATACTAATCAGTTGTTATGTTATGTTATAACATTCCCCAACAAAAAGAATAAAACAATTGCAAAAGCTATGACGACACTTCTTCAAATCAATACTAAAGTACATAGAAACAAATCGCTGAATTTGCAAAACATTCAATTCTAACAAGATCGAGCCAGCTAAATTTGTAAAGCAAAATATACACGCACATGTACATACATGCGTGTAACAAAAAAAAAATACAACAGCACAAAACAGTATCCAATAGACATACCAGGAACGATAAAAAATAAAGAATAAAAAAGTTCCCTTGAATATTTTACAATGAGGAAAAGCAAATCAGCACATTTTGTTTGTATATGCATAAAATCAAAAATTGCCAAGTTCGCATATGAATGTACATATGTATGTACATACATATGTACTCGTCGTAAGCCAACCGCTAAACAATTTCAATGATCCCTAAAAATTATGGAACTACGCACACGAAATTATAAATCGATACACATGCATGTTTACTTACACACTCACATACATACATGTACACAATTCAACTAGATCAAACGCGAAAAAGAACAAGTAATAGAAGTCCCAGTTCACACTATACATCCATGTATCATCAATACGTTTTGTTTTGTGATGACGTCTATGAAAGTTCAAAGAATAACAAATTCAGTGAAGTGCGACTTTGACCCGCGCACGGAGGGTTCCGTACGGACACGAGATATGTAATTCAATGCGAACTTTAGCCAATATAAACTATAGTGTTGGCATTTTTATCGTTTTTGGGTTCTTTTTCGGGTTAAGCGTTTGTTTTTAGTTCTGGGGTTTTTTAAATTTATTGGCGCTTTCTGAGTTTTGGGTTTTTTTTTGGTTTTTGAAGTTTTTTTTTTGTTTTGGCGATTTTTTTTATTTTAACGATTTTTTTATTTTTGCGATTTTTTTAATTTTGTCACCTTTTTTCTCGTTTTGAGGATTTTTTCGGTTTTTGGCGTTTTTTTTTAATTTTGGCGATTTTGTCGTTTTGGTGACTTTTTTTTAATTTTGGCGATGTTTTTTTCATTTGGGCGATTTTTTCGAATTTGGTGATTTATTTCGATTTATGACCTACTAGAATTTTTTTTAATTTTGTCGATTTATTCGATTTCGCGATTTTTTTTAATTTTTGGCGATTTTTCTCAGTTTGGCGATTTTATAATATTTGGATTTCTTAGTTTTACCGTTTTTGAAAATTTCAAGAGTTTACCTCTTACGGTTTCTAAGATATAGCAAGTTGTCAAAATTACATAGTAAAAATTGCATTAACTGATGGACCACCCTTTAATTTATTTTTTAACATTTTAATGTTATTTGTTGTAGTATATATAAAAATACACTAATTTTACAAATTTCAAGTGTCAATATACATACATATTTACATACAATTGTATGTATATTACATGGGATTTTAGCATTTTTCGTTGCTCGTTTTGGAACACTAATCATCAATTCTACCACGACAAAAAACCCTGCAGGAAATGTCACTAGTGAATCATTACTGATTCACTATCGACTTTGTCGTCAGTACTACTGACTAATTATACCCCACTCAATGCTGTTTGCTATAGACATTTAACATGTGCGTGTCATTGAAAAGCAACTACTGACATTGGAACTTTTTAGATAGTTCTTTAGGGCCCATATGAAGACATTGGAAACAGATAGTCACTAGCACATTTTAGTTATCCTAGTATACTCCTTTGATAATGAAATTGCGCATTTTGTTCACATTTTGGTATTTTATTTAACAAATATATAAAAATGGAAATTAAAATTAAAATAAATTCAGTGAAGTGCGACTTTGACCCGCGCACGAAGGGTTCCGTACGGGCACGAGATATGTAATTCAATACGAACTTTAGCCAATATAAACTATAGTTTTGGCATTTTTTTCGTTTTTGGGTTTTTTCGGTTTTAAGCGTTTTTTTTTAGTTTGGTGGTTTTTTGATATATTGGCGCTTTATGAGTTTTGGCACTTTTTTTCACGTTTTGGCGATTTTTTGTTTGTTTTTGAAGTTTTAATTTTGGCAATTTTTATTATTTTGGCGTTTTTTTATTTTAGCGATTTTTTTAATTTTGGCGTTTTTTTCATATAGGTGATTTTTTTTTTATTTTGGCGATTTTTTTAGTTTTGGCACTTTTTTTCTCGTTTTGAGGATTTTTTCGGTTTTTGGCGTTTATTTTAAATTTTTGCGACTTTTTTCGTTTTGGCGATTTTTTTTAAATTTGGCGATAGTTTTTTTAAATTTAGCGATTTTTTTACATAAACAATTATTTTGGGTTTGGCGCATTTTTCGCGTTTTGGCGGTTTTTTCGGATTTGGCGTTTATTTTTATTTTGGCGATTTTTTTCATTTGGGCGATTTTTTCGAATTTGGCGATTTATTTTAGTGCTACATTTTTTTTAATTTTGTCAATTTTGTTTTTAATTTTTGGCGATTTTTTCAGGTTTTTGCGATTTTTTTCGGTTTGGCGATTTTATAATTTTTGTATTTTTTACGGTTTCCAAGATAAAGCAAGTTGTCAAAATTGCATTAACTGATGGACAACCCTTTAATTTAAATTTTTTAATATTTTAATGTTAATTGTTGTATTCTATATAAAAATACACTAATTTTTCAAATTTCAAGTGTCAATATACATAGTATTGTATGTGTATTATATGGGATTATTTAAAAATAAAATAAAATAAAATTTTTCTTCGCTCGTTTTGGAGCACCCTTTAATTTTTAATTCTCATGTATTTGTTGTTGTAGTGGCCAAGGTTCTACATACTCTGTACAAATTTCAGACCCGTAGCTCTTACGGTTCCTGAGAAAATACCGTGTGACGGACAGACGGACAGCGTAGCGAAAACAATAGGGTTCCTTTTTTCACCTTTGGCGTACGGAACCCTAAAAACATACTATAACCGGGATTAATTAATTTATTCGTTCTGCATTTCACCAGCAACTAGGGATTTTGTTTGCCTTTTCTATTGAATAAATACACATACATGTGTATGCTAATCAAAAATTTTATGTTTCGCCGAATTAGTAATGTCGAACACTTACGAAAGAATCCGCAGGTATGACATCTTTAACTGATGGAAAAAATCTTCCACAGGGTAAAACAATTTCACTAATTGGCACTTTCGCTTAAAATGTTTAATTTTAACATTTTCTATATTTTACAATATGGATTGTTATCTTATATCTTTTTTTCAAATTCTATTTGTGTTTATTTTTTAATTAGTGTCCAATACATTTAAATTCACCTTTTAATTTGATTTCTTAAACTAATTTTTATAAACACTTAAATTTTGCTCTACGTCACTTTTGTTTACAACAAACCAATAAAACAAGAAGAAGCATAGTTGAGTGTATATGAAAAAAATGTTTTCTACGCATTAAGAGCAATACTAATAGACGCTCTGTTGACAATGTCACCAAAATAGTGGACGAAAGTGGTGACTTGGGGACACTTAATCCCACGTTTCCTTCAGGGAAATTATCCATCTCTAACATTCCCATGCATACACCAATACATAGAATATTAAAAATAAGAAATATGTACACATACAACTAACCGCTATCAATTATGAATAAGTTACCGCAAAATCCATCTCTTTCTCTGATACGAGCACACATAGACCCAACACTAAAAATTTACACACCCACTACATAATTGTTGGTGTAGCAGAGGGAGCATTTTTCCCAACTGAAGAACTAACCCCTCTGATACGAGCAAACATTCATTTACCCAACAATAATAAAACTACACACATACACACTACATACAGAAAACATATATGATTACAATATTATTGATAGGCAGGCAATGACGAACCCCTAAATCCCTAATGATGGGATAGATATTAAACTGGAGCAAAACCACATTTCTATGATCACAAACAATATTTTGTTAAAACCAAATACCGAACCTACAAAATCCCCCTAATGAATATCAGAAATTATAAGGCAACACATCCATCTCTCTCTCTCTCTTAAATACAAAAAAATATAAAAGTTAACGCCCCCTCTCTCTCCCAATTACACACATACATACTCATATCAGACGTCACAAACCATGACCTTACTCAACTGGCAAAAATAGAAAGAGATATAGTGTTAGAAAGAGACGAAAATTTGCATCCCCCATTTACTATCTACTCAGGTTTTTACTATTATAAAATAAAATAAGCGCTGGCAAACCTGCTTATATCGCTTCTCCTACAAAATATCGAAAATTTGAGTTCCGACCTTTTTATATTTAGCCATCGATCTATTTTAGTTTCCGCCACCTTTGAAGTCTACTGACGAGTTCCAAAAGCGGGAAATGCATATAGACAATTGCTTAACCATAAAAACAAGCCAGATTTTGAAATTAAATATTGACATTATGTCAAATAGATGTACTTTAGTATTTCATGTACAAACTCATTTAATATAAGCTTTTATGTGAGTTTTAGCATTCATTAAAAATTTGCTTGACATCATGCTTTAAAGTTGCAATTTCTTATTAATGGTGGATGTGTGGTACGTGTTCCATAACATTTTTGTAGATTTTCTGATACGAAAAATGAAATAAAATTTTATTAGTGACATGTTCGAATAAAATAGCCAATGCAATCGCATTGGCATTTACATGAAAAAATATTATGAATTCTTACAAATAAAAATTGCTTGTTTTTGGAATCGAATTAAATCGAACATGACAGCAATGTCGTATTTCCCCTTGACAGTGTTTCTCAAATCTCTTACAATTAATTGAAGAACAGTATGAAATTAAAACTAATTTAATAATGCAATCTTAAAGATACACGGTCCTATGTACAAGCCAAAATTGGCATTAAGCTAGCATAAGTGATGAAATTTAATAAGATTTTCACTAGTTCCTAGACACAATTTGACATTAAAAAAGGTCGCATTACATAATTTTAACCCACCTCTAAGTCGTAGCATGATTTTTAAAGTGAACTTTCATAGCAAAACTAATATCACGTTAAATTTTACCATTTATGTTAACTTCATGCCTTCAGGCCGACACTGAATTGTGCAGTATTTTAGCAATAAATTTAAGCTTGCTGCTCTCAAGTAGAGATGAGCAAATGGGAAAAAGGTGTCGACATATGTATATGGTATGTTTAATTTGTAATATAGGATAATTTTTGAAAAACTCTAGATATATATTCATTAACATCTAATGCACAAGTAGTCACAGTAAATACATGTACATGTACATATATTAAATACAACAAAAGTTTGTTTGAAATAAAATTTTCATTATTCATTCAGAGAATGAAACGGTTTCATTAAATGTTCTGTATTATATTAATGAAACTTTTCATTAATACAATGAGCAATTACATTGTATACATGAAATCTTTAAATTTCTGCCCTTCATATGTACTTCATAGTTCATTTTATTAATGAAAATCGTTACATTGTTTAAAAGAATTTTCTTTTTAGCAAATTTGGGGCAAATATAAGTGAGTTCCACAAATTGTATCTTACAGTAATTAGTACAGTTTGCAAACATAAATAAATTAAAAGTTATTTTGTTAAAAAATATTTTCTATTTCTTACTTTTCTGATCCCTTTTAATTTCAAAGCAGTATGGTCGTCATAAGTGCAATAAAATCATTTCATTTATATATTGTAATATTCTTCATTGTATGGCAGATATCTCTCTCTCTCTCTCTTTGTTTTATCCATTCACGTCCTTACCACTATACAAACACAAAAAGTATGTGCCAAACATCCAGTAAAAATGCTTGTTTTGTTAAGATTTTTGTTTGATTCTTTAAAACTTATGTTTGTGTATTGTAATTCTCAACCACATATCAAGAGTTTTACTCTAAACATGTAAGTTTTTCGGTTTACTTAAAACATTATTTGGGTTGAACTCTAATAATGAGTTCATTAAATTTTAAATGTTTTACTTTAATAAATACAAACATATGTGCATATATTAAGTACATATGTAATTGTATTAATGTAAATATTAAATAAAATAAAAAACCCAGCTAAAAAAATATGTATGGAGCATATATGATATTCCATATATGGTTCGGATCCGAAAAATGAGGGTATATGGGCATATATGATTATATATATTCATACATTTTCATACATGTATGTGTAAATTCCCTCCACAGTATGCAAAGTTCATATTCATACAGTCTTGACTCACAAAAGCGCACTGCTGTGCAATAAATTAAATTACTAAAATTAAATTTTTTTAGACTTGAGAGAGAGGTTGTATTTAATGAAACATTTGTTTGGACAAATAATTCAAAACGAACTAAAAGTCATTTCATTCATCAAAAGGTGAATCAATTATTTAAAAAACACATAAATCATATTCGTACATAACATTTAGCTTAAGAAATCAGATTAAAAACTAATGCAATTCATTATAAAAGAAAAAATAATCCGTCTAACAATAGTTTTCAATACAGTAATATAAACTTTGTTTCTTATCTAGAGAATTTTGTTATTTTATATAAAATTAATGACTGGATTATCTTTTTGATTATTTGATATATTAAATGGGGACACAATCTATAAAATCATATCATAACAAAAAGTTTTTCTTTTTTAAACGTTGAGGGTACAC
The DNA here is from genome assembly GCA_905220375.1 of Tachina fera. Taxonomy (NCBI): domain Eukaryota; kingdom Metazoa; phylum Arthropoda; class Insecta; order Diptera; family Tachinidae; genus Tachina; species Tachina fera. The sequence continues at coordinate 95,544,994 of LR999963.1, forward strand.
AATATAAACCTTGCACACCGTATTTATTTTCTAATGGATTTCCAATTCAGCAGTGATAAAATTCAAAGCTTTTCTGATTGCAAAAATTACCTTATGTGAGATATCATGTATGCACACATTCTTATATGGCTCCATATATAAAATCTTATTATTATATATGGATCCGCATATGAAGAGCTTCATAATTAAATTTTCATATATGAGCTCATATGTTATAATACATTTCATATATTAGTCCATACATTAGTTCATATATAATAGTTTTGCCATGTATAATCCCATATATTTTCATACATGAATTCATACATATTCATATATAGTTATATGAACCATATATAATTTTTTTAGCTGGGAAGTTATATATTTTTTATTAAGTAGGTGGTTTGGAACGGATATAATTTAATGTTTTTAATAGAAAATGTTCACTATTTACTGCTTATATTTCATTATATTTATGAAAATGTCATCATAACTTTAATGAAATTTTCTTTATATTAATGAATAAACTACATTAGTAGTATGTAAAAACTTCATTAAATCAATGAAAAACTATATTATATTTATGAAAAAGTTTCATTGAAGTAATGAAATAGTTTCATTCTATTTATGACAAAGCCACCAAAATTGACTTCATAAATACAATGAATCATTCTTCATTGATCCAATGAAGGGCGTCATTAGCTGACTTTTAATGAAAAATTTCATTAATACAATGAAGAATTTCATTGTCTGAATGAAGAGTTTCCTTTCAGTGTAGAATTATGGAAAGCATTGCCCATTCCTTTTTTAACCATGTCCACATTCATGCCTAGAACCATTTTCAAATTTCTTTGTATATCCGTTTTTACTTCTTCTCTTTCATTTTTTGTACTTCTTCTCTTTCATTTTTTGCATCTTTAGTTACTTTCCACTTTGAAAAACTTTTGTTGTATGCTATACGTAACATGCACTCTATTTTATCCTCGCGTGTAAAGGGGAAACTCCAAATTGAAATCCTTCTTCTGATCTTCTGGTTTTGTCCTTAATACTTCCAAATTGTTCATTTTGCTAGGTTTAGCTTAACAGACAGCCATTCTTGCAGAATTCGCTCATTTACAAAAACTAAACTAGCAGCCCCATAATACGTTATAGCGCCCCAGACCATTACGCCACCCTCTCTGCTATGATGACGACTTAAAATCTTTTCCTCCTTCCTAATATCGTGGAAATAATAATTAAATGATAATAATGAAAAAATTACTCTTTTTCAGTCGTTCTCTTGATGACCTTTTTGAACTACCCACGACATGTGGTCTTTCGAAAATTTAAATTTCTGTTGCTTATGTACGTCTTGCAGTAGTGGGTTTTTTGAAGTTTTCGACGCTTCAGGTGTTCCGAGCTTTTTATCACATTATAAATTGTAGTTTTACTCACTTGGACACCGGCAGCATCTCCGATTTTACTTCAACTCATTGTTGAATTCGAAGCAACTTGGAGTATTTTGGGTTTATCCCGAGCTGAAACCTCTTTGTACGTCTTTCCTTTATACCGCGTACCGTACTCCGATGGATTCTTGAGAAAATTGTTTATAACCTTCCGAGTTCGTCTAAGTTTTTTGCCAATAGCACGATTAGAAATCCCTTGATCATGGTACGCGTCAATTTTTGCGATTTGGTATGGGAAAACAGCAGTCGCTGTTTTCCCATACTTTTTTTTAAACAAATAACACGTTTATCTATCAAAACTAAACGTTATTTAATAAAAATTTTCGTAGAAATTCAACAAAATTTAAAAAATCTGCACTGAGGCTAATTTAAGTTGACACTGAAATATTCAAATGTTTTCTGGTGCTACAAACAAACAAATCGTAAAGTCCCGTTAACTTTTACTGACGCATTTGGAATTTATTCACTGTAACAACAGAGTACCCTCCTGTCAACGACTTCAATACATATTTTCCAGTTATTAAAGAAACACCAAAATTTTTATACCCTTTACCAAAAAATGGTAAAAGGATATATATAGGTTTGTCATTTCGTTTGTAATTTCTACAATATTAATAAGAGACACATAAAGTATATATATTCTGGATCCATATGCATAGGGAAGACGAACAAGCGATGTCCGTCTGTCCGTCTGTGCGTCTGTCTGTACGTGAAATCGGTTTTCCCAAGCTCCCAGAACAGCTAGAGACTTCGTTCTTGGACTGGTGTGTCAGAAATTTTCCGAAAAATCAGCAAAATCGAGCAGACGGTTTCAGAGCTGGAAAACTCATACTCAATATTCCCATAGAAAATAACTACCGAAAACAAGTTTTCATTACTTTTTTATTAAATTAACTTATTTTATACTTCGGTATGAATAAAATTGGTATTTATAATTAAAAAAAAATTTTAAAATTTAACAAATTAAAAAAACGTTTCCAGGGTTGGAAAACTTTAAGTTTTTTTCTAATAATTAAACATATTTCATGTTTTAGGAAGAAGGCTATTTTCTCAGGAACGGTAAAAGCTGCGGGTCTGAAATTTGGACAGTGTATGTAGAACTTTAGTCGCTACAACAACAAATATATAAAAGCTAAAAATTAAAGGGTGTTCCAAAATAAGTGACAAAAACTTTTAAAATCCCATGTAATATACATACAATTGTATGTACAAATGTACATAAGTATATTGACACTTGAAATTTGTAAAATTAGTGTATTTTTATATATGCTACAACAATTAATACTAAAATTAAAAACCTTTAAATTAAAGGGTGGTCCATCAGTTAATGCAATTTTGGCTATGTAATTTTAACAAATTGCTATATCTTGGAAACCGTAAGAGCTAAACTGTTGAAATTTTCAAAAACGGTAAATCTAAAAAATCCGAAAATTATAAAATCGCCAAAAATTTAAAAAAATCGCCAAAATGAAAAAAATCGCCAAAATGAAAAAATTTAAAAAAAACCCCAAAAACCGAAAAAAATCGCCAAAACGAGAGAAACGTGTCAAAACTAAAAATAAATTTCCACAATGACAAAAAAACGCCAAAAATCGCCAAAACAAAAAAAAAAATGCTTATATAAACTAAAATCGCCAAAAATTAAAAAAATCGCCTAAATGAAAAAAAATCGCCAAAATCAAAACAAAACGCCAAAACGAAAATAAATCACCAAAATTAAAAAAAAAAACGCCAAAAGCCGAAAAAAATCACCAAAACAAAAAAAAATCGCCAAAAATTAAAAAAATCGCTGATATGAAAAAAAATCGGCAAAATAAAAAAAACGCCAAAAAGAAAATAAATCGCCAAAATTAAAAAAAAAAACGTGGAAAACCGAAAAAAATCGCCAAAACGAGAATAAATTGCCTATAAAAAAAATCGCCAAAAATGAAAAAATCGCCTAAATGAAAAAAAAAATCGCCAAAATCAAAAAAATCGTCAAAACGAAAATAAATCGCCAATATTAAAAAAAAACGTCAAAAACCGAAAAAAATCGCCAAAACAAAAAAAAAATGCCTATATGAAAAAAAATCGCCAAAATTAAAAAAACGCCAAACACTGAAAAAAATCGCCAAAAAAAATTGCCAAAAAGAAATAAAAACGCCAAAAACCGAAAAACCGCCAAAAACCGAAAAACCGCCAAAACAAAACAAAAATTGCCTACATGAAAAAAATCGCCAAAAAATAAAAAATCGCCTAAATGAAAAAACTTTTCAAAATCAAACAAATTGCCGAAAGGAAAAAAGTCGCCAAAATTAAAAAAAAGCCAAAAACCGAAATAATCGCAAAAACAAAACAAAATTTGCCTATATGAAAAAAAATCGCCAAAAAATAAAAAAATCGCCTAAATGAAAAAAATTTTCAAAATCAAACAAATTGCCAAAAGGAAAAAAGTCGCCAAAATTAAAAAAAAGACAAAAACCGAAAAAATAGCCAAAACGAGAAAAAAAGTGTCAAAACTAAAAAAATTGCCACAAAAAAAAAATAAATAAAAATAAAATATATAAAAAATAAGAAAATCGCCTAAATGAAAAAAAAATCGTCAAAATCAAAAAAATCACCAAAACGAAAAAATCGCCAAAATTAAAAAAACGACAAAAACCGAAAAAATCGCTAAAACCAAAAAAATTGCCTATATAAAAAAAAATCGCAAAAAAGCAACAAATTAAACATAATGCCTAAAACCTAAAAATTGCTCAAAAAGTATGAATTTTTTCACAAAATTAATATGTACCTACATATCTCTGTCCTTATGTATGTATCTCTATACTACATAAACGCACTTTGGTAAAGGGTATATAAGATTCGGCACAGCCGAATATAGCACTCTTACTTGTTACAATTCTTTATAATTATGAAGTGAGGCTATTCTATGTTAACGGAGTGTATGTATATTAACAACATTATGTGTATGTATATATCGAATTCTTCAGAAATAACATTTGCCGTTTTTTTTACAAACTGAAATTTTATTGGCCTTCAAAAAATTTTTGATGATGGCCTTGTATTACGCCAGTAATAATTTGTTCCATCAATACATTTCAAATTGAGATGAACAATACGTGTTAAAAAAATATATTTTTTCATTGAATATTTGATGGTATTTACTATGTCCTACATTCCAACTCCATTAAGAAATTAGTTGTACATAGTTGATTGGAAAGTACTTCTGTCTCAGCTTTCGTTTTCATTTTTCGTTTTTATGAGATATTAAAAAATTTCTTTTTCTATTTGTCACTTCACAAACAACAAATTAATTAACTACAATAAAAGAAATTAAAAACAATAAACTAATAATATCTACTAATCACAATAACTAGTAATCACAGTTGATAAAAAGAATGAAATTTCAACAACAACAAAAACAGCATCAAAAATAATGGGAAGAATTTATTGCAAAACGGGACTGAGTGCAATAATTTCTATTTTATTTTATTTGAAAGTTCACATTTTTAAACTTAGGTTTTGATATAAATATTGGCGGTATTCGATGTTTAATGCAAATATTCTTGCGTTAGTACAAATGCAAAAAAAGTGCACACACAATCAAAAGAAAAGCTGTGATATTTTGCATTTGCACTAACGCAAGAACATTTGCATCAAACATCGAATACCGCCATTGTATTTTGTGTAGTTTTTCTTTACAACAAAGCAACATAGCAAGCAAGAAAGCAAAAAAAAACAAGTAAGAGTGCTATATTCGGCTGCGCCGAATATTATATACCCTTTACCAAAGTGCGTTTGCAAAGTGCACAGAGATATGTAAGTACATATTCATTTTGTGAAAAAATGCATACTTTTTTTCTAGTGCAATTTTTAGGTTTTTGGCATTATGTTTAATTTGTTGCTTTTTAAATTTTGGCGATTTTTTTCATATAGTCAATTTTTTTTTTTGGTTTTGGTGATTTTTTTCGGTTTTTGGCGTTTTTTTTTAATTTTGGCAATTTTTTCGTTCCGGCGATTTTTTTGATTTTGACGATTTTTTTCTTTTAGGCGATTTTTTTTTATTTTATATATATAATTTTTTTTAATTTTTTTGTGGCAATTTTTTTAGTTTCGACACTTTTTTCTCTTTTTGGCGATTTTTTTCGGTTTTTGGCGTTTTTTATTTTTGGCGATTGTTTTTGTTCTGGCGATTTTTTTGATTTTGACGTTTTTTTCATTTAGGCGATTTTTTTATTTTTTGCCGATTTTTTTCATATAGGCAATTTTTTTGGTTTTGGCGATTTTTTCGGTTTTTGGCGTTTTGTTTTATTTTTGGCGATTAATTTTCCGTTTGGCGATTTTTTTTTGCATCTGGCGATTTGTTTTAATTTTTAACGATTTTTGTTCATAGAAGCATTTTTTTGTTTTGGCGATTTATGCGGATTTTTTTCATTGTGGGAATTTTTTTTTGTTTTGACAATTTTTTCTCGTTTCGGAGATTTTTTCGGTTTTTGGCGTTTTTTAATTTTGGCGATTTATTTAAGTTTTGGCGATTTTTTTGATTTTGCCGATTTTTTTTTTCATATAAGCGATTTATTTTCATACAGGCAATTTTTTTTTTGCGGTGGCGATTTTTTTCGGTAATTGGCGTTTTTTTAAATTTTGGCGAATTTTTTGGATTTTTTTCATTTAGGCGATTTTTTTTTAATTTTTGCCGATTTTTGTTCACATAAGCATTTTTTTTGTTTTGGCGATTTTTTTCGGTTTTTGGCGTTTTTTTCTTTTTGGCGATTTTTTTCGTTTTGGCGATTTTTTAAAATTTTTGGCGATTTTATAATTTTCGGATTTTTTAGTTTGACGGTTATTGTAAATTTCAAGAGTTTAACTCTTACCGTTTTCAAGATATAGCAATTTGTCAAAATTACATAGTCAAAATTTCATTAACTGATGGACCACCCTTTAATTTAAATTTTTTTAATTTTAGTGTTAATTATTGCAGCGTATATAAAAATACACTAATTTTACAAATTTGTACATACAATTGTATGTATATTACATGGGATTTTAAAAGTTTTTGTCACTCATTTTGGAACACCCTTTAATTTTTAGCTTTTATATATTTGTTGTTGTAGCGACTAAAGTTCTACATACACTGTCCAAATTTCAGACCAGTAGCTTTTACCGTTCCTGAGAAAATAGCCTTCTTCCTAAAACATGAAATATGTTTAATTATTAGGAAAAAAGTTAAAGTTTTCCAACCCTGGAAACGTTTTTTTAATTTGTTAAATTTTTAAAATTTTTTTTAATTATAAATTTCAATTTTATTCATACCGAAGTATAAAATAAGTTAATTTAATAAAAAAGTAATAAAAACTTGTTTTCGGTAGTTATTTTCTATGGGAAAATAGAGTTTGAGTTTTCCAGCTCTAAAACCATCTGCCCGATTTTGCTGATTTTCAATAGCAAAGTTTTTCGGAAAATTTTTGACACACCAGTCAAAGAACGAAGTCTCTAGCTCTTCTGGGAGCTTGGGAAAACCGATTTCACGTACAGACAGACGCACAGACGGACAGACGGACATCGCTTGTTCGTCTTCCCTATGCATATGGATCCAGAATATATATACTTTATGTGTCGCTTATTAATATTCTAGAAATTACAAACGGAATGACAAACCTATATATACCCTTTTACCATTTTTTGGTAAAGGGTATAACAAGGTGTCATTGCATGCGCAATAACATGCTTGTGAAGGGAATTTTTCATATTTTTTTAGTTTTTTATACCGGAATATCTTAGGGAGAAAAACGGGCAGCTGAGTTTTTAATAAATCGTTAGCTGATATATATATATAAAAATGTCGGGCTACAATATATAGTAGTGAATTTTTTTTAATATCGGAATTTTTTTATTTGCATCCAATTCCAATAGTGTCATTAAAAGAATATATATTTTAAAAGCATGAAGCGATAAGTACATGATAACTAGATACGAGTATTTTATTGCACACTGTGGAGAAATCAGGTAGATCAGAAGAAATTAACAAATGTATTAATGCTGGTCTTAAAACCGTGTACTAGTAACATATGTACATTATGGTGGGGCGATTTGAACATCTTAATGGGCGCTTCGCGTTTCTGATTCTTGGGATTGTACTGAGCAAAACAGTCCACTAGTCCATACCTCTGCGGTGAAAATCGAGCTTCCATATTTTGACTTGCAGTTTTGTTCTCAGACTTTTGTCACGTTTTTGTTTTGATATTTTTCTCCCATAACAGCCAAACCATTGAGATTTTTTATCCAATATTATGACAAAAATTGCAGCCAAGCCAATAGCTAAGAATTCACTAGTACATCGCAAAAGCATTGAAACCCTCCTTCAGGCAGTTTTGGCCTTGCGAAAGAGCAAATTTTTCGTGAAAATATTGACAAATTATCATTTACAGCTAGTAATTTATCAATGGTAATTTATCAATATTTTCACGAAAAATTTGCACTTTCACAAGGCCAAAGGAGCGTTCCAATGCTTTTTAGATCTACTAGAGAGTTCTTAACTATTGTCTTGGGTACAAGTTTTGTTACATTATTGGATCGAAAATCCCAATGGTTTGGCTGTGAAAGGCCAAAAAAACAAAAAAAAACGTGACAAAAGTCTGAGAAAAAGTCAAAATCTGGAAGCTCTATTTTCACCGTAGACGTATGGTCTAGTGGAGTTTTTTGCTCAGTACAATCCCAAGAATCAGAATTAATTAAGTCTAAAGGGCCATAACTCAGTGAATTTTCATTGATTAACACACTATAAATATGGGGTGATAAAAGAAAGACATATCTTTTCAGCAGTGTAAAATTTAATTTAATTTAGATAAACAGTTCTCAAGATTTTTGGAAATATCTTTGCAAACTGCAAAATAAACTCGTTTTACGCAAATATCTCGAAAACACTTCTCAACTGCCCCAATTTAGGTAAAAAAACATTTAATTTTAGATGTTGTTTTTTTTGCGGCATCCAGCAGTAGTCACTCATCATGGATATTTTCACTAAATAGGTCAGTACTTTTTAATTTGTTTTCCGATGATAGTTATTAAACGCTTATTAAGTTGGCTACAAGATTTTATTTAAGACACAGGTTTAATATAAATTTCAGAATTCTTTTTTTGCTGAAAGGTGCAAATTATAATATTAAATTAAAAAAAAAACTTAAAACTTCAAAATTTGTCCAATCTAAAGGGTCTTAACTCAGTGAATTTTTATCCGATCAACACATTAAAAATATATGCTATTAAAAGAAAAAAATTTCTTTGAAACTGTGGTAAATTTGCTAAATTTTAATAAACAGTTTTCAAGATTTTTGGAAATATATTTGTAAACTTCAAAAAAACACGCTTCTCGTGAATATCTCAAAAACGCTTCTTAAGAAAAATGAATAAATGCCATATTCGTGTTCAGTGACCCTAAATTAGCTAAAAAAAATATCTTATTTTAGAGGATATTTTTTTTGTTGTATATATTTTAATATATATATATATATATATATATATATATATATATATATATATATATATATATATATATATATATATGTGTATATACATATTAAAATTTCAAAATATGAACTCATATACTATAATACATTTCATATATTAGTCCATATATAAATTTGTATACGAGTATAATACTTTTCGCATCTATAATCCTACCTAGCTAAAGAAAATATGTATGAGCATATATGATACCGATATATGCTTTGGATCCGAAAAATTAAGGTATATGGCCATATATGATACATTTGCATACATGTATGTGTTGTGATTCCCTATACAGTACGCGAAGTTCATATCACAATTCATTGAACCAAAAAAAGCGCCCTAAAACTACTAAACTTATTTTTTTTAGATTTGATGATGGAGGTTGTATTTAAAGAAACATTTATTTGGACAAATAATAAAAAACGAATTAAAAGTAATTTCATTCATAGTTTTACGACAAAAAGGGAATCGATTATTTAAAAAACACAAAATACATATTCGTACGCAACATATAATCTAAGAAATCAGATTAAAAACTAATGCAATAATAAAATAAAAAATTATCCGTTGTTATACTTACACTAGTTTTCAATACAATTTATGGCTCGTATATGAGTTTTGCTTCTGAAATGTATCTTGAGAATTCCGTTATATCCTATAAAATTAATGATTGAATTTTTGTTTTAGTAATTTATTCAGCTGGGTATTCGCTTCCATGGTAAATTCATATATATTCACATATATTTATATACATTCATATATTATAAAGAACCATAGAAATTTTTTGGCTGGGTTAGGCAATTTTCCCTATGCAGAATTTCTAAAGCCAATGTAATTTATATTATACATATTTCTAATCGAGAAATGAAAGCTAAGAAAATTGAGCTTGATTTAAACATTATACACTGAAATGAAACTCTTCATTCAGACAATGAAATTCTTCATTGTATTAATAAAATTTTTCATTAAAAGTCAGCTAATGAAGCCCTACATTGGATTAATGAAGAATGATTCATTGTATTTATGAAGTTAATTTTGGCGGATATGTCATAAATAGAATGAAACTATTTCATTACTTCAATGAAACTTTTTAATAAATATAATGTAGCTGTTTCATAGATTTAATCAAGTTTTTACATACTATTTATGAAGTTTATGCATTAATATAAAGAAAATTTAATTAGAGTAATGATGGGATTTTCATAAATATAATGAAATATTAACAGTAAATAATGAAAATTTTCTATTAAAATCATGAAATTATACCTTCCAAACCACCTACTAAATGAAAAAATATATAGCTTTTGTATCTTATTTAATATATGTAAATATCAATGCGCCAGGCCAAGTTCCGGCCAATGCACGCACTCTGTATATTTACAGGAAGCCATTCGAGCTGTTTTTACCCCCTCATAACTTTGTTCCACGCAATTGTAAAACTATAAAATTTAAATCATAATTAGAATAAATTAGTGTTACTTTATATGCTAAGCTTGAGAGTTTCACAATGAAAGGTTCCGGAGATATGGAGGTGCAAAAAGTGCATATTTTAAGACATACTCACTGACCACTGACACACTCATCAAATTGATGAAGCACTTCCGCTATAGCAAGAAAACTAAAATTTGTTACAAGAGTAGATCTAAGTGAGCAATCAACTAAAAAAATCTGAAAACCCGAAAATTTTAACCAGGGGGCGGGGCTACGCCCATAAAAATTTGCGCTAGTGAGCTAAAATTTGGTACATAAGTAGAACTAAGTGAGTACTCGCCTAAAAAAATCTGAAAACCTGAAAATTTTAACCAAGGGTGCAGGGCTACGCCCGTAATGCTCAGAAATAAAAAAACATTTTTAAGGCGCTTAACTCAAGCTATTTTATTGAAATTACAATTTAAGCGCTTTATTTCATTTGTTTCGGGTCAGCACATTTAAGTGAACTATTTATGTATTTACTAATACCCGTTTCCAACAAAGCTAAACAGAAAAGATAGCTACTAGCCAAAAAAAATTAGGGTTAAAAAGGTAGGAGGGAGCACGCCCATAAGACTAAAAATTAAAATTTGCGCTAGTGAGCTGAAATTTGATAAACGAGTAGTTATAAATTAGCAAATTACTAGAAAAATCTGAAAACCCAAAAATTTAACATAGGAGGGCTGGGCTGCGCCCATAAGGCTCAGAATTTAAAAAACAAATCTGAAGCGTTCAACTCAAGCGATGTTATTGAAATTTTTCATGCATGTTGCAATAATACAAGGCAATAAATTTGCTTTTTCAATGCAACACGCTCATACAATTTAAGCCTCCTACTTCATGTACTTCGGGTCAGCACATTTGAATTTTTAACATATTTATATATTTATTACTACCCGTTTTCAACGAAACTCGAAAAGAAAGATAAATAATGGCTACAGCAGTTATTGTGATTAAAAAAGTGGGCGGTATCACGCCCATAAGAAAAAAATAAATAAAATTTACGCTAGTAAGCTGAACTTTGATAAACAAGTAGGTCTATTTTAGCAACTAACTAGAAAAATCTGAAAACCAGGAGAATTTGACCAGGGGCGGGGCTATTCCAATAAAGCACACAATTAAAACAGCAAATTTAAAAAGTTTATCTCCAGCGATATTATTGAAATTTGGCACAAATATTGGAATAATAGAAAGTTATAAAATTTCGTTGAAAGCTCCTTTTTCATGTAATTTAAAAAAGTGGGTGGGAATACGCCCATAAAAATTAAATAATTAAATTTGCGCTAGAGAGCTGTAATTTGATACGTAAGTATCAAAGTAGAGAGGAAGGTGCCACGATAATTTTGTACTGAAGGTTTTAACTGAAGCTTTAACTAAAAGTTATAATCTTAAAACGGGTACGATGATAATTGAGCGCTGCTCACAACAAAATCTTGAATTTAAAAAAGTGATGGAGAGTGGAGGTAACGGCCAAAACATTTCAAGCTAGAGTTTGCACTAGAGAACTTTAATTCAATACACAAATAAATCTTAATTAGAGATGACCAAAAAAGATTTAAAATCCTGGAAGTTTCAATTAGGGGCATGGACACGCACTTTGGGGTCAAAGTTAAGAATTTAAGTTAAAGGATTTACGAACAGGAAAATTCTGAAAGCACCAATTGTTAAATTAGGGAAGTAGGGTCACGTTAATGAAATTTTTATCGAAATATTATACGGTAGAGAACTGAAATTTTGCAAAAAAAATAGGCTTAGATAAGTTCCCAACTAGATAAATTTAAAACTCAAGCTACTGTATTGAAACCTTGCATGCACATTTCAATCATGCTAGCATTTAATTTTGCGTTTTCTAAAGTACTTGGTCTGATCAGACTTTACTTTTCTAAAATTTACACTACATTCTACATATTTCTACTAAGATGACTCCTAGAAAGTTAATCAAATTACTCGGTAATTAGTATGACACAATGGTGCAGATATCACCCTATAACTCATTATTTTATGTAACTCTGCCCTTTTGAAATGGAGCTGACATTTTGACAAGAACTATAACAGACTAGAAATTTAAAGTTTAAATAGCTTTATTAAAAAAATCGTCCAAAAAGTAGTCAGATCCTCACAAACACATAAATGTGAAAAATGGTAAAGTTCCTTTCCTAAATTTCGGCCATCAAAAGTAGTGAGATAAAAATTTTGACCAAGTTTGTGTTTGGTACAATACCTATCACTGCAATATGGTATATATTATATAAATTTGTAATCGTAAGGATGTTATGTAATTTCTAGATAATGTGCCAACTTGGCAATATTTTTACTCTTCTAAGAAAGGAGAAAATAGTGTATATTTGTTCATTTCTTTATATCGGGAAAAATTTTGTCAAGTAAGCAGATTATCTATAATTATATAATACCCTTACGATTACAAATTTATATAATGCATACCATATTGCAGTGCTAGGTATTACACCAAACACGAACTTGTTCAAAATTTTTATCTCACTACTTTTGATGGCTGAAATTTAGGAAAGGAACTTGACCAATTTTCACAGTTATGTTTTGGTGACGATGTTTGTATTTATTAAAGTAAATCATTTAAAGTTTAAGGAACTCATCATTCTAGTTCAACCCAAATAATGTTTTAAGTAAGCCAAAACCCTACATGTTTATAGTAAAACTCTTAATATGTTGTTGAGAATTACAATACACAAACATAACTTTAAAAGAATTAAACTAAAATCTTAACAAAACAAGCATCTTTATTGGATGTTTGGCACAACGTTTTTCTCTTTGTATAGTGGTAAGGACGTGAATGGATAAAAAAAGAGAGAGAGAGAGATATCTGCCATACAATGAAGAATATTACACTATATAAATGAAATGATTTCATTGCATTTATGACGACCATACTGCTTTGAAATTAAAAGGGATCAGAAAAGTAAGAAATAGAAAATATTTTTTTAACAAAATAACTTTTGATTTATTGATGTTTGCAAACTGTATGCAGTAAGTAGATAATATTTGTGGAACTTACTTTTATTTGCACCCAAATTGGCTAAAAAGAAAATTCGTTTAAGCAATGTAACGATTTTCATTAATACAATGAACTATGGAGAGCAGAGATTGAAAGATTTCATGTATACAATGTAATTGTTCATATTATTATTGAAAAGTTTCATTAATATAATGCAAAACATTTAATGAAACCCATAATACATTCACACTACATGCACAACTACAACAAAAATACAACACCAAAAAACACATGTATTTTGTTGGTATAAACCAACAAAAAATTGTCAGAAACAAATGTCTTTTGTTTATAAAAATAACAATTACATGGAAACTAAAGTACAATCGCAGACGCGGCATTCCTGCATGATTATAGTTATTGAATGTTGCTAATCTGGTTGTAGTTAGACAGTGTGTAATTTATACTCACATGTGTAGGCCATGTAATTAAATTCTTGTATAATATGTGTGTAATTCTACTTTGGGTTCTATTTTTATTTATTTGTGTTTTAATTTTAACCTACACAAAAGATGTGTAGTGCAATTTTCTTCAATGTGTAAATGGAGAAACAGCCATGTGTAAATTCATTGCCAGCACTGTAATCATTTTATTTACACACATACACTAATCAAAGTTTGACAATTATCTTAATGCATACAGTAACAGGCTGGGCTTGTGCTTGTATCATGATGAAACCGTTTCTTTCATTTTGAATGAATGATTTTCCTTTCAGTGTAGTTTCAATTAAAACTTAAACAATATCAATATACAAATAATCGTTTATTCCTTAAGAAAATAAAATTATTATCTCTCAATATTTAAATTGTATGTACATAAATAACACCTTAATACTCGTATTAAAGAAGTCTAAGAAAACATCTAATAATTGTTCTAACTTTTTGGTAACTCGTTTTTTAGGAGTTGAAAATAATCAAATTTTTATAACATAAAAAACACATACGCGGTTGTTATGACCAGCTGCAAAAACAAAATGTCTTATATAGTATTTATATTTTGTTGGTTAAAAAAATATTATTTTCCAATACACATTCGCGTACATTTTTATAAACGTTCTGTTTTTATTTCTTTTGCTAGGATGCATGAAAATTGCTTCCATAATTCAGGTGCTAATGGTTTCCTTATGTGAATTTATAAAACAGTAAAGTTTCGTCGTGGAGATACGACTGGCAGCCAGAGCTGTTGAATGTTTGACTGTTAAGTTCATTTTCTTTTTGCTTTGTGTGGCATATAAATAATTTCCCCAAAAAGCAATTCACATTAATGACCTTAAAATTCCATGGGGATAAGCGAAAAATAATGTGAAAATTCATTTTTTTTGCTCTTTTTGGCCTTTTTTGTTATGCAGGGCACACGAAACAACAAAATATTGGAATCGAATTTAAGATGGAATGAAGGAAGTAAAAGGGATCTTTAAAATAACAAAAGGCACTATTGCCAATATATTAAAAATCCGAATTCCTATTCAGACTTATCGTTTTATCCTAAAAAATTACCTTCAATAAGGCATTGATTGCATTTTAGGCCCGTATAAATCGACGGGTTAACAGAAAATTTAATTTTTAATAGTATATTTATATTGTTTTAAAGAAATTTTCAATGTGTTTAAAAATCTAATATGTTAAAACATAGTACTGATAGTGTTTTATTTTCATCGATATAAGTGGATTCAAGTGGATTCGGTGTAATAAAAAAATAGAAACAAATTGTTATGTTTAAATTTTTTATAGAAGTAGTTTAAAATATGGATATTGTCGCATTCATTATATATGGAGAAGTGACAATGATTATTTATATCGTTATTGTTTTATTTCGAGTCACAAATTTTCTATATTTCGGAAGGACAAACCAATCTTTCAGCTATTAAAAACAATGCGTTTTCCTTTTTCATATTTTTTATACTGTAATATGTGAAAGTCAGTCATTTTTTATGCAATGCTATACTTTTTTGTAGCGCTTTAACAAGTTTTCCCCCATGCTCTTAATTTTTTCTTTTTTATTGTCAGCTGGTTAGTTGTGAAAACAACACAACGTTTTAAAAAGTTGCAAGTGAACCAACTTTTTGCGGCAAACGCGTTAATATAATTTGTATGTAACTTGTTGTATGAAAAAACACTATTTCAACTTTTTTTTGTAGATGTATACAGCGCCGCGTAACGCGTAGAGTATACTTCTACCTTAATTGTTGCATAGAAGCAAACCTTACGATGATGATAACTGACAACTTTCATACAGATGAAATAATCAGTTCTAACCCAGTTATGTAAAATAATAATTTTTGTGGCAATATGAAAAAATAACTCAAATCGACTTAAACAAAGCTAAATTATCTTAAGTCTACTTTAGCTATTATTCCATGTTGACACACACAGAAAAAAGTATTCACCAATTAATGTTTCCAATTAAGAATTTAATTAATTGAAATAAATTTTTAATTTTATAAATTAATTTGAGTGAAAAAACTTAATTGATATTATCAAATTATTTATAGGTGAAATTTATTTAATTTTTTAATTGATATTACAAATATTTTAATTTATATTACAAAATCATTCATATTAATTTGTTATGTGCAGAGTTTTATTCTAAATCGAATTACTTTATACTTCTTTTTCTTTTTTAGTACCAACTTCAGCTTAAACATGCATTAAAAAATCCCGACTATTAAATAAAACAGACGAAGATCTGTTTCGTTTTTCGACTTTTTCTGTTGATTGATCTTTACTATTGTTATTTTTCTTCATTATTTTTAAAGAAGGATATAATATAGAATTTTTAACAACTTTTCAGAAGGTAATTACAATAATAATAAATTAAATAATTAGTTTCAAAAGGACAAAGCGTTAATAATTATATATAATGAACGCAAAGTCGCACAGAGGGGTATTTTAGCCAAAAAGCAGCGCATTATTTTTTCCACTTTATATTGCATAGAAAAAGCTATTGAGTGCCCCTTTATCAATGAAACATAGCATTAATATATTTTATAGTCGTAGGCTGTTAAGGCTTGAAAGTAAAAAAAATTGGACAAAGGGAAAAAAGCTTTCCTCAGAGCAACTAATTTTACGTCTTAAAAATGCAATTTTTTTTAATTATCCCATACTTTTGTTTGGCAAATGCAACTTTTAACGTCGACGAAAGTGCAAAAACCTAAACTTGGATTCAGGGTATCTTAAAATGGGCGGTAAAAAAATATTATTTGCAAAAATAATTTAAATGTTAAAAAAATTTACTAATTATGAGTTAATATCATACATATTAAACTTTTTATGCAGAGCTTCAGGGCAGGAGGTATATAAAAAGTCTGAAAATAGCGTTACGTAACATGTGAATATCCCTTGACCTCTTCATAGCATCTGGTGTCTCGATATTTCGGTTAGAGGAGTCTGCCATTCAAACAAGAAATTGGATGTTGTATATACACCCGATTGAGATTTTATTACCGCTCCAGTTAGTTGTTTTTTTTTATAGCTTATACTTCACCCTGCACTGAAAGAAAAACACTTAGTAGCGGGAATGAAACCGTAACGTTGAACCCTTTTCATTAATACAACGACAAGTTTCATTAATAAAATGAAACATTATATTATATTGATGCAAATTTCATTAATGAAATGAAACCTTTCTAGTGCTTATTATTTTACATTTCGTAGTATCCTGAATGTTACGAAATAATTTTCATTCGGGTAATGCAAAGCTTAAATAAATGTTTTTGTGAAAAATTCTTTCAAACAACTACGAGTATTTCAAATTGATAAGGTGACATAAAAGGAGATCAAATTATCAATCGACAATTGTAACTAATCTATAGTTATGGAAATTATAGTTTCGTTGCAATTTTAATGAAATATTTTCGCAACTTCAATGAAAAAAACTTGCTGCTGCTACCTAGTGGAGGCAGTGTGTTTCCCTTGTACCCACAGGTTTGATACCTGGATAGAAGTCAAAGTATTTCTTTTAATATATGTATGTATGTTTTTTTTTAAGTTAAAACTTTTCAAATAAATTAAATAATGTTGAAATAATTATATCAATTAAATAATTTTAAATTAAAGTTTCATTAATAATGGCATATATCTATGTATTTAGTGTATATCTAAATAATATTTGAGATTGATGTGGCTGCAGCGGTAAGCGCGTTAAGTACCACGCTATGAGTTCCATATTCAAATCTTGGCCGGAGAAGTCAATTATATAATACCAGCATTTTCCTGATGACTGTGCCCATAAACACACGTAAGTTCCGCAATTAACAAAATACAATGACTACATTAAATTAATGAACTATGTTGTTAACACAATGATTCGATATCATCAAAAAATTTTATGTTACGTCTCAGTATATATAAATACTATGAATGAAAAATTTAGTTAAATCCAATGAAACAGTTCGTTAAAAATATATAAAACTAATGTCATTTCATTGTATAAACTAGAAACTTTCATTGCAATGATTACATTTTTCATTTGAAATATGAAAATGTATTTTGATTATCAAAAAACATGTCGTTACATTAATGAAAACATTTTGTTGTATATATGACATTTTTTCACTGATAAAACTATTTTCGTAATGTGAATGAAGCATTGTATTGGTTGAAAAATTATAACAAAATCATATATATAATGTAAAAAGTAATTGCATTTACGCAGGTTTTTCCTTAGTGTGTTTTACACTGCATTGATTCTGCAGCTTAAATATCATTATTTATTATTCGAAGGTGTGCGTAAGCTGCAAAACGCTTGTGAAATCAACTCAAGCGTTATTTACGAACTTATTTTGTAAATTGAAAACACTAAGCGTTGACAAATTTCGTATGTATGTATTTTGTAATTTATATTTTTCTGTTTGTCAACTCTAAACGTTTTCTTTTACAAAAGTAGGCTGTAGATAGCAGTATGAACACATAAAATTTTGTTCATAGTTTTGACCTGAATGGACTACAAAAGTTTACAATTGGATATCGTCTCCTTCTAGTACGACTAGCCAAGAAAGGCTCTCAAACTCGCACTACGAGGCGTGTTGCGCAATAACTACATTTATTTTGTAAAAAGTTTTGCAAAGTCAAAACAAACTAGTAATTACTTTCCCGCATGCCCTCTTTCACTGATTTGAAATATTGTAACACCAATTCCATCATACATACTGCAATTAGGATATGAACAACTTTTGGGATTGGTTATCCCACAATTTGATGGAGTGTTGTGGCAACATTTTTTACCTTTTCCAAAATTATATCTTATTTCTTTGCGCCATCTTTGTTAATCTGGTAGTTTTAGCGTTTTTGGTTTGTTTATTTGTTGGGGGGTTTCATTTTCTGTTAACAAATGAATGTTTTTATTTTCTGTCTAATACACGTACTGAATCTAATACTCGTACTAAGCGACTGTTTGCAGGCAGGTGAGATACTTGCCTTTGTTTAAGTTGTTTATTATAATGGATGTTATGTGTCTTTCAGTGTGTTAGTACACACAAAACCGTTATGTGGATATATGAGGCGATAAACGAGATTAAGGAACGTTTATTCACATTAATGTTGTTTCTTTTTTCTTGCTTTTATTTTTGCGTTTCAAACTCGTAAATGTATAAAAAAAAGCATTTTACAAAAAGAAATTATTTCTCTTCAGAAAAAAAAACATTAAAATATACAACAGAACCATACAGAAACACGGCATTGGAATTTACGTAACCATGAAACAGGTATCAACTGTTTTTTGTTTAATTTTCTTAAATGTTTTTATTTTTCGATATATTTGTATGAGTCTTAATGGATATTCAAAAAAACTGTATTGCCTTAAAAAAGTAAAATTTAAAACAAAGAATAGCAATCTGTATTATTAGTTTTGCATGACGAGAAGGTCAACTTGACTCATTAGTAAAATATGTCACACCAAAGACTTGTTCAAAATCGAAAAGCAAGTTTTCAAGTTTCTTACCTGTTGTTTTAGTTCTTGAAACTAAGAATTTTTTTAGGATTTGATGGCATGAATCTTATAATGCGTAAAATGTATCTAAATGTTTTGTTATAATTATGAATTGGTTTTTTAATGACCTTCAAACAAACGTATATTATGGACATTATTCTTACAATTATTGTGGTTGTTTGGTACAATATTTTTTAAAATTTAGTGTCCTCGTCTGGTTATTAGAGTTCGGTTATTAGAGGTGTCCGGCTATAGGAGGTGTTTGTTATGAGAAAGTGTAACATATTATATCAAGAAAATGTTTAATGCCTTGATGAAAATATTCCATTGCCAACATTACACGATCACTAATATAGCAAAATTTTTTCCCGCAGTTTTTTCATATTATTTGGAAAAAGGAACAGTTTCAGGGATATGAAATTAAGTGTGGCCGTTAAATCTTGTTTTCTGCAGTTATAAATTTTCTTAAGCTACAGGTTAAGTTTTATTTTCATTTACTAAAAATTTATAAGAATTCAGTAACGTCTTACCAACATATGACCATCGATTAGAAAGCAACATAGCGAAATATTTCGAGAGAGCCCATATTTAATACAGCAGCAACAAAAGCTTATGATTGCATTTTTATATAAAAATTTTATGAGTATTGAAAAACTTTTGAGTATGAATCTATCTAAGATAAGAATTATATGTAACTATTTAAGGAAACAAAAATAGTTTTCATTCGTTAGTTTTATTTACCATAATAATTTTAAATTTCCTTTCTGGCGATTGCTATTTCGGAAAAATGTTGACACATCAGACTAACTCCGAAGTCTCATGCTTTTCTGGGGCTTCAAAAATCGACTTCACGTACAGACAGATGCTCAAATGGACATCGCTTGTTCTGCTTCCCTAATAATTCCCTGCCACCTGTGAGCTAAACAATATTAATTTTGTGTCGTTGATGTTTTATTTAAGGTTTTTACACAGATATATACATATACACATGTAGCAGTTTTTGTAAATAATCGTCGTAGTATGTGAATGTGATTTCAGATTCAGTGCAATACAAATACTAGCCTTGGACTATACATATGTATATATTAAAATAATCTTGTTCCTAAGATTATAAATTTTGTTCATTTAATGAACAATCAAAACACATTGTTTAAAATTTAAACTACTTTTCTTTATGAACTTCAAAAATCTTTCTACTCGTCCGGTAACTTAATGCTGAACAGAGATACTTATTAGTTGAAGGCAGAAATCAAAGTGATTTTATTCATTAAATTCATGCTGTTTATATAGCATTTTCAAAACACAGTTGTAAGCATTAGTAGTAAAGTGTAACATAGCAAATTAAATTTGAAAACAATGCAAAATTATTTTCGTTAAATTCAAATGTTATTAATGAAATTATGCAGGGTTGTATTTTAGTGTTTGAACAAATTCAGTTAAATTTCAACTAGAGTTTTAAAAGTAAAAAGTATAGATAATAATAAGGGCACTGCTTCAGTCTCCCCCTTTGATGTTGAAAGCGTCCCGATGAAGCATCAACACTCATTTTCTAGGTCGACATCTGTTTCTCATTTTTCTAAGGGGTTGAGTAGGACAATTTCTTGATGTTACCAATGGTGTTAGAGCAGACGCATCATAGGCTCCTAGTGGTAGGCCTAAATCATCTTCATTTGCAATTGTGTAAGACGTAGTTCCAATTTTTTGTATTATAGTATAGGGACCATCTCGCTTTGGAACGAATTTGGAAGTAATGCCTTTGTTGCTATTACTTAAAACGTGTGTTGTTACCAGTACCTTTGACCCGATTTCCAATGGAGGTTGACTTCGTCTATGGCTATTGCAGTTTCTTTTATTGTGATCCTGTTGCTTGTAAACATTTTCTTTGACGTTTTTAAAAAAATTAGCCATACTTTTTAAATATGGCGTTATTTCAACGAGAAAATTTTCACTCTGGATTACGGATCTTATGTCAACGTCATTCTTCATCCAGATTACGGAGCTCTCGACCAAATGTTAGGAAGGCTGGTGTGTACTTTGTTGATTGGCATAATGTTGTGTTCATCGCAAATCTAATGCTGTGTATTTTTTCATCCCAAGTCTGGTGGTCGTTCCCAACTAAAATAGAAAGTGGGGTCTTCATGTCTCGGTTCTTTCGCTCTACTGGACTAGCCTCAGGATGGTAAACCTGAGTCAGTATGTGTTCAATATTAAAACAGAAGACTACCTTTTGCATTACAGCTGAAATGAATTGAGCACCATTGTCACTGATGACTTTTCTAGGTACTCCGTATCGTAGGAACACTTCGTTGATTAATATCTTGGCACATGCTTCAGCTGTGGCAGTTTTCAAAGAAAACAGTTCAACCCACCGACTGGCAATATCCTCAATTATAAAAGTCCATTGAAACCCATTACATGTTACAGGTAGTGGTCAAAATAGATCAATGGCAATTATTTCAAACCTTTGGTTGCTTGATACTGTTTGATAAAGGCCTGCAGGCTTAAGGGTCGTACCTTTGTATCTTTGGCAGTCTACATTCCTTGACGTGCTTCTCAATGTCTTTTCTGATTCCGGGCCAGTAATATCGTGAAGTGATTTTTCTAATAGTCCTATCAATACCATAGTGGCCAGCAGTTTCGTCATTGTGGTAGTATTTTAAAATTTGTAGTCTCTCTTTAGCAGGTATCACAAGCTGCGCATCTTCTGAGTCTTCATCATGGTAGAAGTACAGGACACCTTCGTTTACAACGTAACCTCTTTTGACCAGTAGGCTTGGTCTTTATTCCTGTTTTCGATGCATTCGATAATCGTTTTTAGTTCCGTATCATCTAGTTGGTTTTTTTTGAGTTCGCTTGCATTTTTCTGGGCAGCTCAATTGAAAACGCACAAATTTCACAAGGGTTTGATACATCATGATTGTCTCTACATGGAGGCCGAGAAAGAGCATCAGCTATAACATTTGTCTTACCTGGCTTATACCCAATCTGAATGTCAAACGGTTGTAGTTGCAATGCCCAGCGGGCTAAGCGTCCAGTTGGAGTTTTTATTTGCATTAACCATTTCAAAGGTTGGTGATCAGTGATTAATTTTACTGGAGCTCCTTCAATATATCCACGGTATTTATTGACAGCCCAAACAATTTCAAGAGCCTCACGCTCGATTCTGGAGTAGTTACGTTCGGCGCTTGATAGCAATATACTGGCATACTCAATAGGATGTTCATAACGGGCCTCCCCCTGGAGAAAAACTGCTCCCAGAGCATAGCCACTAGCGTCTGTTTTGGGATAAAAGGTTCGTCGTCAGTTGCTTGTTTTAATATTGGAGCAGTTGTTAACAAAGTCTTCAACTGATCAAAAGATTTTTGTTGCTCATTACCCCAGGAACATACGACATTCTTTTTTTATAAGACTGATAGCGGCTTAAACACATCAACAAAGGATGGTATAAATCGACGATACGATGAACACGCTTGTAGAAATTATAGAAATTCATTAATATTTCTTGGCTCTCTGCGGCTGTCACTTTTCCAGGATCCATCTTTATTCCTTGAGGGGTTAGTATATGGTCTAGATATCGAACTTCACTGCATGCAAAGCGGCATTTATCCAAGTATTGCCAAATTCTTTAAGTTTTAGAAAAATATTTTTCAAATCGCACAGATGTTGCTCAAAACAGGGATAACAGGAAATTATGCCGTCTTAATATGCCAGTAGCATTGTTTCGCCTAGAGCAGCTCTCAAGCGATCGATCAGTCTTTAAAATGTTGCAGGAGCGTTCCGTAATCCAAATGGCATACGTGTAAATCTATAGATGCCAAAAGGTGTAACGAAAGCAGCCTTTTCCTGGTCAGGTGCGTGTACCCCGATTTGCCAATACCCGCTTTGCAAATCAATTGTCGATATATATTTGGTTACCTTAGCCTTAAGAAGAATATCATCCACTCTGGGTAGTGGGTATCTATCGGGGTTTGTGATAGCGTTGAACTGACGGTAATCAATACAAATTCCTTCAGTTTTCTTAGGCACAATGACTACAAGAGCAGCCCATGGTGATTGGCATTCCACAATTACTCACAATTTTAACATCTTTGTTATTTAATTTTTAAGAGCAGTTTTCATGGTCAATGGCCTGTATGTGCTGGGGAAATTCATTTTTGTAATCTGGTGAGTGTTGTTGAGATGTTACAACCTTAGCCATTAATTTTTCTTCAATAAGTTTTTGCTGTGCATAAGAATCGTCTTTATTTATAAATGAAGGTGTTTTGGGTAAAGGTGAAACATTCTATTTCGTGGAATTTGTTTTTGGTGTTCCGAGAATAGGTGAAAGTATTTTTTGTCTTCCACAAATTTAATCAATGCAGAAATTTCTTTTATAGCACTTGTGCATGGGGATGACTCTTGAGTAAGTTTCATTGAACAAATTGTTGTTTCAACAGGTGTGGTAAATTTGTATTTTAATTTAGGCTGATCCACAAAACACCAAAACTGTTGAGCCATGTTGAGAACAATGCCAGTTTGTTCGAGAAAATCGGCATATTAATCTTATTTTTCGTACCTTGTTACCAATGGCTATATCGCAAATAGTGGATATAACCTTGTTTGTTGACACTAAACCATCGGCAAGAGTAACTTCAGCGCGTACTTCTTGAAAACTGCATTTATTTGCGGTGAGTATTTTGGTAAGTTCCAGGCTGGCAACACTGGTTTTTGCTCCACTGTCAAAGATAGCTTCACCTTTAAGAGTGTCCAATTATAGTTGATGACAGTGAGTTGAATGCTAAATATTGTGGACTTGTTGATACTGCTGGGTTTCTACTACAAGTAGGACAGTTTGACCTATATACAACAGGTGCACCACATTCATAGCCAGAAAATATTGGTTTCTTAACGATGGCCTGATTCTGTGGTTGGTTTAAAAATGGTTGTTGAGTTTGATGATTAGCAATAGCATCTTGCTTTTGTTGTGGTTTTTGTTGATGACTTCATTGTTCGTCGTGTTTTTTCTTCTTGAAACACGTTTCTATAGAATGTCCTTAATCCGGCAAAAACTGCAACGTTTAGCGCTAGCGATTTCTCTTCATGCTTCAGTGCAAGCGATTGATTTTACCTCGAAAAGAAACATTTATGCTTCACGGCTGGCTGAAATCAATTCTTCAAAGGTTTTAATATTTTCATGCCGTACCCGGTCTCTTATATTTATGTTGAGAAGATCATACAACATATTTATTTTAATTTCTTCACTTGGGGCATCTTTAAGGTGCGAAAGTAAAAGCCTCTTTTTGCACACAAACCAATCAGTCGGCTCTGTTGTCTGCTGTTTGGTTTCAAAAAATTTGGAAAATGAAAATAAGCGCCAGTCAGGAACAGGCGGCGTGAACGTCTTCCGAATGAGGTCTGTAGCCTGCTTGAAAGTTGATATGGAGTCTTTTACACCAATCCACCAAGATGCAGCATAATCCTCACAAAGCAGCGGCATTTCATGTAATGCATCGACATCGCAAATTTTTTCAATGTCTTTTAAAACACATATTGCCGATAAAAATTCTTCGACAGCAGCTGGATCTCTTTGTCCTTTAAAACGGGTAGTGCAGTGCGTAAAAGGCACACCATTGGTATTTACAGCCATTGCAGACAAAATGTGCCTAAATTGCTTCTCTGAAAAAGTAGCCATCTCTTTTGTGTTGTTGATTTTTATAGCCTCTGTTAAAACTGCAGCGTTTTCTTCCTCTACTGTTGTAGTCTCTTCTGGCTCAGCTCTGTTGTCTTCTTCTTTGGTCGTGGTTTCTGAAGCCACTGAGTTGGGCGCCAATTAAATAATCTTGTCCCTAAGATTATAAATTTTGTTCATTTAATGAACAATTAAAACACACTGTTTAAAATTTAAACTACTTTTCGTTATGAACTTCAAAAAACTTTCTACTCGTCCGGTAACTTAATGCTGAACAGAAATACTTATTAGTTTAAGGCAGAAATCAAAGTGATTTTATTCATTAAATTCATGCTGCTTATATAGTATTTTCAAAACACAGTTGTAAACAGTAGTAGTAAAAAAAGTGTAACATAGCAAATGAAATTTGACAACAATGCAAAATTATTTCCGTTAAAGTATTCTTTCAGTGTACCAGTGTTGTTAATTATTCGCCTTTTATATATTGTTTAAATGAAATTTTATGATTTTTTTCTTGTTTGAACAGACAAATAATTTTGAGCTTTTATACGAATATTCGAACCAACAAAAAGTAAAAAAATATAAAAATAATTTTATAAAAGTTTGCAAAACCCGACAAGCATGTGGATTAGTATATTTTCATTTAACGAACGAAAAATAATTCATCACACAAAAAAAAAAACAAATATTTTGAATAAAAAACTTAGAAATATTAATAAATAAATATATTAATAACAAAAGCTAAAAGTTTTAAAAACCTCCGACGCAGTTGATAATTATATTGAAGTAACAGAATCTTAAAAATTAAAGGAGTAAATTAATATATAGAAAATGTATGATAACTTCCAATTCATCAAATCGATTTTCTTCAAGTATAGACTACAAGACAGAACATTAAGACACCTTTCAAACGAAAAAAAAACCAATTTTATTTCGTCTAGACATTTGGAAGCTACGGCATCAAGGATACAAAAATTGAACATAATATATCTATTTTCCTGAAAAATAGCCAAGAACGCTCTCGATCAAGTCACCGTTCAAACAGAAAAAAACTACATAAAAATCGGTGAACCCGTTTGCTCGTACAGACAACCAGATGCAGACACAAACGCTACAAACTTATAACACCCTTTTTTCAGTTTGAGAAGTGAATTGATCGAGAGTGTTCTTAGCTATGATTGAAGAAAATTGGACCAGCCGTTTAGAAGATATCACATCTTTTCTAGATGTATTCTGATTTTAATTTGGTTTTTTCGTTTGAAATGTAACTTTATCTTATGTCTAATCGCTTATACTTGAAGAAAACCAGACCAGCAGTTTGGTATGTACGTCGGGGTTTCTTAAAATGTTAAATTTTTGTTATATTACTTTTAATAAAAGAACAAGAACAAAATTTTCTTTCAAAAATTATTAATATTGGGGATATAGTTAAATTAGCATTAAAAAGCATATACAGATTGTGTAATTATTTCTCTGATGTTTCCAAATAATTGAACTCAATTTGTAGCTTTGTTCATAAAGTGTTTAGATAAATGAATAAAACATTATCAGTTACTTCAGTAAGAACATCGAATACTTCATCATACTTGAGATTATTTGCTTTATTTTAATTACAAAGAAAACAAAGTCTTTGCATTCTTTTTTTCGCATTTGGGGAATAATATTGAGGCATTTAATGTTTTTTTAAGTCGTTCAATAATTCTACTTAGAAAGTCAGAATTAGTTTTTACTTTCAGTTCTTTTACGAATCAGCTGACTCTTTTTTGTTTATAGAAATCTAATACAAGTCCGTAGGTTTTTTGTTTCGTTCTGTTCTGTTTTGGTTCAGCGTGTGAAAATCAAAAAGCTGTTAAGTAGTTGTAAGTGATAGCATAAATAAATTTTGATTGTGCTTCAAGAATTTAAGAAAATAAATTTTTAAAAGAAAATCATAAAATCATGTTGAAACTTAACAATGGACGATGCAAAACTCATCGCCTTAGTGGAAAACAGAAATAGCTGATAGGTTACTTCAGAGAAAGTAAGTACTCAAATTTAGAAGGCTAACGACACAGCACAGAACACCAACAGAAACTAAAGACTAAAGGCTTCATTATCACTACTTAAGTATTATTAATAACTATCAACAAGTTAATGTCTGACACTGGTCGGGCCTAATAATTATGTTTTAGATATAAGATTTGAATACTTATTCATATTGAAGATACAATAAATGAATACATGTTTTAAAAAAATCAATTCACCATACATATGTACATATTAATTCATTGAGATGAGACAAATATTGAACCATCAAAACCTTCTGACTGATAGACAAGCACTGTAAGAAATCGTCTAACATAGCAGCCTGATCAAGCATAGGAGGGTGGCGTTCGCTGAAGTAGTTAGCGCGTTGACTACAAAACTGAAGGTCCTTAAAAAAATAACAACACCATGCATTTTTCTGATGTAAATTAGTGTTCCTTTGTAATACCAGAGCACCCTCTTTGACATTACTACATAGCAGAATCATCGGTGCAGTAAACTAATCAAAGCTACTAATCATAGCTTCAAAAATTTAATACACCTTATTGACACCAGAGGCGCTGCATAACTGCATTATTAAAAATCTTCAAAAATTTTGAGTTGTAAAAGAATGCAGCTTTCCTCTATCTCTTCCTTCACCACCTGCCTTCTCTATCACTATCATATTCCCAAAGAAGGTAATACTTAATAATAGTACTAGGCATTCATTGCCTGAGTGTTACTTCTTTTAAAAATATATTGAGTTTTAAAATTTTATTTTATTAACAAAAATATATGTATGTACATATATTTCAAGTTAAAATATTCTACGGAAGTATGAAAAACTTTTTTGCTTAATGCAATTAAAAGATATATTATATAATTTATAAAATATACTTATAAAATTTATAGTACCTTTTTACATATTTTAAGTAAGTAAATTTTATGAACTAATCAGGAGTAAGGGATTTCCTAAACTTTATTTTTCATTTAAAACAAAATTGATAGTTTTTAAGCACAATAATTAACTTATGTTTTTGAAACATTGTCCAATTTTTAGTTAATATTTCTTCGAAGTCAGTAAATATGTCCAAATGTTAAAAATTGTTTGTGTATTTTTATGAACTATGTTTAAGGATATTTTTTTTTTAAATACATATATTTATTTATTGTATCTTCAAATATGAACTAACAATAAGTGATCAAATCTTAAAGCTAAAATATAATTATTTAGCCCGACCAGTGTCGGCCAAAACTTAGTGATAGTTTAAATAATACAAAGTAGTGATAATCAAAGCATTTTCAAGCATTCCCATCTAGAGTGTTGAGTAAAAGAGCCCTTGTGTCCCTCTTTTTTAGGCGGATGTGTCCAGTAAAGTTCAAAATATTACGAGCAAGCGGATTAGGATGTGACTCGAGTTTTGTTAGTATTTGCCTGGGTATCGTGCAATTTCTTCAGTCACTAGTTGCATTTTTAAATCACGATGCAAATTTGAATTCTTAATGTACCATGGAGCAGATATTATTAACCTTAAAATTTTGATTAGTCTTCGTTGAATTCTCTCTACATTGCAAGCTGAAGCAGTGCCCCATAACTGGATACCGTAACACCATATTGGCTTCAAAAGCGACTTGTATATTAAAAGTTTGCAGTCCAGACTAAGTGTTGAATTTCTGCCAATCAACCAATGAATTTGAGATAACTTAAGTTTCATCTGAGTTAGCTTCAAGTCAATATGATGTTTCCATGTAAGCCTTCGATCAAGGTGTATACCAAGGTATTTCACTTGGGAATGTTGAGGAATATTTTGATTGTTGATTCGAATGGGGGAACAAGTATCTCTTCTTAGGGTAAACGTTGTATGGACACACTTTTGTTCATTGACTTTAATTCTCCATAAGTTCAACCACATTTCCAATTGTGTAATATGTTCTTGTTGGTATCGGGAAGCCTCGTGAGGGTTTTCGGGCATACTAATGCAGGCTGTATCATCGACAAATGTATTGGATACTATGGATACTACTGCTCAAAGGCATATCACAAGTATAAATCAAATACAAAACTGACCCCAGTATGCTTCCCTGTGGCACACCGGATGATATAGATTGGGGCATACTCATGAATTCTCCTTCCACAATCGTAAACTTTCGGGTAGTTATGTAGCTTTCTAATAAATTCAGAAAATTTATTGGTAAATATGATTTTAATTTTAAAATACGGCCTTCATGCCACACTTTATCAAAGGCCTGAGAAACGTCAATAAACAGGGCAGAACAATATTTCTTTTCCTCAAATGTTTTTCTTATAAATTGAACCAATCTATGAGTTTGTTCAATGATGCTATGCTGGCTTCTAAAACCAAATTGATGGTCTGGGATGCACCCAGTATCAGTTGAAATTGGGGACAATTTTGTCATCAGCAGCTTTTCGAAGAGTTTTGAAACAAACAGCAAGGTTCTTATTGCAATATGCGGCAAGTTCATCAGCATCTTGTTACTAATTCCATCAATACCTGGAGCTTTCTTTGGCTTGAGTTCAGTAATTACTTTATGTACATCACGCATCTTAAACTTTAAGGCTCGAGGGGGTAGCGCAACTACACTTGGTAAATCAATAACACCAGTACATGTATTTGGGGTAAATACGGATTTTAAATGCTCAACAAATATGTTACCTTTTTCAGTATCGCTTCTGGCCCAACCTCCGGTAGAAGTGCGCAGAGGTGGTCTACATTCAACGGGTGTTTTAAGCTTTCTAGCAGCTCGCCACAAGGAGTAATTAGATGCAGGTGTGGCATCAAGATTTTCCAGATAATTTTTAAGACATACAGTTTTTTCATATGCCAGCAGCTCTTGGAGTCGTCTAGTGCACTCTTTAAATCGAATTTTATTTTGGGGTGATCTGTGCTGTTGCCATTCCCTTTTAGCTGTCCTTTTTTCACGTAAAAGACGTTCAATGTCTGTAGAATAAATTCTATTAAACCCAGTCTGCGGATGGGAAGTAGTGGCATGTTCAGCAGCCTGTTTAATATTTTCGTTAAGATTTTCAATGTTAGATTCAATATCACCTGGTGTTATTAGGTTAATATTTTCCGTACAATGGCTACTGATGTATTTTTTGAACCCCAGCCAATTAAAACGGTTGATCATCTTTACATATGGGACAGGGAAGTCACTTCTTAGTGGGCTACAAATTGTAACAATCGTGGGAGAGTGATCGGAGGAGAGATCTACAGAAGCTTCAACATGAATTAATTCCCTAGCAATATTTTTCATGACTCCAAAATCTATAACATCCGGAATTTTTTGTATGTCCGTAGGCCAGTAAGTGGGCTCCCCACTTGAAATGACTTCCAAGCCCATTTTTGAAATTGTGTTGAACAATGCCCGACCTCTAGGTGTAATAAGACGCGAACCCCAGAACGTATGTTTTGCATTGTAGTCCTCAGCTGCTACAAAACAACGGCCAAGAGATTTGTAGAATTCCTCGAATTGATCCTCAGTAATTGCGAATCTGGGAGGGGAGTAAATTGATGATATCACGAAATTTGTAACAAAATTTTCGACACAAATATTTGTTGCTTGTAGATGTTCTTCACAAATGTTATCAAGGACATAGTGTCCTTGATAACATTCTAATTGAGTCTTGACTTAATTAGAATTGCTGACCCACCGCATGCTCTCCCCCTCGGGTCCTTTGAATCATATAGAGTGTAACCATTTACTTTAAATAAGCTCCTTGAAGTCAAATGAGTCTCAGAGACCAACATTATATCAATATTTTTTTCCATGAGGAAGTGCTCAAGTTCATTTTTATGCTGGCGAATGCCGTTTGCGTTCCAGAAACATATTTTTAACATGTTCATGGTTTGTTAACTAATGCTTGAAGCAGTGTATTCTGCATTCGCAGCATGCTTGTATCATATTTGTTGTAAAGTTGTTTATAGTTAACACCAGATTCTCAATAGTAGCTTCAAGGCGACTAAAGTTAAAGCCTGAGTTTGCATTCGCTGAATTATTTTGCGGTGAAACAATTTGTGAGGGAGTAGAACTAGCCTTAGCAGCATCGGCATACGATACACGTGAAGTAACTGGTTGACTTACTTGAGCAAAAGAGGCGGAGTACGCGTTTAATGGTTGGGCTGGAACTAACTTAGGTTTTTGAGTCATAGTCTGTTTAACAAAAGAATATACAGGGCATCCTCTATAGTTAGCGGTGTGATTACCTCCACAATTACTACATTTTTTTTCTGCTTGTTCTTTTGGCTTAGAGCAGCTAGCAGTACCATGCAATTCACCGCAGATAACACAAACTGTAGGTAAATTGCAGTAAGCATGTATGGCCATATTCTTGGCAATTATGGCACTGTACAGGACCTGAACGCTTACGTGGCTCTTCAACTGTGATTTTTCGGTGTAACAGAAACTTCACGCTATAAATTGGATGGGTTTCATTTTTTTTCAATTGTATGTCATTCGGCTCCAGTTCAATGCGAAATAGGGGTTGGGCGACCTTTTCTCTGTTAATTATATTAGTAACATTTTTTACCTTTAACATTTTTTACCTTAAGGATATGAACCATGTAATTTTTCACTCATATTAACATGCCTATTCATAGAAGGTATTGTGACTGAAAAATAGTTATAACTTTAACATTGTGACTAAGGCCGGATTTACATCTGTGTGCCAAATGCCACACAAGCGTAAAAAACCGTAACCAACTAATTACTAATGAAAAACAATTTGATTCAGACATGTATTTATTAAGTTAAACAGTTTCATACATAATTAATAGACAATTTTACAGAATCCAACAACAGTTTTCATTAGTAATTGGTTGGTTACGTTTTTTTTTGGTCCAATGACACACAAGAAATGGCAGATGTAAACTCAGCTTAAAGACTAAAATTTCCGATTCTCAAAACAAAATTGTATTAACTTTAATTAATTGAACTTAGAAAAAATTACTTAAATATAGTTTGTTTACTTAAATTTAAAATTTTCTTTTGGTTCATAATGGTATATGTCTTCTTTTAGTGTATCTCTGGAATCTTCAAAGATAATGCAAATATTTTCAGGATTTTTGTAGCTATGCTACTTATGGGACTATAGAGGGGTTAGAAAATAATTTTCGTAACATA
Organism: Tachina fera; assembly: GCA_905220375.1. Classification (NCBI taxonomy): domain Eukaryota; kingdom Metazoa; phylum Arthropoda; class Insecta; order Diptera; family Tachinidae; genus Tachina; species Tachina fera. Next base: position 95,577,146 of record LR999963.1, read on the forward strand.
AATAATCGACACTTTTACAGTTATAAATCTTTTTTTGTTTTGATTCCTTTGTGCTTAAACCAGAGCACGACAATAAACTAAACAAATTTGTTTGATTTTGTTTAATTCTTTGAAGTGAGAGAAACAGAAACCATGAGAACGATTGCTTAATTTTTTTTTTGTTTTGATTACTTTGTACTATTGTTTTCCTTATTTTTTAGATATTCTATAGATTATCTCAAGGGTGTCCAAAAGGTCCTTATGGAAGAGTAAGCACCAATGCATTTAAAGAAAAACTAATTTATATTCAATACTTATTTCTTGTTGTAAAAACCAATATGTACATACTAGTGATGCACGAATATTCGTATTCGAATTGTCGAATATTCGGTCATTTTCAGGTGAATACGAATGTATTCGTATTCGCCAAATTCAGGTAAATGCGACTGCGAATGTATTCGTATTCGCCAAATTCAGGCGAATACGAACAGGAATATTTTTCCAAAGTAAATAAATAAATAAATGCATAAATCCTAAACGAAATTTAAATAAATTACTAAAAATTTTAGTTTGTACAAATACATTAATTTTTTATAGAAATTTGTACTTTGTACCATTTTCAAATATTATTTAATGACGATCATTAAAATTTCGGGTACTTTTTATTAACATTAAAGTATGCCAATAAGAGTGTGAAGTCCTTTTTCATAACAATTTTTTAATATTTCATATTGCATATAATATTCGTATTCGTATTGGTATTCGCGAATATCGTTTCAAATATTCGTATTCGTGTTCGTATTCGCGAATATCGTTTGAAATATTCGTATTCCTATTCGTATTCGCGAATATCAATAATTGACATTCGTTACATCACTAGTACATACATACATACATACAAAGAAAAAATATTGTTGTTTGGGCTTGCGTATATACAGTGAATAACAACAAAAAAAACTAATAAGACAAAGTTGGTTATGTATTTCGTATTGCTAGTGCTGAGCATAGTTGCCAGATGAAATACGTGTGAATTCGTCAAATTTCGCACAAAAAGTCGTCAAAATCGTCAAAAGTATTATCCAGAATCGGCAAAAATAAAGCAAACACTTTTATAAAACGTAAACATAGCACAACAAATAAATTCGTAGTTTTTTTTTATAAAATAAGCCAAATACTTATCAAAAAAGTATCAATTGTTTAAAAAACAAAATAATTACATGTCTTACTTTGTTTTGGTTAAGTTAAGTTGTCAAGTTAAGTTAACTTGATTAAATACTCTTTCTATGTTTGCTGAAGTTCAGTATTTTCAATCCTTACTGAACGAAGTATTTTTATTAACTTATGTGAGTTACTAAAGAAGAGAAGAAAAATTAAAGTAGCCTGGGAGAGATTTTTTGGATAAAATTAGTTATGATGGGAATTAAAAGACTAGTAATTGTTTTCGTTTTGGGAATTTTTTTCCAAAAATCTTAAAGCTTTAAATATGTATCATAGAACACTTTTTCCAATTTTAATAACTTTAATTGACTGAATTTATATTCAATTTCCTGACATTCACACTCTTTAACAATGTGAAGAAAGAACTTTAGTTTTCTATAATAATATTGTAGGGATAAATTAGATTTAATTTTTCGACGAAGTCTAATCTTATTAGAATTTTACCTTACGGTTGCATATGAAAAATTTTAATTATTTCATATTTTTCAATTTGATTAACCTTAACATCAGCAAATACAAATGTTTCTAAATAAATTTCAACAATGTTTAAACAATTACTGTCATCCTTATAATTCCCCAAATAAAAATTATCACACTCAAGCAAGTCTGTTTTAAAAAAATTACACATAACATTTTTAAATAGTTTTTACATTTGACCGTATAAATTTTGTATTTCTGTTGTTTTAGTTGATAGATTCTGTTCTGCTCAGAAAACATTTAATTCCAAAATTATTAATACAAAAATTAAAATTTATTGCCTTTTGCTTTTTAGTTTTTTTGCATATTGTTTCACAGGCTGTCAAGTTCTTTGTCAGGCTCAAAATTGTTTTCTAATAAATCGTGTAAATTTATAATTATTTTAAAATCGTCAATTGAAGGCGAAATACGTGGTTAGCGTAACCACTAATTACTATTGAAAAACAGTTTTATTCAGATACGTATTTGTTAAGTTAAACAGTTTCATACATAACTAACAGACAATTTTATAGAATCTAATATGTTTGGAGACAGTTTAAATCAATAAATACATGACTGAATCAAACAGTTTTTCAGTAGAAATTAGTGGTTACGTTTTTTTCGCATATGGCACACAAGAAATGCCAGATGTAAACTCAGCCTATGTATATTTCGTTTAGTTAGTCCCAATTTACATTTGATCAATTTCTTGCCGGGCATTTTTTCATGACGGAATATTTTTCATAATTTTACCACTGAAGGGAAAAAATTTATGAATAAAGACAATGCAAATGGCTTCATGTAAAATTCATGTATTTTAATTAATTGTTATGTTTTTGTTTCCTAATAATTGCATTTATGTATAAAATAAAATATATTTATGTATACATGTTAAAAAAGTACATTTTGATTTGTATGATTTTTCGAGTATGATATGACGATAATTTTATATTTTATCGGTATGTCGACGATTTTTCGATCACTTTATTGGCAACCTTATTAATGTGCCTCGCTATTTAACCAGTGTTGCCGGAATCTAAGCTCAATCTTACACAGGTATACCTTCAAAATTATCCAAAATTTTATAAATTACACAAAACAAATTTTCTGTTTGGTAATAAGTACTGTTTTTTATAAAAGAATATACTTATGTACATCGAGTGATTTCTTTACTTTTGTTTTTTCAGTGTAAATTTTTTTATTGCAAAAAAAGAAAAGATTCGTAAATTGCGGCAAATCTAAAAATGCTCAGGAAGGTTTGCAATATCACAATCAATATACAAGCGAACAACACTTTCAAATCATTGAATTTTATTATAAAAATTCGTGCTGTATGAGAAATGTCTTTCGTAAATTATGTCCATTTTATGGTCGTCATAATCGATCGACCTTTTCAAGATATTGTGACTCTAATTTCGCACCTGTTTCACTTTAAATATTTGCATGTGGGTAATGATATTTTGTTTGACAATGTAAAATTTTTACAAATTCGCTTTAGCACAAAAATAAGCTGATGAAAAGATTGCTGCGGCGTCAAAGCAAAATATTTGACTAAAAGCCGGCGGCTACCAAATTTTTTTATAAGTACATTTTTATATAAGACAATATTTTGTAGCAAAAAATATATATAATATTAATTAATTATTAATATTAATTAATTATTAATATTATATATACGATGCAAAATTTTTTCGCATATTAAAATAAACAATGCATTTTTCAAAGTCTAACTATATTTAAGAGACGTAAAAATCTATGTAATGGGCGAGGGCCCGAAGCGGCGGAGGTTTTACCTTTTATGATACCATGCTTCTTATTTACTGTTTGTCAAAAATTCAACTTGGTCCCAGGGCTAGTGAAATTTTATTTACCTCATAAGTGTCATAAATTTACTTACACTAGTACTTTGCTACCGTTTGGCACAGACCCTTACACAGAAATCGGCAACGCTGTATTTAACTGATACAACCACGCCTGCCAGATTTGACCATTTATCGTCATTTTGACAATTTTTGGTGCCAAAAATGACGATTTAACGATTTTTTCCTCAAAAATTACGATTTTTTTATAGTCCAAATATGGCAGCTTTTTTATGAAAAATCTACTATTACAATTCATGTTTTGCTTACCCACTAAAAATTTTAGTGTAGTTTTGCCTACTCTTTATTTTATACTGATATCTGTGTGAATTGATATTCTCAGAAAACACAAAGATGTGAAAAAAGCAGGGACCGAAAATAACTGTTATTTTTTTATTTGAAATGAAAAGGTTACTGAAAAATATGTTTTATTTGGTTTGGGTTATTTTTAACCATTATCCTAAGAGATATTTTATTTTGGTTATTGGAACCAATTTAAGTAAGAAATATTTTTTATTTTTTTGGTTACGAATAACAATTACAGTAACCAAAAAAAATTTTGCAAGAGGTTATGCAGGACAAGAATGGGCAGTTTTATAAAAAATATTTATCAATTTCATAAATATAGTATTTAAGCTAGTTATTTTGCTTTTTACTTTTTTTTCGACAAAATTTCCAATTATGCTCATATAGGTGGCGTTTTTCTTTAGCAAATTTCTACTCAAAACATTATTCATTGCAAAAAATATAATAATTTGAAAGGGATTAAAATAATGAAAAATATATCAAAAAAATGATTATATAGACCGCAAAAAGGCAATAACTCGAGAATAGCATTACAACATACAGTGAACTCGTAATGTGAACTAATACAAACCAAAGTAGTTCACATTATCGAATTTTTTAAACTTCTATAAACGTTAAGAAATTTTTTATAGCTATTCTACTCACACAAAAGTAATATAAATAATTTTATAATATCAATTAAAATATTTGTAATATCAATTATAAAATTAATTAAATTTTCACCTATAAACAATTTGGTAATATCAATTAAGTTTTTCCACTCAAATTAATTAATACAATTAAAAGTTTAATTAAATCAATTAAATACTTAATTGAAAACATTAATTGATGAATACTTTTTTCTGTGTATTTATTTCACGACACAGGAGCTAGGACGTGATTTTCGTAACAAAAATAATCAACACTATCACCAGCGTTGTCAACTTCAAATTTCAAAAGCCGTCAAAATGGAGAAATATTTGATATATTTGCTGACATCATTATATAATCATCCCTATTCCAGTAGTCGTCATCGACGCCACTCTAACACAATACCAAAAAATTGGGGATTGCTTACTCGCTCTAGAGAGCAATTTTGCACAACTGAAAATCTATTTCCGTTTCCTAAAGTCTAGAAAATAGCATAAACACGCCAATTGTTTTCGACAACGAATATACCAGCACCAATTTTTTGGTGTTGTGATAAAGTGACAACTGGAATAAGCGTGAATATAACTTTATTAACAATTCACTTTGTTTTACATAACCAAGCAGCATAGCTACAACCGGGTGTCCTAAGACACCTCTAATTTTTTTGCCAATAAAATCTTTTGAATTGTAGTCAAATAAGTTAGAGTCACATACGTTTTTAAGGTCCAACTAGCTTCAAGAATTTTAGGTTAAATTTTATTCATAGAAGCAGTAAACCATATTGAAGTGACCATACATAAAAAACTCTTCCTTATGGATATACGACGATCTGCTAAAAAAATCCAGAAAACTGTGAGGAAAGAAGATTGACCACAGACTTTTCAGACCGCGGTCATCTCTGTCTTTACGATTTTTAGGGGGAAAAGTCATATTTTAACAGCACAATGTCTCAGAGTACAAGTCAAACGTCATGAACTAATGCTTTATTAATCAAAGCTTCAGATTTATTGTATTGTCATTTATGGAGTAAAATTCAAACAATGGGAACGCCGCTCCCATTTTTTTTTTGTATGGAAAAAAATAATGATTTTTTCTTCTTTGTGTAACTTCACTGTACTGAGGTTTTAACAGTCGAAAAGAAAAAAATTCTGAAAATATGATATGAAGTAATATACTTAGTATGTACCATCAACATTAACACGAATTAAATGAATTAAACAGATAAAAAATTGCATTCAGAAGCCTTAACTTATTCAACTTCACACAGCGTAACAGCTGTAGAAAAATGTTGTTATAGTCGACATGCATATATACATTCTAAAGACCTGCACAAGACGTCTTGTAAGAACTTTTAAGACATGAGGGCAATCTCAAATGCTTTACTGCAGGGAAATATTCTGAAACAAACGCTGACCAACGTTGTCGGCAATACATTTGTTTAACTTATAGCAGGTATAAGGGTAAAGAAGAAAATAGTTCGTGACTAAAAAATTTGTGGTGTTTGTGCTTTTTTCTCTCATTGGTGAGTATACAAACGTTATGCATGCACATACATACATACCTTCATAATTTGTGTATGGTCTCTTATTTTTCTGAGCATATACAAACGCACACATGCATTTACATCAGACAAGGGCGTTTCCATGATACAATTATACTAGGTACATGCACAAGCCCAGCCTGTCACTGTATACATTGCACCTAGTTGTCAAACTTTGTTTACAAGCTGCAAAAATGTTAATGTATGTGTGTAAATAAAATGATTACAGTGTTGCCAATGATTTTACATATGGCTGTGTCTCCAATTACACATTGAAGAAAATTACACTACACATCTTTTGTGTAGGTTAAAATTAAAACAATAATAAATAAAAATAGAACCCAAAGTAGAATTACAAACATATTATACAAGAATTCAATTACATCGCCTACACATGTGAGTAGAAATTACACACTGTCTAACTACACCCATATTGGCAACACTGAATAACTATAATCATGCAGAAATGCCGCGTCTGCAATTGTACTTTAGTTACCCTGTAATTGTTATTTTTATAAACAAAAGACAGTTGTTTCCGACAATTTGGGGTTTGTTTATACCAACAAAATACATGTGTTTTTTGGTGTTGTAATTTTGTTGTAGTCGTGCATGTACCTAGTATAATTGTATCATGGGCGTTTCTTTGCACAATTGTGGCGAGAGCATTCACACGTATTCTTACCCTCTTTAATTCAGTCGTCAATGAGACAGCGACGAATGCACATCAGCCGGATGCTTACATATTTTTTTATATTTTTTTTTAAGAATACTTGTCAAGCAAACATACTTGACAACTCATATCAAATTGATAATATGCGAAAAATATTTTATTCTAAGTAACGCATTTGGTAACATACAATGCCTTTTATGTTATCAAGATTTAAAGAAAAAAAGGGAATATGTCATAAACAGACAATATGATGCTTTTCATAGCGATATTCATACGTTAAATGGTAATGAAAGAGACAAATTTTAAATAAAATTAAAAACATATATATTAGAAAAATTAAGAAATATTTGCTATCAGTGGACCATACCAAAATAAAGTTTGAAAATTTTTTTTACAATTGACTGTTTGCTGATAAAATCTTTTATTTTCAATTAATATTTTAACTGTGTGGCTTTGTGTTTGGTGGGTAGTTCTCAACCTCAACACATTGATAGTTAACCAATACATTCACAGCGCCCACCAGTGATTTACATAAGTTGTGTGCGCTTGTTTTAAAAAACATCCCTTAAACACAAACATAATAGCTTACCATCTAAATCTTACACACACCCAAACGTATAATATGCAAAATAACAAGCGTACATTTTTAAACAGTACTTCTTTTCATTGTTTGTTATAAACAAGTTGTCTTGGCGACATCGCTTGTTAACAGTCTTATACACGTACACCAATACATCCATCGTGCTTCGTTTATACTGCGGCAGCATTTATGATTGGATTAGTATAATGCATGCCACGAGAGTAAATTTAAAAAACATGACGTATTTACATTTCAAGACTGCTTACGCAAGCCACTAATGCATACATATATACGCATACATATCTATGTATCTGTCATAAGGCGGGTTGACTGTCTGCTTAGAAGAATACAACCATAGAATTCACATGTATACATATTTCATACATATTCATACAACCAAGTAGTAAAACATGAGCTAAAAGAAGTTTTAACTAAAAGATGATTACAAGGAAAAGTAGCAGATGTTAAAAATTTTTTCTAGCCCATACTTTAATTTCTTCAATGTTTGTTTTCTTCAAAAATAGAAGTAAACAACAAAACGAAGATTCTAAAAGGCTTTGCGCAATTATTCTATTGAAGTTTAGTGAAAATTTAACATGACTCAAGTAAAGTGCCTTGCAAGATGTATCCTGAGATCTGTAGAGCAACGCTACTTGCTTGACTTATTTTATTCGCGATGAGAAGAACATTTATTTTTGTATCAGAACTAATATTTAATTTCAGATATGTACATTTATAAAAAGTTGTAAAAATAAAATGGATATAGCTTTCCTAAGAAGGCAATAGTGCATCTCACGGCGTAAAAAATTTTTTGAACAAACCTTCGACAACATGTGTGTTTGTTGTGATGATAAATAGAGAAACCATTTAAGAGCTTTAGCGAGATACTATCAGAGAATGACAATAAGTACTAAAAAATATACCTAAATAAATAGTGTTAATTTTAGCAATTGCGTATAATTTTAATTGTAACACAAACATTACGTACGCACTTGGGTATTCAATCGGTTAACCGTTAATCGGTTAACCGGTTAATTACTAAGTGATCGGTTAATTTAAAATTGACTTTTTCGATTAACGGTTAAACCTGTTAAATTCAGTCGATTAACCGACGTAAATTTTTTTTTTCATATTTTGTAGTATTACAACTTGTTTTTTACCTGAATAATTAGTTGTTTCGTCTCATTTACAAAAGTTGAGTGTTTAGAAATTATTATTCATACAAACAAAGAAGAATGTTCAGTAATCATAAATTAAGTAAACCTTCAAAGTCTTTGGACATGGCTATAAAAGAGTTTACTAGATACTCTGGTACTCTAACTAGAGGGAATTATTAAGTTTTTATTTAATACATAATTTAATATCAGCCAATAGTACTGAGACACAGTACAAAAACGAAAGCTAAGAAATTCAGAAATGAAGTTTTTTGCAGAATATTCATCGCTGAGCTCTGTCATTATGAGTCAGATGATTATCCGCCATCAGAAGAAGCTATCGATAGTAAAACAATAAATGTACTAACAAAATTAACCGATATAGTTTAAGAATTATTATGTGTGTTTTTGGTTTTACTAATAAAATCAAAATAATAAATAGTTCATGCAATTTTATTTGTAGAAAACTCTTGATTATGGAAAAACTTTATTAATCGGTTAACCGGGTAATACCGAAATTAACCGATTAGGCAAAAACCTCGATTAATTAATCGAGCGATTAACCGATTAAAGCAAAAACCCGATTAATTGAATACCCTAGTACGCACACATATTTTCTCTCAAACAACTATGACTAAAAGCAATTCCAACATACAAGAGCATTGTTTATGCAAAAAACGAAACTTCGCTACAGCTACAAATAAAAACGCACATGGGTATTAAACTAATTGACTCTCTCATACTTTCATTCTGAATATTTTTACACATTTATTCTAAAAAAAATAATACAGTCATACTCGGAAAATATGTATATTGTTCCTTCGCCATTGTATACAATCATATGTGTACATAAAATGGAATGGCAAATGTGTAGCTGAGTGTGTGGCTGTTTTAAAACATGCCTTATGTATGTGTTAAAATAAAACAGTTCTTTATTACGCATGTCTATTCGGTTTAATATTCGGAATATTGTTATATTCAGAATAGTTTTTATTCACACAGTCTATAAATTTTAATTGTTGTCGTTTGTAATTTTAAAAATGTGCATACACATAGTTGTTGGATGTTTATAGTTATACGAATTCAGTTTAAAATTAATGCGTGAGTTTGTTTGTACACGCAAAGTATTTTATTTTTAGCTGCACACATTCGTAGTTGTTTGACGGCCAACTTTCAAAAATTACTTAAACGATATTTTTGTCATTCTCATACGTTATGATTCTTTAAACATCAAGATCCCTCTAAGCTTTTGTCAAGAGAACTATTATAACTTCCAGTTGAATTAAATATGTGTTATTATTTTTATTTTTGATTTACACATACCACTAATTATAAATTTAAATTAAAAATTAGACACATACAGTATCTGGGATGTTCTGGAAATTGGGATATTTGAAATAGGCAGATTGCCATTTTAAACTCTTTAATAAAGCTCATTTGAAACAAGTTTTTGTATTTAAAATGCAATTATAAATGAAGTATTTAAAAAAACACCCAGTGAAAAAAATGGAAGTCATTCTAGTGGAAGTACATTTTCATTGCTTCCAAAAAATCGATATGTTTAATTTGTCGAGAGTGAGCAAAAAACCATTTTGAAGCTTATTTTAGTCATACAAAACCTTGTAACTGCTCCATAGTGTTAGAAAATACTCACCAGAATTAAAAAAAAGTTATTTTTTTAAAGAAATTAATGAACTAATTTTAGTCTAAAATTTAAAAGTTATTTATTTGCTTCAATTTACATGAAATCACTGCTTCGGGTTTAAATTCGTATAAAAAGAAACGAATTGTTAAAATAGGTAACTATTTACCATTTTTCCTAGATGAAAATATTATCATAGAACACAAAAAAGGGAATTTTTCTTAATATCGCTTCCAATTCAGTGACCAGGCATCGAAATAGAGAACTACTTGCAATGACAACCCTATGTAAAAATCATTAGATCCGATCCTAATTTGCACTACTTCCAGATCGCAAACTCTACATTTTCATGACTTTTTTGGAGTCTCTTTTTTTACTGGGTAATGATGATTTTTCGATTTAATTACCGATAAATTTGATAAATTTAAATAAACTACGTTTGGTTATAATTGGTGGATTTCAGTTTCTATGTTAACTGAACTTTAAAAGCCTTGAAATCTGTAAAGATAGGATCACACGATTATCGCAATGCATCAATTTTACACAATTTTATTGACATGCATTTTATAAAAAATTTATTGACGCAGATTGGCCAAGAATGAATTTGTGGCAGAAGTTGCCACAGCCTTAACTTGTCCTAACTAGCAGCAACACAAACAAACTGCTTTTGTGGTAGTTTTTAGTTCGCTTTGTTTTACGTGTAAATAGTAGGGTAATCGGTCAATAATCGGTTAACTTCGGTACGAACCGGTTAACCGATTAATAAAGATTTTCCATAAATCAAGTGTTTTCAACAAATAAAAGTGCAAGAATTATTTATTAATTTAATTTTGTTAGTAAAACCAAAAACACACATATGTAATAATTTTTAAACTAATTCTGTTAATTTTGTTAGAACATTTATTGCTTTACTATCGATAGTTTCTTCTGTTGGAGGATCATCATCTGACTCATAATGACAGAGCTCAGCGACGAATATTCTGCAAAAAACTTAATATCTGAATTTCTTAGCTTTCGTTTTTGTACTTTCTCTCATTAAATCTAATTTTAATTAATTTGCCGGCAACAGTACAACAGGCTTATATTAAATTACGTTTTAAATAAAAACTTAATAATTCCCTCTAGTTAGAGTACCAGAGTCTCTAGTAATCTCTTTTATTGCCATGTCCAAAGACTTTGAAGTTTTACTTTAACCGGTTAACCGATTGAATACCCTGGTACATAGGTTTCTTTAAAAAGGAAGGAAATTTGATTTTTTCTGTTTAATCTTGTACGTAAATTCGTTTAAAAGAAAGAAAATCGCCTCTGTTTATTAAAGACGAAGTATATTGGTCAATAATTGGCTAACAACTACTTGATAACACTTCAATTAAGTTATACTTTTAAGAGATTTTAGTTAAAATTTACCGTACTTGAAAACAATTGGTGCATATATAAAATTAAATTAATTTAATATTAGAGTTGCGTTTCATTGCGGCAAATCAGGAAATAATTTTTCTTGATTGTCCTATGGGGCAATAAATAGTTTAATCACATGGTTGGCATATCAAATAGACCAATACTTGTTGCATTGAGGCAAACTTGTAATCGTATCTTAAGTCCTTATCTTACATGCAGTGTAAAATGTCGTTTGTGGAGAATTGGACAAACCTAGAGTTTCTGCAACATATCCGGCTACAACAACAATATTCGCAGTTGTTCTTGAGCGATGTAGGATGAGTTCGATTCTTCGCACCATCAATTTATTCCAACACGTCAAATTTTTCCTCCAGTTTCACAATCCTGCGAAAGCATGGAATAGCTATTGTTTTCTTACACTTATGTATTTTCATGACATGCTTCTTATCTAGGCGCCAGTGCACAACGCCAAATTTCGGCCAATGTACGCAGTGTGTATATTTACAAGAAGCCACTCGTAGTGTTTTTACCTCATGATAACTTTTTTGCCCGCCGTCGTAAAATTGTAAAACTCAGTTCATAATTAGAATTAATTTATGTCACCTCATACGCTAAGGTTGAAAGTTTTAGAACAAAATATTCCTGAGATATGGATGTGCAAAAAGTATATGTTTTAAGACTGACTCACTGATCACTCATCGAATTGATGAAGCACTTCCGCTATAGCTAGAGAGCTGAAATTTGGTACACAAGCTGAACTAGGTGAGTAATCACCTAGAAAAATTTGAAAACTAAAAAAGTTTAACCAAGGGTGCGGGGCTAATCCCATAAAGCTCAGAATTAAAAAAACATATCTAAGGCATTTAACTCAAGCGATTTTATTGACGCTTGGCACACGTTGCAATAATGCAAGGCTATAAGTTTTTGATGAAAAGAGTGGGCGTTCACAAGCCCATACAATTTAAGCCTGCTATTTCATGTACTTCGGTTCAGCACATTTAAATGTTCTTTTGTATTTACTATTATCCGTTTTCAACGAAAATAAACAGGAAAGATAAGCACTAGCCAAAGAAAATCTTGGATTAAAAAATTAGACAGGAATACGCCCATAACAATAAAAAAATAAAATGTGCGCCAGTGAGCTGAAATCTGATAACTAAGCAAATTACTAAAAAAAATTGAAAACCCAAAAATTTTACATCGGTGGGCGAAGCTGCGCCCATAAAGCTCAGAATTTAAAAAAGAAATCTGAGAGTCTGAACACAATATATCGATTATTTATTGCAGTGCGGTTTTTCATACGGTTTTCCATACGGTTTTCAAGTTAAAAACCGCAGTGCGGAATGGAATAAAATTAAAATCTATTTTATTTTCATTGCGGTCTTTCTTATTCTCTAAATTATTGACACTCATTCTCTTGATGGCGTTGCAATAGTTTTTGAATAATTGGCGGTGTTCACAATATTATTGTAAACAAAAAACATGATTTTTAAGTTAAATTTTTTTTGTCATAGAGGTTAAAAGTTTAAAAATATATCAAATATATCTGGGAATGTATAAAATGTTAGTCAATTTTAGGGTTCCGTACACAAAAGGTAGGGTAGCCAGATATTGAATTGGCAAAAAAGTACACCAAAGAAGAAAAAGCAGTGCAATTAATAAAAAAAGTACATATGTGTTTTTATTGAAAATGTCCTTAAATTCATTCAATAATATATGCCTTATTAAAGAACATAAAAATGAGATCGTTAATATTATTTACAACAAATTAATAACATAAAATTAGTTATGTTTCTAATTGTGTTAAGAAAACAAAGTTAATTTGAACAAGTTTTTATTAATATTTTTAATACTGACATCATAATTCACCAAGTTATTTAAATATCAATTCAAGTAATTTTTCCTCACAAAAATTAATGAAAATAGACTGGAATATATCACTGGCTTTTTATGCATTTCGGTTTGGTTGTGTATATAATTGTTTAATAATTGCATTAAATTTTTTTAATGTTTCAAAAATTTTACAAACAATTCCATTTTTCCCATTTTCACCCCCATATTCATAAAAAAATAAAAAGAATTTGAAATCGATATTAGGAAAATTTTTTAAGAAAAATTTTAAATAATATATATAAATTTAAAATTCATTTTAAATTTTATGAATATTGGGGTCAGATTTTAAGAAATTAAAAAATTCTGTAATTTAAAAAGGAAAGTTGTCACAACTGGCGATATTTTGATTCTAACATAAGATACATGGAAAAGTACTTCGAGTCGTTGCCACATATGTACATATGTTCACATTGGATAAACATTTTAACATGGCGCTTCTTTCCGCACAAAAAAAGTTTCTGAAGATTCTAAACAGAGAAAAGTACAAATGAAAGCACAAAAGGTAAAAAAAGTATTTTAGCGTACTTTTTTTAGGGGAAATGCAGATAACATTACATTAACTAAAAAAAGTACGCGTACTGCTGAAAAAAGTACGTCTGGCTAGCCTAACCAAAGGTGAAATAAATTCAGTGAAGTGCGACTTTGACCCGCGCACGAAGGGTTCCGTACGGACACGAGATATGTAATTCAATACGAACTTTAGCCAATATAAACTATAGTTATGGCATTTTTTTCGTTTTTGGGTTTTTCTTCGGTTTTATGCTTTTTTTTAGTTTTGGAGATTTTTTAATTTATTGGCGCTTTCTGAGTTTTGGCACTTTTTTTTCTCGTTTTGGCGATTTTTTTCTTTTGTTTTTGGAGTTTACTTTAGTTTTGGCACTATTTTTCTCGTTTTGAGGGTTTTTTCGGTTTTTGTCGTTATTTTTTACATCTGGCAATTTTTCTCATTTTGGTGATTTTTTTTAATTTTGTCGATTTTTTCACATAAACAATTATTTTGGTTTTGGCGCATTTTTCGCGTTTTGGCGATTTTTATCAGTTTTTGAAATTTTTTTAATTTTTGGCGTTTTTTTTCATTAGGGCGATTTTTTGGCATTTGGCGATTTATTTAAGTGCTAGAATTTTTGTTTAATTTTGTAGATTTTTTTTGATTTGGCGATTTTTTTTAATTTTAGGCGATTTTTTCAGGTTTTGGCGATTTTTTTCGGTTTGGAGATTTTGTAACTTTCGGATTTTTTAGTTTTACCGTTTTTGAAAATTTCAAGAGCTTACCTCTTACGGTTTCCGAGATATAACAAGTTGTCAAAATTACATAGTCAAAATTGCATTAACTGATGGACCACCCTTTAATTTAAATTTTTTAATATTTTAATGTTAGTTGTTGCAGTCTATATAAAATACACTAATTTTACAAATTTCAAGTGTCAAGTGTCAATATACATACGTATATACAAGTGTATGTATATTACATGGGATTTAAAAATGTTTCATCGCCCGTTTTGGAACACCGTTTAATTTTTAATTCTCATGTATTTGTTGTTGTAGCGGTTAAGGTTCTACATACTCTGTCTATATTTCTCTGTAGCTCTTACGGTTCCTGAGAAAATCCCGGTTGACGGACCGACGGACAGCGTAGCAAAAACAATAGGGGACCTTTTTTCACCTTTGATGTGCAGAACCCTAAAAAGGAACGATATTGTTTTCGCTACGACGTCCGTCTGTCCGTCACACGCTATTCATTATATAAATTTGTAACCGTAAGGGTATCGTATAATTTCCAGATAATCTGCTAACTTCGCAATATTTTTACCTTTCTAAAAAAGGAGAGAATAATAGTTATTTGTTTATTTCTTTATAGCGGTGAAAATGTTGTCAAGTAAGCTTATTATCTAGAAATTATATGACGCCCTTACGACTACAAATTTATATAATGCATACAGTATTACAGTGATAGGTATTGTACCAAACAAAATCTTGGTCAACATTTTTATCTCACTACTTTTGACGGCCGATATTTTGGAAAGGAACTTGGGCTTTTTTCATATTTATGTTTTTGTGAGGGTGGAGTAAAATACAAAGTATTGTGTATCATGCTCTTGTACAGCAATATTTGTTTTCTGAACAGCTGATTTACAAAACGAAGTTTTTTTTTTGCAACTCATTTTTAAAATTCGCTTTGTGTAGCGGATATTTTAATTTAAAAAAAAAACAAAACATTATTTTAACCCATCATGCTCATATTCTGTTTGCTTTATTTTTCTACTATTTTCAACTGCATTTCGCTTATTATTATAAAAGCCACAACATCATCTGAAGGTGTATTGTCTTTCAAAATTTTCTTTCAAGAAATTCAGTACGATTTGTAGCAATGTGTACCAAAAAACTGATACAACTACGATTCGAGCTGAAAAAAGTAGGCCAATAAAATAGCAATGGTAAAGTAAGAAAATAAACAATATGTTGATTATTGAGTGCTTGTTTCAACTATGATATTAGTTAACCTTCTTCATTGTTTAAATGAAATTGGAACATAATATCTCTTGTTTGTTCTACAAAATGTTTGGGTAAAGGTTGCCTGATGATCTGCATCGGGATCTGGAATTTTTTGAGTGAACGATGCAGCTTAATCATTAATATCGTTATTAATATTCAACCTTACTCTATTTGGCGTCAGCACCATTATCGTCAATTTTGAAACAACATTAATTTAACATAACATCAATGCTAACTTCGTATTCCGTAACAATGTTACGACGACGTTGCCTGTTTATCGATAAATACAATACACATATCCAATATTTGAGTCAGCTGATTTATCTTTTTTACTATTTTTGGTAGAAGTGTTTTTGAATACGTAAAAGGTTTGTAAATAAATTAAAATAAAATGTTTTTCTTTAGTATCGGGAAGAAGACAAAAGTCATGAGTAAGTTACTCAATGAAAACTAAGTGATAAATGAGTAATATTCATCGTTTCAATATTTTAAAGTTATTTTCGGCTGAATAAAACATCATTTAAGGACGTATTGGATACAATAGAACCGGATTTTGGAAACAAAAGGGATCAGACCAACGTTTATTGGAGATTAAAGCTTCCTCCCCTTCCTTCCTTCCTATTTATATACACTGAACCAAGTTGCTTTCACATTCAGCATTGTTTGCAACCTTTTTTAATTTAAACCTCAAGTTCCGCCAGATGTGTAAAATTAACTATATTATAAGTATACTTTCCCAACACACTATGTACCTTACGTTTTGCCATCCACCACCAAGATCACTGCCCCTGCAGAATCCTCTCTTCAACTCTCTCAACTCTTCCACAATCATTTCCAATTGGTTGTTGTTGGTAATTTTAATTTTGTTCATATTATATTTTTCACTTTTTTAAATAAATATGTACACACAAAAAAAAGTAATATGAATGATTTTTAATATTAATTAAAATTTTTGTAGTATCAATTTAAAAATTAATTAAATTTTCACCTATAAACAATTTGATAATATCAATTAAGTTTTTCCACTCAAATTAATTAATACAATTAAAAAATTAATTAATACAATTAAATTCTTAATTGAAAATATTAATTGGTGAACACTTTTTTCTGTGTACATGTGTATATCTACTTTGGTATTTCTTATATTTCACTTTTTTACTATATAAATTATTTTTCAAATTCGTTGAGGTATACAAACAACAGAACACGACATCAAAAACACCGACGACAAAATGAACGGCAACATCAATATCAATTTTTCTTACAGAATACCCAACATATGTTGACAGTCATCGATAAATGGCAATACTATCTACGGTAATACCGATTTGCCAAAAAACATTAAAATTGACGTCATGATTGTGTAACAATTTCATACAAATTCGCATGGTTCCATTCGAAAAGTGGGATATTTTAGAAGATGTCGACTGAATCACCTCTCTTCGGCATGAGTAGTCGATTCTACATGAATACAACCACTACAGAAATAAATTTTTAATAATTCTAACTGGTTGTCTAGTGGTTAAGCGGAAATTGTAAAGCTATTTCTTAAAAAAAGAGTATCACTGAAACATCTTCCCTGGGTTATAAATATGTCCACATTTATGTGTGTATGCATATGAACAAATGGCGTGAAAGCTTCAAAAAATACACACATGTATATATGTGTGTATGTATGTAGAACCCTGGCGGAAGCTCAGGCAACTTTAAATTAACTTTAAGCTAACTGCCTCCCAACTAGTTCTGACTGAGACTTGGATCACGTTCCAATAGACACAATCAAATATTTTAACATTTTGATGTCCTAGGCGGTAGTCAATTGTCTCACTCTGCACTACTTTTCAACTAGGTTATAGTTGACTTTATTTAAGTTACCTGGTAGTCAGTAAATTTTGCAAAAATATTTTTGTGGGGTTTAAACTATTTATCACACGTTGTATAGTCAATACGCTACTTCCTACCCAGCTAAGGTACCCTCTAAAATAATAATAGCCAAATTAATTGAGTGTAAATTTACTGGCTCTCGCCAAATTGGATGACGTACCCAACTCAACTCGCCAATGATGATCTACTGGTTTGCGAAAACGGGTGTGTTGAAAATTCGAATAACGTTATTCCCTGTTATTATTTTTTGTAGCAATTTCGAGTAGCTGCTGTATTTTACATCCCCTACTATTAGCTAACGCCGAAATTGCTTAGTGAGCACACGTTGTGTTTTGGTTTTTACTAACCCGGTGCGAGAGACCGTGTGTCTTTGTGTATGTAAGCAAAATAACCAAGCATACATTTTTCGTTATTCGCATATTTTAGAATTTTTTTTTATTTTGTGAAAGTTCCTAATGTCGAGAGAGTATAAAACGTTATCTTAATTTATAAATATGTGATTTTTATTTTATTCTTAAGTTTGAAAAATATATTACTATATTACTAAAAACGCTGTTATGTTTAATGCTCTAATAGCTCTAATAAAACAATTTTTTGAATCTTAATATTAAAATAAAAGATCTTATGTTTATTAAATATCTTTCATTTATTCCCAAAGAGCATAAATTAAAAAAAAACATTAAATAATAATAACACTTTTCGAGAAATCTTCTGTTGAAAATCCCAGTGGGTGGTTAAGAATTAATTTTGGGCCAGTTCTGGATTACATTGTGGTTAGCTTTTAGTGGTCGCATTCATAAGACGTAACAGTTGCGCAACCGTTGAGTGTTTGTCTTAGAAACGCATAGTTGAGTATCTCCGCTCCACTCAACAGTTGAGTAATTTTCCATCATAATATTTTTTCGCTACCTATAGTCAACACGTTGTGCTCAGCCTGAACAGCTGGTCAAATAGAGTTATTTCTTTTATATGCTTTGTTAGGTGGCAGCAACAAATATTTGTTAAGTTTTACCTTACAAATGCGATGAAGTAACGAAATAAAGGTATACAATTACATTATATACATCAAGCCGTTTCTAAGAAGTAGCTGTTGGGCCCAACAGTTGGCAGCAGTTTCACAACTGTTGAGCTCAACAGCTACTTCTTATGAATGCGCCCAGTTAGTCAAAGTTATTTAGTTTTGTAGTCGACTAGTGATTTTCCGACAGGGAATATCTAAAACGAAAAACGCGCACACACTCGCAATACACATTCAGGAAATAAATAAGAAGAAAAAGAAACTAATGCTTGGAATGCGGTACGTCTGCCCCAAGATCAACGCGTCTCAGCAATAAATCTTTTTTACGAGCGCACACAATGGCAGCAATGGCCGCAGGAAGTGGCAAATGGTTGCTTGGATGGATGAAAATGAACCTAAGTAAACTATTTGAATGGAATTTCAAGAAGTTGAAGGAAAAATAGCAAGCAACAACAAAAACAGCAAAATAAAAAATAACATTAATATAAGAAACTAAACACTTGCACACGAACACACACTTTTTGCTAAATGTGCAGAGCGTTCGATAGCAAATGAGAAAACTGAGCACACATCCACAAAACATTAAAAAGGTCCTTGGGTTGGGCATTAAAAAAACAACACGCAGTTAAGAAAGGAAAATAAATAGACAGCCAAGTGTAAAAAATTAAAAGAACTTGTTTGAAATAAAGAAGGGTGTGTTGTTCTATGTGCGTCTGCATGCCACAGCATACTTTTCAATTCTTTTTTTTGCCACCCTGATTTGTGTAACAAATAACAAAAGCAAACGTTTGTCTTTTTCTTATTCTTAAAGTTGTCTTCTGCTATCTTAAAGTGCGCGGAGATTTTAGTAGAATTTTTCTTTAAGCACAGGAATAGCTAAATGTTTCGTTACATTTGGGATGCCAACAAAAAAGACGGAATATATGAACGTGTAGGAATATGCAACACAGTATTTGCAGGGATAACAATTTAGTACCTTTTGCACTAGATTTAGTGTATTTCAGTTATAAGAGTATGCACTTTTTCCAACTTGGTGCTTTTTGCAGTTAATTTATGATTTTTTACTTCCAATTTTTATACGTTTAGTGCATTTAGTGCGCTTAGCGCGTTTAATGCGTTTTTTAACTTCACTAAATATTAATTTGTGATAGTCTGGTGGTTTCACAAAATTTGCCTTATACGAGTTTTCCGATTTTATGCAACTCTAAATTTAAACACATACAGGAATTCTCAAAGCACATCTAACAAGGTGTCTGCATTTGCGTCCCTGACTGTCAGCTGTTTCTTTCCCAATTGTCAATCTTTATATGAAAATGAAGAAAAAACAGAAAAACAATATGTTGCTCTCTTTGTAGATATGAATCTTGAAAATCGGACATAACGTCTTGTTAGTATGTACGAAAGTGTTTCTAATAGCAACCCAGCGGTATTTTACGAAGCCTTCCCCAAACTTGCCTTTCTAAAGGCCTTCTTAGACTTTCTTTAAGATTCAATACGCATTCTTCCCTGCCTACTAAGAAAGGCCTCCATACTCGCTTCTAAGAAATTCGATACACATTCTTCATTTCCTTCTTTTGAAAGGGGCACAGAATTATTTCTTTTATAATTTATGATCATAGCAACAATTGCTAAACTGCGTTTCAACCGTTTAAAAAAGAAAATAATATATTGTGTTGAGTATAAGAGCCCTTGTGTCCTTCTTTTTCAAGCGGATGTGGCCAGTAAAATTCAAGATGTTACGAGCAAGCGGATTAGGATGTGGCTCGAGTTTTGTTAAATATTTGCCTGCGTATTTTGCAATTTCTTCAATCACTAGTGGCATATTTAAATCACGATGCATATTTTAATTTTTGATGTACCATGGAGCCGATGTTATCAAACGTAAAATTTTGTTTTGCCTTCGTTGGATTCTCTCGACATTAGAATCTGAAGCAGTGCCCCATAGTTAAATTCCATAGCACCATATAGGTTTCAAAAGCGACTTGTATATCAAAAGTTTGCAATCTAGACTGAGAGTTGAACTTGTACCAATCAGCCAGTGTACCTGAGTTAGTTTAAGTTTCATTTGTATTAGCTTTAAGTCAATATGGTGTTTCCATGTAAGTCTTCCATCAAGGTGTATACCAAGGTATTTTACATGTGAATGTTGAGGATCAACTTGATAGTTGATTCGAATTGGGGAACAAGTATCTCTTCGTAGGGTAAATGTTACCTGAACACACTTTTGCTCGTTTACCTTAATTCTCCATAATTTTAACCAACGTTCCACTTGTGAAATATGTTCTTGTAGATATCCGGAAGCCTCGTGAGGGGTTTCGTGCATACTTAGGCAGCCTGTATCATTGGCAAACGTAGATGTATGGATATTACTGCTCAAAAGCATATCACAAGTATAAATCAAATACAAAACTGTCCCCAGTATGCTCCCCTGTGGCACACCGGATGATATAGATTCGGGCACACTCATGAATTCTCCTTCCACAACCGTGAACTTGCGGGTAGTAATGCCACTTTCTAATAAATTCAGAAAATTTAGGCCTTCATGCCACACTTTATCAAATACCTGCGAAGCGTCAATAAACAGTGCAGAACAGTACTTCTTTTCTTCAAATGTTCTTCTTATACATTGAACTAATCTATATGTTTGTTTAATGGTGCTATGCTGACTTGTAAAACCAAATTGATGGTCTGGGATACACCCACTACAAATTATAATTGGGGACAATTTTGACATGAGCAGTTTTTCGAAAAGTTTTGACATTGTTGATAGCAGACTTATTGGTCTGCATGATTCTGCCTTGATAAGATCTTTGCCCGGCTTTGGAATCATTTTAACTTTGGCAAGCTTACAGCTGGGGATAATACTTTAGTCGTAAAATGGAATTAAAAATAAATAACATGATTCTATTTGCAATACGAGACAATTTTATTAGCATCTGGTTACTAATTCCATCCTTCGGGTTGAGTTCAGCAATTAGATTTTGTACATAACACATTTTAAATTTTGTGGGTCGAGGGGGTAGCGCAACTACTCTCGCAAAATCAGCAACACCAGTACATGTGTTTGGGGTAAATACGGATTTTAAATGCTTTGCAAACAAGTTACCTTTTTCAGTATCACTCCTGGCCCAAACTCCGGTAGAAGTGCGCTGAGCTGGTTTAAACTCAACGGGTGTTTTAATTCTTTCGTAGCGCGCCACAAAGGGTAATTAGATGCTGGTGTGACATCGAGATTTTCCAGATAGTTTTTAAGAGATGCAGTTTTTTCATATGCAAGCAGCTCTTGGAGTCTTTTAGTGCACTTTTTAAATCTGATTTTATTTTGGGGTGATCTGTGCTGTTGCCATTCTCTTCTAGCTCTTCTTTTTTCACATACAAGATGTTCAATATGTGTAGAATATATTCTATTAAACCCAGCCTGCAGATGGGAGGAAGTGGCGTGTTCAGCAGCCTGCTTAATATTTTCGTCACCGGTTGAAGTGCGCATAGGTGGTTTAATCACAACGGGTCTTTTAAGCTTTTTAGTATTGTGCCACAATGAGTAATTAGATACTGGTGTGACAACGAGACTTCCAAATAATTTTTAAGAGATGCAGTTTTCTCAGATGCAAGCAACTCTTGGAGTCGTTTCGTGCACTCTTTAAGTCTTATTTTGTGTTGAGGTGGTCTTTGCTTTTGCCATTCTCTTGTAGCTCTTCTTTTTTTCAAATAAGAGACGATCAATAGCCGTTTAATAAATTTTATTAAACCCTATCTGCAAATAGGAGCTGGTAGCATGCTCAGCAGCCTGTTTAATATTTTCATTAAGGTTGGCAGTGTTATATTCAATATCATTGGGTGTTCTGAGCGGGATATTTTCCGTGCAATGACTACTAAGATATTTTTTTGAATCCCAGCCAATTAACACGATTGATCATCTTCATATATGGGTGAGGTAAGTCACTTCTAAGTGAGTTCCAGAGTGTTACGATAGTGGGTGATTAATCGGAGGAGAGATCTAGAGAAGCTTCAACGTTAATTAAATCCCTAGAAATATTTTTCGTGACGGCAAAATCTATAACATCCGGAATTTTATGTATGTCATAAGGCCATTAAGTGGGCTCCCCACTCAAAATGTCGTAAAAGCCCATTTTTGAAATTGTGTTGAACAACGCTCGACCTCTGGGTGTGATAAGACGCGAACCCCAGAAGGTATGTTTTGCGTTATAGTCGCCAGCAGCTACGAAACAAAGGCCAAGAGATTTGTAGAAATCTTCATATTAATCCTCAGTAATTGCGAATCTAGCAGGGGAGTAAATTGATGATATGACAAAATTTGTGCAAAAATTTTCGACACAAATATTCGTTTCTTGTAGATGTTCTTCACAAATGTTGTCAATAATATAACGCTTGAGTCTTGACTTTATTAAAATTGCTGATCCCCCACCATTAATTTTGAATAGACTTCTTGAAGTCAAATTAGTCTCAGAAACCAACATTATATCAATAATTTTTCCGTGAGGAAGTGCTTAAGTTGGGAATACAACTTGTCTTAGCTGCATCGGCATACGATTCACGTGAAGTGACAGGTTGGCTCATTTGAGCAAAAGTGGCGGAATAAGCGTTTGCTGTTTGTGCTGGAGCTAATTTAGGTTTTTGCCCCATAGTCTGTTTAACGAAAGAATATACAGGACATCCTTTTTAGTTAGCCGTGTGATTACCTCCATAATTACTACATTTTTTTCTGCTAGATCTTTAGGTTAAGTACAACAACAGTACCATGCAATTCACCGCAAATAACAGAAACTGAAGGTAACTTGCAGTAAGTTTTTGTGTGACCACATTCTTGACATTTATGGCACTGTACGGGTCCAGAACGCTTGTGTGGTTCTTCAACTGTTATTTTTCGGTATAAGAGGTATTTGAAATTATAAATTGGTTGCGTTAAACTTTTTTTTATTTTTTATCATTCGGCTTAAGTTCAACGCGAAATAGAGGTTGGGGGATCTTCTCCCAATTAATACTATTGGATACATTTTTTACCTTAAATCCTTGGAAGACGAGTGCATCTTTTATTTCCTCGGGAATAACATAAGAATCTATTGCATTCAATATGGTCTGCAGGCCTTTAGCGCTCTTTAGCTTTTATGTGTAAAAACTTGTTTTATTTTTTTCAAATTCAGAAACCATTTTGCGGAAGTCTTTTTCGTTATAAATTTGAATTTTCGTTTAATCGAAGTTGCCACGTTTTATAGGAACAATATGAAATTTTTTCTCACTAATGACCGAGATTAATTTTTGGTAAGAGCATTTGATTTTTTCTCTCTCAAATATATTGGTGGCGGCTTGGAGGTTTTATTCGTGGGTACATCGGGTTTGTCGTTGTCATCTTGCAATATTTGAAAACGGTTTTGACGATTTGTAGAAGATGCGCTGTAATGCCTAGATATCTTTGGCGCAGATGCAATTTTAGTAGAATTTGGGCTTCGACCGCGCTTTATTACAATTATATATCTGTCCATTTCGACTTGGACCTTGAGTTTTGGGCTACTGTTGATAACTTGGTTAAGTGATGCCAACGAGGCCGAAGCGGATTATATCGCTGAATTAAATGTAGAAGTACAAGGCAACGGTTATGTTAACGAAATAGTAGTTGGCATTGGACAAAGCGAAGTTGATCAATGACGTAAAAGAGGCTTTGCCGTTAAAAAAAATATATTATCTGGTTTCTTATTTATTTTGTTTTTATTACGAGCTTCAGGGCTCTCAGTAAGTCTATCATCAGATATTTTATTTTTGTTATTTTCATTAAGAGCTTCAGAACTCACTGTAAAATAGGCATTTCTGCCATTAGAACTCACTTCACAGTTATTTGTTTTTGAGGTACTCAGATAGAGTATTCAATCTCTCAAGGGCACATTGTTTGTTTGTTTTTTTTTCGCGTTTTTTTTTGTTATTTATGACTAAAAAATATTACCAACGCAAATAAAGCTTATTTATCAATAACAATATATGTATTCCCAATATATTTTCGTATGATTTAGTTTTTCTTAGTATGAAAAACTCCGCTAAATCGACTGTTCACTATGAATGTACAACGAGAACTTAAAATCTATGAATAAAAAAAGGTATTTACTTTTAACTTAAAAATTTGTTTTAAAACCACAAATATGTATGTGCTTTTTTTTAAATTTTTAAGTAAAAAGCAAATACTTTTTTAATTCATACTACTCAATAAATATTTTAAAATATTTTTGTATTAAGTGTTGTGAAGATCGATTGTGTGTGTTCTTACGGTAAAAAATTAAATGAGTAAAAGTTATATACAAACAATAACACAGAAAAAAATATTCACCAATTAATGTTTACAATTCAGAATTAATTTGATTCAATTAAATGTTTAATTGTATTAATTAATTTGAATGGCAAAATTTAATTAATATAATCAATTTATTTATAAGTGAAATTTCAATGAATTTTTTAGTAGATATTACAAATATTTTAATTGATATTACAAAATTATTCGTATTACTTTTTGTAAGAATGCACAAAAGAACTTCAAAGGATAAATAAAGTTAGAAAAAGAAAAATTAAACAGATGTGTTTAAGAAACAACAATATGTGACAACAATGTTGCCTATCTAGGGCCTGCAAGGGTAGGGCTTCTGTCAAGTCTGCAGAAATAAGTCTTAAATCACGCCTACTTAAGAAGGTCATACGGTATGCCTACTAAAGGAAGCCTTTAATTAGGCATCTTGTGTAAGGAGCTTGGACGGCCTTGGTCGCCAATGACATCGCGTGTCAAAAAGAAATGTGTACACAATGAGACTAGCAGGCTTTGTGTCTGCTAAATAGGGCCTTATAGAAGACCTATTTACTCTTTCTATTTACCGCTGGGAAAAAAACATACATTAAGGGGAAAAACGTACTAAAATCAAAATTTTAAGCTGGAAAGCAAATCATTTAAATCTTAAAATTCTGTTAAATGCAAAAATTCTTAATTCAATAATATAATCTTACATTTTTATGATCACATTTAAGATTGCAATCTTAAAAAAAAATATAATTTCATAAAGATCAAATTGAAGATTTTGTTCTGAATGAAAATCTTAAATAAAGATAATTTTCTTAAAATTTTAAGAAAATAATCTTAAAAACAAAATTACGTTCTTGATTTTAACTATGCGTTCTTGATTTTTAGTATTAATTCTATAAATTTAGTATGTATGCTTAAATTTAAGAACTTCCATCTTACTGAAAAAATTTCAAAATTGAAATTTGAAAAATTCTACAATTCACACAGAAAAAATTTTAGCCAAAATGCTTCCAATTAAATCAATTAATCCTGTTTCAAACAATTTTATAATTGTCCCAATTAAATTTTGTTGATACAGACTAATATTAAACTTTTTTACGCGTTAATGCAAAAAAATGTTTTAGTGTGTGTTTGTGCTTGTTCATGTTTTCATGGAAGTGTGTCAGCCTGTTATGCTAAAAAAACAAAGTTCGACGCATGACAGCACTGTAAGTTAAAAAATATAATAAGAACACATACCTACAAACGTGCAATAATTGAATGAAAAATAGTTTGCCACGACAGCCTAGTGGATGTGTGTTAGCCTGTTAGAATGGAGGTACCATGTTTAAAGCCTGTACGGTAAGTTACGGAATTAAACAAATAAATAAAATAAAAAATAAAATAATTAAGTTAAAATAAATAAATAAAAAAAAATTAAATTTAACTTTTTAAAATTTTTTACTTTTTAAAATTTTATACAATTCAATTACTTTAATTAATTCATTCAGAAGCTAATATAGTTTAAATTATATTGCTTTACTTCAACAAAATAAAAAATTTATTTAATAAAATAAAAAAATTTTTGAATACCCGAATGAAATTGTATTCGATTTTATACATCATAAGCTGTAAAGTGGTTGTTGAACACGGTGGTGTTACCAGTATTTATTATTAAATAACAAAATAATTAAAGTTGTGTTTTGCATACAATTTCTTAACAAAGCAATGTCAAGGCTGGGTTAGCCGAACGTTGCTGTTGCTGTACCGTAACGTACCGTACTGTTAGCACGTTTGTGCACTTATAGAACATTTAAAAACGTTCGTCGGCCTTAAGGCCAAACTATAATATGAATGAATATTTTCTGATGTTGTTTGCTTGAGTTTAAAAAATGCACAAACAGTGTTTTCCGTACGGAATGTGCGTTCAGTTTGGCACTTAGCTTAAGCAAATGACATTTGACGAAACTTGACGAAAAGTTCCATAAGTACATTATAGTTTTCCACATACGTTTTATATGTAACCGCACAGTTGCTTAACCGTTAATCGAGCTTTGTATCAAAAATGATACATTTCGTTTTTATTTCAAAAATTTTTCTGAATGGCAACACTATATGGCACACTTGTTTTCACAATTTGTAAATATTGTTATTTCCCGTATTTAAAACATCGTTTGAAAAAATAAATGTAAGTAGGCTATGAGAAATTGAAAAAGTTCATAATATTGTCTTTGTATCACATTTGATACATACTAAAGTTTTGTGAATTTTGTATAGAAGAAGTGTAATTTTTTTGCCGCTCGTGCTATTTTGTGCATTTTTATTATTTGAAAAAAGATATTTGATTGTGTTAGTTTATTAAAATGTCTAGTTCACGGTTTTTGACTTTGGAAGAACTTGTAAATGATGTTCTTAACGAGAGTTCTGGTGGAGAAGATGGAGATTTATCAGATGTCTCTGATATTTCGAATATATCTGATGACGAGTTGGAAGACCAGGAAAGTAGCTCTGATGATGACGAAATTCACAACGCAAGTTCTGATCCATCATATATAGCCAAAGATGGCACTTCTTGGCAAAGAGAGCCTTGCTCAACTGGAAGATTGGGAACGGAAAATATCATCAATATGCGCCCAGGTAAATAAAAAGTAATTTGAAAAAAGAACAAATATGAGACCAATGCTTTTAGGTGTTACAAGATTTGCTTCAAGTCGTGTTTGTAATATTCGGGACTCCTTTTTATTATATTTTTCGCCACAAGTAACAAAAATTATAATCGAAAACACTAACAATTATGGAAAACATCTCAACGGTGTCAACCATATTGATGTAGATGAAGAATCGCTTTATGCTTATTTGGCTGTTTTATTATTGGGCGGAGTGTACAAGTAAATAAAAATAATAGCTTTTCAAAGGAAAATGTAAATATATCTTTTGCATTATAGATCCAAAAATGAGACCTTACATGATATGTTTGATGAATATTATGGACGGCCCATATTTCGTTCCATAATGTCTGAAAGATCATTCTTGAACATTCACAAAATCATACGGTTTGATAACGTTTTAGCCAGGCGTGCTCAGAAAAGTTCGGATAAGTTTGCGCCAATAAGGAACCTTTGGGACAAATGGTCTGAAAGTCTATCACAGTTTTATAACCCAAATGACTGTGTGACTGTAGATGAGCAACTTTTAGGTTTTCATGGGCGCTGTAAGTTCCGACAGTATATACCATCAAAACCAGAGCGGTATGGTCTAAAGTTCTGGCTGCTTGTTGATTCGCGTTCATGTTATGTGTGGAAAATACAGCCGTATTTGGGCAAAGATGTATCTGGCGTTCCAGAGCGAAATCAGGGTGAACGGGTCGTCCTTGACTTAGTTGATGGACTTAAGGGCCATAACGTTACAATGGATAACTTTTTTTCTTCGCACAGTCTTGGTCAAAAACTTTTGCAACGAAATTTAACAATGGTTGGAACAGTGCGGAAAAATAAAAGATCAATTCCTCCAAAGTTGTTAGTATGCAAAAAAGTACCAAGATATGAGTCATCATTTGCTTTTACCCCTAATACAACTCTTGTTAGTTATATCAGCCACAAAGACAAATGCACAATTGCAATGAGCACAATGCATCATGATCAAAAAGTTTTGAAAGGTCCAAAGAAACTGCCCGAAATAATATCGTTTTATAACTCCACTAAAGGAGGAGTTGACACCGTTGACAAAATGTTAAGTAGTTACAGCTGCAAACGTAAAAACAATCGCTGGACAATGGCTGTTTTTTCGAACATAATTGATGTTTCTGCTTTAAACGCCTATATTATTTATAACGAAGTAGACACAAATTGGAAAACTACTCAGAAACATGCAAAACGTAAGTGTTTTCTTCATGAGTTGGCAATCTCACTCGCAAAGCCATATATGGAAAAACGTAAAAACCTTCCTCGAAGTGAATTTTCTTTGATGATATACTCAAAACTTTCAAATCAAAATTTTAATGAGTCAAATGACAGTGAAGCTGGTCCTTCTAAAAAAAGAAAAGTTGATGATTCTGCAAAAAAGAAACGTGCAAGATGCCAAAAGTGTTACACTTCGGGCGAAAACAAAAATAAATGGACGTCTTATTTCTGCTACTTGTGCAAAAAGCCATGCTGCAATGAGAAGCACTCTAAAAGTATTTGCGCAGATTGCATAAATTAAAATTTTATTAAATATTGTATAATTTAAACAGTCTCAATAAAAACAAATAAAAAAAACAAACATTTGTACTTTTTTAAGAGTTGTTTTCTTTCGTTGTTCAGTGTGTATCAAATATGATACAAAGGAAGAATTATGTATTTTTTTTGAAGCTCAATCTACGGTTAAGTTCGCTTATTCATATTATAGTTGGGCCTTTACTTTTTGCTGTTTAAATATGAAAAAGGAATAGCTGTTCACAAAACAGTGATGGGAATTAAAAAAGTTCAAATGGTGAATGCAGCGAAGAAAAAGTAATTTAAAAATATGGAAATGCTACTAAAACTGTATCGGACCATGTACATACATAAAAATATGTATATGTATGTGTGTAGATTATACTTTTATAATAAATAAACATGTTCATATATACATACATACAAATCGATGGTCAGAAGTAGAAAGGCCTTTGTATTTTCATGAAGATTAGGTTTTCAGTGCTTCCAATATATTTCACACAAATTATTATTTATTATATTATATATTATATTATTGCAATATTTTAAAAAATAACACTTTTGCAAGCAGTTTTACAAAGCATTTGTACTGTTTATTATTATGTTTTACCTTCTCCTGTAAAATTACAATTATTTGAGTTACGGCCTTTTTACTTGTGACCAACGTTATGTATGTTACAAAAAAAATAATTTTTACATACATATGTATGTATGTATGTGCGTACACTATAAGAGGTTTTGATACCATTTAAATTTTTTATATATCTCACCCATACATATTTACATAAATTTGTATTCCTATTTTATATACATAGGTATGTACATATATTCATATATAAATATGTATATATTTATATAATATGTATATACACATGCATATACTTATGTATTATTTCAAGCTGTATTTTTTATGTACAGATATTATTATTAAAAAAAGTACCGAAAAACAGAACCAAAATACCCCTATTCGATTTAACATACAATATTACCATCACTGGTTTACAAACGTCACTTAACAATGTTAGGAAATTCTTTTTTATATAGGTTGAGAGGTGCCGTCGACGTTACAGCAAATTTCTGTAAGCATTTGCATTGTTTTCAATCAACAAAAACGATCAGCTGTTTCGTTAGCTTACGAGGACGTTTGGCTAGTTCAACCTTTAGCCTTAAAGTGCTTGTCAACTACTATGAACTTTAATGCTAAAGTAACATATTTTTTGCATAAGGGGGTTAATTATGACTAAAATATCAGGTATGTTCTGACACTCGCATCGTTTTTAATTGCATGCGAGTTGCAAATCGCCAAACTTGTTTCTACATGTTCTGTAACTCATGCGTTTTGCTTGCGACTTTCCATATTGATTAAGGTCAGCTGTGTGTTGAAATCGTCATTGTATAAGTAAACAATGCGAAGACAAAATTAACAAAATAAAAGAACATTTTATAAATTTCAAATTTATAATAAAAATTTTGCGAAACTATTAGTATTTTTAATTAATTTAATTAATTCATTTAATTGTTTAAAATCTCTAAAACTTCAATTGTTAATTTAATTGGGCCAATTAATCATGTGCTTAAAATAAACGCGTACTTTCAATTAACTCTATTAATTGATCTCAAGAAAACATAATTTTTACAAGTTCATTAATTGATATTATCAATTTGTTTGTAGAACGATTGGGGCGATTCCTGATTCCTTTGAATCAGAAGAGATAGGTTCTTATTTGAATGGTTAATATAAATATTTCCGGAATTTTTAGACTGGGTGGTGACAAATGGGTTATCAGATTGAGTAGTGATTCTGCCATACGAAGCTTACGTCAACATTTTACAATGACTGGGTACAGAGTATTTAGAAGTGACCGACAAGGTAGACGTGGGGCCGGTAATGCTGTCCTTGTTAGGGATGCCTTGCATTGTAAGGAGATCGTTCTCAATACTGACAACATTGAGAGTACAGCCGTACGCATTAGAAGATCAAATTCTATTAATCTTATAGCAGTTGCAATGTATTTGCCACCTGCTGCTGATCTTCACGCGGGTGACTTTGACACTGTTCAGGGTCTTGCACGCAATTGTAGTGTAGTAATTGGTGCTGATCTCATGGCAAGGCATCCTTATTGGGGAGACCAGTATTCAAATGTGAGAGGAGTTAGCCTTCGGGAAATCTTGGTCTCAAGCCCTGACTTGGAGATACGACAGACTAAAGGACCGACTAGGATAAATAGCGTTATATCTTCCTATATTGACATTTTTATAACATCTGTGGACATACTGAGACGAGCGTTACATAAAGGGGTGGACCCGGACAGTCGTTGTACGTTAAGAGAAGAGGTAAGGAATATGGGCAGAATAATACAGGGTGCTGTAGCCAACTTTCAACGTGACTATTGGACAGAATTTTTGGGTAATATACGACTAAATAATCGGACATATAGGAATGCGAAGTCAAAAGTTGGCTTATGTAACCGGACTGCAGTTCGGCCCTTAGTAGATTCTGATGGAGCTATCATTTCTGATAAAGCTCCAATGGCGAATATGTTAGCGAGTAGTTTTTCCCATGTATTTTCTGGACAATCTGCTCGTATAGATCCACTCAGTGTGAGGGTATATGAGACAGTTGCTACTTTAGACAAGCCTTTGGTGACATTTGGCAGGAAAATTAGGGTGGACAGGATTGTGACAAACGGTAACACGCGTGTTGATGGACTTGATTTCATCAATTCATTAGTGGGAAGGTCTAATAAAAGATCTGTGGGTATTGATGGTAACCTGATTTTGTGTTGCGGAAGACGGATGCCTCAACATGGCGATATTTGGCAGTTGTTTTTAATCACTGCTTAAATATAGTATATTTTCCGAAAGTTTGGAGACTTGCTTTTGTGGTTTCCATTTTGAAACCAGGCTTGAATGCTAATGAGAGGGGAAGCTATCGACCCATTTCCTTGCTATCGGCCCTTGGAAAGCTGTTTGAATACTTTCTTCTGACAGCGGTGAATGACATTATTATTGACAAGGACATTTTAAAGGACTTTCAATTTAGTTTCAGACGTGGACTCTCGACAACACATAAACTGATGGTACTAACGGACTATGTTAACAGGGCGCTGAATAGAAGACACCCGACATTGACTATAAGCTTAGATTTTGCGAAAGCCTTTGTTACGGTTTTTGCATAATGGCTTAATCTATAAACTTATAACAATAGGATTTGGGAATAATGTCTGCCGTATGGTTGATAGCTTTCTCAGGGGCCGCATTTTCTCTAATGAGAGCTTGATTTTTTCTGGGGTTCCACAGGGCTCTTTGCTCAGACCCGTTTTGTACAATATCTATATATCGGATATATCTCTTCCTCCACAGCGAGATATCTTGTTGACTTATGCTGATGATATCATAATTGCATCTACTGAACCGTTAGCACGAGCGATTAATAACCGAGTTAACATATACTTGACAACACTGATGGCATATTTTACGGATTGGGACTGAAGCTTAATTTGATAAAGACAGTAGCAGTTATGCTGAAGGGGAAACAGAAATACTTATATCCTAATTGTAGGTCGTATATGCCTTCTTTGACAGTTGGTGGGGAGATGATCTGGACAGCGGACAGAATGAAATACCTTGGGGTGATTTTTCACGAAAATTTTTTATTTTACAGACAGATTGACGACATACTGGTGAAGGCTAAGCGTATATACTCTGGGTACCAGGGCATACTGAAATGCAGAGGTAGCTTAAGTATGAAAGTGCGGCTTTTGGTATATCACCAAATTATTCGACCTCTTGTTTCCTACGCCTTTCCAATTTTGTTTTTAATATCTTCATCCCAAATGGAAAGACTTAGGAATTGGGAGCGTTTCATCCTGGCTGCATGTTTGGGTCTCATCATGTAATTCCATATATGGAGCGATTGATTTCATTAGAATATATTTGTTCATGATTGAAGGTTCCCTAAAGCTTATGCACAGAGCACAATCGTCAAACAATAATTTGGTTGGATTGTGTTTCTCGGGTATTAGGAATATGGAGACCATTCAAATGATGAACTATCTTTCCCCGGTGAACTTATTGACCCCAAGGGGAACTGGACTTCTTTATCAGGGTACAGACCTTCTATTTCATCATAGGTGTTGCGTTTACAACTGTGTAAAAGTTTGAGCACCAAAGGATTCCTTTGGAGCTCAGAGTGTGTGTTTTTTGTTTGTTTTGTTTTTAGCCCAGGTAGAATCACCATGTGCTAATATTAGTTGAAGTTAAGTCTTAGTAGAAACACTAAGACTAGTCTAGCAATCAAGAAAGTTCATTTTTGTTTGCCATAATTTCTTTATTTTTCCCAGTCTTTTATACAATTTTAATTTCATACGTCTATATTAAAATTAATAGCAATGTACATTTTCAGCACTTGTCATAAAGCCTGAGTTTGCATTTTATGAATTATTGTAATACTACTCTTAAAGGTAAATGACTGAATTAATTGTATGAGTATAAAAATATCTAAAGGTAAATGACTGATTGCAATATGAAACTTATTAATTACTTATTAATTACTTATTAACTTATTAATTAAAATTGGTTAATGAACTTAGAATACAACATAAGCAGAAATTACATTAAATATTAATTTATAACAAACCATTGGTTAAATGAACTTAAAATACTACATAAACAAAATTTCATATTTATAATAAAAGAAAAGGGAAGGTATTCCTTTAAAAATACATACAACTTCTAATAATAATAAAGGTAATTATGTATGTATTAACATTCTCCGCCGCGTTGAGCAGTCAGCGAAAACCTGTAGTGTTAAACCTCAGAAATAGAATGACGTGGTGTTGGCCTTGGAGGTGCCGGTGTTAGGTTGACTGACGCAGTTTTGTTGCATTTGATTCGAAATTGCCAGGCAGTAAGTGTTAGGATTATGAGTAGCGATAGAAATAGAGCAAAAAAGCCTATGTTTGGATGATGAATTGCTGGCTGATATATTTCAAATGAAGAATTCTTAATGTGCCTAAGTTGGTTTTGAATATCGGTAAGCTGGTCCAATTTGGTATCCAAGACGAGGTTTGGTTCTAATATTTTCTTAACTTCAGAGGGTTTTCCTATTGAGGTGATATTACCAAATGTTGCATAGGAGTTGCGTAAAGTAGTGACACTAGTTTCGTGTCCACGAATGGTAAGAAATTTTCCTTTTATTATACAAGCTGAGTTCATGGTCATTATACCAGAAGTCTTGACCTGTATATGTATGATATCATTGCCGCATACTGCAGTTAGTTCTATAGGTTTCGTTGTTGCATACAGCCATTGGTTTACGTTGTGCAATGGAATAAAAGATATATTGTTCTGGATATAGCCAAAATTACAATCAGGGGATGTTTTGTTGTTGAAGAGAGCAATTTCACAAGAATAACTGCCGGAATCTTTGGCCATTTGTATTTGCAATGCTGGACAAATGTATATGTCGACTATGACTACAGTACATTTATTGAATTGAAGTATGTTTAGTGCCAGGTATTCATCGCGGTGGTTATTAACAGCAAGATATTTAATGTCAGTTGTTATGACAATGGTCATGTTGTTTATTTGTGTGGGTATTGCAATGACCTTGTAAAGTTCGAATTTTCCTTGGTCCACCAATGGTAACTCAATAACAAAAATTACATTTGTGTTAGTTACTGTGCCTTTAACATTCATAATTTTGTATAGTTCTAGCAAGTCGGTGTCTTCAACTGGTAATGTACGGCCTATAGGAAGGTGTCCTTTAATTTTAGAAATCTCCGATCTTAACTGTTTTGGTGTAAGGATAAGTGGGCTTATATTGCCATGGTTCGTATGCGTGAGGGCAGCGACCAGCTCTGTTTCAATTCTTTGTAAATCTGAGGCAAGTGTATTTAATTGAATTGCCAGAGACATTAGATTTTGGACTTGTCGTAGATTTGAATTCTCATTTTGAACTTTATTTAGATCTTGATAGATGGTTTTCTTAAGTTCTGAAGAGTGCACTTTAGTATTGTTCTCGCTTTGCTTAAGAATGTTAATGGTAGAATCTATTACTGAAGTTTGATTTTTTAGTAACAGATGTAGATACTCTTCATTTTGCTTTACGTTAGCTATAGTTTGAGCCATTTGCTCTGCATAATCTGAGTCCAGGACTCCAAATAGAGCACGGGCCATATTTCCAACGATATCGAGTGCAGCTCTCCGGTTTCTTTTTGAAATTAAAAGGTCTGATTCTTGAATAAGATTGTCCCAAGTATGTTGAAGTTGAATGGAAAGCGTCTCACATGATTCAAAAGCAACCGATTGCTTGCAGAGCCTTGAAAATGATGTTATACCTATTTCAAGAACCTTATTCATATCCCAAATGGGTGTTAAATCGTAGTATATAATGAATTTCCAAGTAGCTGTCATCAACTTTGTCGAGCCCATGTCTTCGAAATATAATCCTGGATTGGAAGAAAATTCTGTAATATTGATTGGAGAGGCTAATATTATCGGCAGCAGAAGGAGTGAAACAAAAAGCATATTGAAAACTCCCAGGGAGGCATATGACACTAACTTTCCTTTTTGGCTGTATAATGTTAACTTCCGCTGAGCCTTGCCTCTTTTGTGACTTTGAGTTGTCATATCCGGAATATTCTGTGAAGGAGTCGTTGACCAACGGTGCAAGTCTGTGTATTGGCCTCTTGAAAATTCCCTCTGCTGTTTTGACGTCGCATACCCTGATAAGTCCATCATCTCCTTTGTAAATGCGGTTGATTCTACCCAGTGGCCATTGGAGCACTGGAGTATTATCTTCCTTAAGGATAACAAGCATGCCTTCAATGACGTTCGGTGAAGTAGACTTCCATTTCACCCTTTGCTGTAGCTCATGTAAATAGTTTTGAGTCCACTCCTTCCAGAATTTATGTTTTATTTCTGAAGTTATTTTCCATCTTGCATCTAATGATATGCTTGGGGGTTGCGCATTTATATCTACTGCTGATGTCAAGGGTTCCCCTACTAAAAAGTGGCCTGGGGTAATAGCTTCAAGATCATCGTAGCTTGATGAAAGAGGGATCAGTGGCCGTGAATTTAAGATTGCTTCTATTTCAACCACTATTGTTTCCAATTCTTCATATGTAAGTGATGCAGCTGACACACTTCTCAATAAAAGGTGCTTGGCGGATTTGACAGCCGCTTCCCAAAGTCCACCAAAGTGAGGGGCTCTTGGTGGAATGAATTTAAAATTTATTGACTGATTGCTGCATACTCGTGTAATCTTCTCTTGCGCTGATTGAGAATATATTGATTCTTTTAATTCAGTAATTTTATTGTTTGCTCCCACGAAGTTAGTAGCATTGTCGCAATACAAAGTCTGACAGTGGCCTCTTCTGCTGATGAAACGTCGTAGTGCGCCTATGAATGCTTCTGTAGACAGATTTGATACTACTTCCATGTCAATGGCCTTAGTCGCGAAGCAACAAAATACTGCGATATAGGCCTTGTCTGGCCTTTTTCCCCTGATCTTGTGATGGATCCATATTGGGCCAAAATAATCCACTCCTGTGGTTATGAAGGAACGTGCTGGGGTTACTCTATCTGTCGGAAGGTTTCCCATTAATTGTTTGAAAAGCACCGGCCTAGCTTTAGTGCATCGTATGCATTTGTGGACGGTATTTCGTGCCAGTGATTTCCCGTTTGTAATCCAGAATTGTGACCTGGATGCTGCCAACAATGACTGTGGACCACAATGACGATTCTCTTCGTGTAGATTGTGCATCAATAACTTTGTCATAGGGTGATTATGAGTCAAAATCGCAGGATGTTTTGCCTTGAACGATAATGTTGACTGCTCCAAACGACCACCCACGCGCATTATCTGATGCTCATCCATGAATGGGTTTAAAGAGGCCAAGGGACTTGATTTATGTACAGGTGTTTGATGTGATAGCCTTTCTAGTTCTTCCCCAAACTCAGCGGCTTGGATGATCTTGATGATAATGTTCAGAGCTTCTTCTAATTCGAATGCGTCAAGCTCCCTTTTGGTTGACCGATAAATATTTGTAGTTTTGGAATTTCTAATAAATCTCAACACATAACCAATCGTGTGTTGAAGAGTTTTAAATGAGTTCCGGTGGTTTATCTGATTTATAATGTCTGCATAATTTTGCTGCAAGGCGGTTGTTGTTAGAACATGCTTAGCCACCTTACGTTCTTCGTCGCAAGGTGTGTCAATTGCTTGTGAAGTTGAAGTTGTCCATTCACTCCGTTGTCCCAAAAGAAATAGAGGGCCATAAAATCACATTGAATGTTGTGATAGGTTTTCGGGTGCTATTCCTCGAGATATTGCGTCGGCTGGATTTTCTTTAGACCTAACGTGTCGCCATTGATGTGAATCGCTTAGACCTTGAATTTTTGTTATCCTGTTTGCTACAAAGGTGTGAAAGGATGCTGCTGACGAATTTATCCAAGCAAGAACAATTTTTGAGATCGACCAAAAAAAGTTTGCTATATTTTGCAGACGAAGATCTTCTTTTACCCTACTTGTTAGTTCAACACCTAATACCACGGCGCATAATTCCAAGCGAGGCAGCGTTTGCCTTTTTATGGGTGCTACTCGGGACTTGGCACATAGCAGTCTGGTTAAACTGGTTATAACAAACCATTGGTTAAATGAACTTAAAATACTACATAAACAAAATTTCATATTTATAATAAAAGAAAAGGGAAGGTATTCCTTTAAAAATACATACAACTTCTAATAATAATAAAGGTAATTATGTATGTATTAACAATAGGAGAACCCGTACATTGGATATAACCAATACTGTGTATATCACAACACAGTAGTATTGTTTTATTTTACTTTTATTTTACTTTTATATTACTTTTACCTTACTTTTACTTATTTGTTTGTTAATTTTTCTTTAGTTATTAGATATAAGTTATTTTTAAAGATTTTAGTTTAAAAGTTTTATTCCAATAGCTTCCTTTTTTGTTTCCTTTTTTAGGAGTTAATTTGTTTAATAGTTTTTTGTAATATTAGTGTGATGGATATATGTAAATTTGTATTACTTTAATTAATTCTATATTCTTTGAAAATATAATTAATAATATTAATTAATATTAGTAATATTATATTATAACGTTTTGGAAAAAATTAATCTGAATCTGAATCTACTAAATTACTTCATACATATACTTATAGTCAAAATAAAACTAAAAAATCCAGTGAAGTGCGACTTTGAAGCCGCGCACGAGGGTTACTTGCGGACACGAAATATGTAATTCAATACGAATAGCCAACATAAACTATAGTTTTGGCATTTTTTCTTCGTTTTTGGTTTTTTTCGGTTTTAAGCGTTTTTCTTTTAGTTCTGAAGTTTTTTGAGTTTATTGGCGCTTTCTGGGTTTAAGCACTTTTTTTCTCGTTTTAGCGACTTTTTTTGGTTTTTGAAGTTTTTTTAATTAAGGCGATTTTTTTTATATTGGCGTTTTTTCAAATATGTAGGTAATTTATTTTTGGTTTTGGCGATTTTTTTGGTTTTTGGCGTTTTTGTTTTATT
Source organism: Tachina fera (assembly GCA_905220375.1). Classification (NCBI taxonomy): domain Eukaryota; kingdom Metazoa; phylum Arthropoda; class Insecta; order Diptera; family Tachinidae; genus Tachina; species Tachina fera. The sequence continues at coordinate 95,615,887 of LR999963.1, forward strand.
TTGGCAATGTCTTCAGTGTTGGCACTTTTTTCGTTTTGGGGATTTTTTTTCGGTTTTTGGCGTTTTTTAACTATAGCGATTTTTTTCTTTTTGGCAATTTTTTTTTAATTTTGCCGATTTATTTTCATTTTGGCGATTATTTTTTCATTAAAACAATTATTTTTGTTTTGACGCATTTTTTCGGTTTTTGGCGTTTTTTAACTATAGCGATTTTTTTCTTTTTCGGCAATTTTTTTTAATTTTGCCGATTTATTTTCATTTTGGCGATTTTTTTTCATTAAAACAATTATTTTTGTTTTGACACGTTTTGGCGATTTTTTTCGGTTTTTGGCGTTATATTTTCATTTTGGCGATGTTTTTCATTTGGGTGATTTTTTGAATTTGGCGATTTATTTTAATGCTTTTTCTAAATTTTAGCAATTTTTTTCGTTTTGGCGATTTTTTTTAGTTTTGGCGATTTTTTTCGAAGATATAGCAAGTTTGTCAAAATTACATAGTCAAAATTGCATTAAATTATGGACAACCCTTTAATTTAAAGTTTTTAATATTTTAATGTTAATTGTTGTAGTCTATATAAAAATACACTAATTTGACAAATTTCAAGTGTCAATATACATATGTACATACAATTGTAATATTACATGTGATTTTAACATTTTTCATTTAATTTTTAATTATCATGTATTTGTTGTTGTAGCGGCCGTGGTTTTACATACTCTGTCCAAATTTCAGGTCCGTAGCTCTTACGGTTCCTGAGAAAATAGCGTGGTCCGGACAGACGCACAGACAAACAGGTCTTTATTAATCTCTTGGTACTTTTTGATATCTTGGTCTTGTTCGTTCGTTAATTTTTGGTCTTTATTTTGCTTTGTTTATCTTATTCTCTGTTCCTGACCAATGCACATGCAAAAGATTTTAAGTAAAATATTATAGTTTCTCGTTTGCATACTGTTAAAAATACACAAATGTAGTGTGCCTATTAAATTTTTAGCACAATAATCAAAACAAACAAAAGAAAATGTATACTTAGTGAAATATACAAGTGAGTTTTACAAAATTAATAGAAATAATTTGTAGTATTGAACTAAAAAACAGATTGTGACAAAGAATATTAGAATTAAAAAAGTGATTATAATTTGTTTTAAACTTCATTTCATTTCATTTTAAAAATTTCAAAAATATTAATTTTTACCTTTTACTTACTAAAAGCATACAACAAATAAGACTACAAAGCACAAATGAAAATACGTCTAAGCAAAGAAAATTTTTACTCAAATAAAAGAAATAATTTTTGTGTCGAATATAAATCAGTATTAAAAAAGTGATTAAAATTTGTTTTCAAATGATCAAACTTCATACTAAGCATTTCCAATCAAAAATTATTAATTAAATAAGGTCGTTAAGAATGAAATGAAATTACTTTAGAATATTAACAAACGAATAAAACATTGAAGAGGATTCAATGTATGCATCTATGTGTAATCTCTGATCTGTTGTTCACTGCACAACTGACCGAAAAGAACAACTGAACGAAAAGAACGAACTAGTTCTTTTTGTTGTTAGGATCAAAAAGAACAATCCGCAAAAGTAACAACTATGCCCAACTCTACTATATAGCCTTTACCAAAGTGCTGTATATGTAGTATAGAAATACATACATAAGCACATAGATATGTAGGTACATATTTATGTTGTGAAAAAAATTATAATTTTGGCTCTAGTTCAATTTTTAATAAGTGACCTCTCGGTATTTTTGGATTGAATATTTATTTTTGGATATCAGCAGTAAGTTGAATATCGATGCCTTACTTTCTCAACCTCGTATCTTAAAAAATGCAAGTTTTCAGGAGAGAAAAAAATAAGCAGTTTATCTCTTTAAACTTCGGTGTTTGGATAAAAGTTCATATGCAATTATTAAAGAATTGATTACATATATGTATATTAGTAGTAATAATACATTTATCTTTTCTAGTTTAATTATGAAACGCATTTATTAAAAACAAATTTGCTGCATTAAAAGTAATTTTAATTCTTAATACTTGATGAATAAGTTACTCGTTTGTTGCATTCATAGCTGTATAAACAAATATGCCGTTATATCAAAACTATCCAATTAAAACAATATTTAGTATTTCTCTTGACCATTTACTAAGAATAAATTCAGTAAAGTGCGACTTTGACTTGCGCATGTAGCATACCGTACATGTTATATTTTTTTGGGTTTTTTCTATTCTGGCGATTTTTTCATTTAAGCGATTTTTTTTCACTTTGGCAATTTATTTTAGTGTCATACTTTTTAAAAATTTAATGTTTTTTCGATATGATGATTACGTTTATTTAAGTTTTTTTTAGTTTTTCAGCGTTTTTTAAAGGTTTTTTTTTTGGTTTTGGCTTTTTTTGCGTTTCTTTTAATTTGGTCGTTTTTTTAGTTTTGGTGTTTTTTTACATTTAGCGATTTTTTAAAGTTTTTGGTGTTTATTATTATATTGGTGATTTTTTATCATTTTGGTGCTTTTTTCATTTTAGCGATTTTTTCATTTTGTAGACTTTTTTTCCAGTTATGTGCTTTTTTCGTTTGTGTGACTTTTTTCGGGTTTGGTAACTTTTTTTTTATTTTGGTGCTGACTTTTAGTTTTGGTGCTTTTTTCTGGTTTTAGTGATTTTTTTAGGTTTTTGGCATATATTTTATTTGGTGCTTTTTTAATTTTGGTGTTTTTTCTCGTTTTAGCAATTTTTTAAGTTTTTGGCGTTTTTTAATTTGGGGATTTTTTCATTTTGGCGTATGTTTTAATTTTTGCGATTTTTTTAATTTTAGCGATTTTTTAAATTTTTGCAATATAACGAGTGATTTTTTTGCTATTATCTTTTTGGCAACACTAGTTTTGATAGCTCGCGCACGTTTTGTATCTTGTGTCACTGTCAAACATCTTCAGTTTGGTCTATAATTTAATCATGAATCGTCTTACAAACGAACAACGCTTGCAAATTATTGAATTTTATTACCAAAATGCGTGCTCTGTTAAGAGCACGCATCGAAGAATTTATCGAAGAATTGTGTTCAGCGACGAGGCTCATTTCTGGTTGAATGGATACGTGAACAAGCAAAACTGCCGTATTTGGAGTGAAGAGCAGCCAGAAGCATTGCAAGAGCTACCAATGCATCCACAAAAAACAACCGTTTGGTGCGGATTATGGGCTGGCGGCATCATTGGGCCGTATTTCTTCAAAGATGATGCGAATCACAACGTTACTGTGAATGGTGAGCGCTACCGTGCGATGATAATAAACTTTTTTTTGCCCAAAATGGAAGAGCTTGACTTGCATGACATGTGGTTTCAACAAGACGGTGCCACATGCCACACAGCACGCGAAACAATGGACCAATTGAGAGGCGAGTTCGGTGAACAGTTTATTTCACGCTTGGGACCAGTCAATTGGCCGCCCAGATCGTGCGATTTAACGCCTCTAGACTATTTTTTGTGGGGCTATGTTAAGGCTAATGTCTATAGCGACAAGCCCGCTTCGATTGACGCACTGGAAGCCAACATTGCCAACATTATTCGTGAGATACCGGCCGAAATGTTGGAAAGAGTATGTATACCAAAATTGGACTAAGCGGATGGACCATTTGAAGCGCAGCCGCGGCCAACATTTGCATGAAATAATCTTCAAACATTAAATTATATCGACCCAACTATCAATCCAAATAAATATTTCATGCATTTTTCTGAATTTTGTGTGTTTTCTTTTTTTTTAATTTCCGATAGTTCTTAAAAAATCACCCATTAGTTTGATGCTAGAATTTTTTTAATGTGGTGATTTTATCGATTTGGCGGTTTTTTACTTCGGTGCTTTTTAGTTTTAGTGCTTTTTTCTAGTTTTAGGGATTTTTTAAGGTTTTTGAGGTTTTTTTTATTATGTCGATTTTTTCATTTTGGAGATATTTTTCATTTAACCTTCATAATTTTTGACGTTAACGATCTTCGGGTCAAATTTTACCCAAACTCAAAATTATGTAATGGTTTCATTTATTTGTGATTCATTTATTGGCAATGAATGAGAACATTGTTTCATAGATTTAATTCGATTAATACATGATACATAAAACGTAATATTAAATCGATATTAACATTAATTGTACATAAAGTAATTGTTTCGCAGTGCAGTTTGCATATAAAGTTTTTGCAAGTTATAATATTATCTAATGGTTTTTTATTTTCTGCGTTGAAGCATAATTGGGACTGACTTATTTGGCTCTGTTTTTACCTTGTACAAATATTTTGCTTTGGATTTGGTTGAAATTTACGGCTACTCAATTACAACTTGCTGTGAAAATACTGATATGGATAACGTCTTTCGGTGCTTTATATAAGGGATAGTAAGCTGCAATCCTAAATTTTCTAAAAAGTGTCGACGTTTTGCAAAACAGTTTATTTCCAGCAACTAGTAGCCGATGTAGATATAATAAAAGCATTGTTAGCTTATATATCTAGCATGTTACTAACCACCACTTAACAACATTGATTAGTCTTTATTTTGCAAGTAAAACATGATCTAACTTTATCCAGCAAATATAAACCTCCCTTTTATTTATTGTAATCTAATCATATTTACAGTTTTTTGTCTTTCCGATTACTAACTTGAATGCAAAGTACTAAGAAGATTCACAGACATTTTTTACTGGAATAGACCTACGTAAGGAGGGTACGAGTAGTATCTTTGGTAAACGATAAGATGTAAAAACATTATCTGCAGTCACGTAAGACTTTCTAAATCGTCTGATAATGTATGCAGGATAACTTCTATTCCACTATCTTTCATTATTTTACAAGAATACACAACACTTCCAAACTTTAACACGGGTCAAATTTTACCGGAAGACCTTTAGTGTAAAATCTTGCATACAATTTTTTTTTTAAAGTTTATATATCCGCAAACCTACTCTATCTGTTAAGATATAAAATTAAATAAAAGTCAGAAAATATCTCATAGATCAATCGCTAATTCTCAACAAAAATCAAAGTTTTTTCCTGAAATGGGTCAAAATTGACCCAAAGACCCTCTGAAGGTTAAGCGATTTTTTTCATTTTTGCAATTAATGTTAGTGCTAGAATTTTTTAATTTAGTGCTTTTTTCGTTTAGGCGACTTTTTTCGGGTTTTGCGATTTTTTCGGTTTGGTGATTTTATAATTTTGGGAATTTTTTGTTTTACCGTTTTTGAAAATTTCAAGACTTTGCCTCCTACGGTTACCAAGATACAGCAATTTGTCAAAATTACATAAAATAATTTTTATAAATTTTAGTGTTAATTGTTGTAGTCTGTATAAAAATACAGCCATTTTACAAATTTCAAGTGTCTACATACATACATATGTACATACATTTGTATATGTGTGTATTACATGGGATTTTAATATTTTTCGATGCTCGTTTTGGAAAACCCTTTAATTTTTAACTTTCATATTTTTACTGTTGTAGCGACCAAAGTTTTAGATACTCTGTCAAAATTTCAAATCAGTAGCTCTTACGGTTCTTGAGAAAATAGCCTTTTTCTTGAAACATAAAATATGTTTAATTATAAGAAAAAATATTAACGTTTTCCAACCCTTTTTCAACTTTTCTATTTTTTTTAAATTAGAAACACCAATTTTATTCACAGTGAAGTATAAAATAAGTTAATTTAATAAAAAATTAATAAAAATTACTTTTTGGTAGTTATTTTGTCGCTTGTTCGTCTTCCCTATGCATAAGGACCCAGAATATATATACTTTATGTGTCCTTTATTAATATTGTGGAAATTACACACGGAATGACAAACCTATATATACCCTTTTACCATTTTTTGGTAAAGGGTATAAAAATTAGATTGAATATATGGGCTTGCGGGCCAACTTTGTGGGCCGGATGTACCCCCTAAACGATAACTTATCGGTGTGAAATTTTTTGTATTTTTTTTACATAAAACTAAACTGATTGGGAGGGGTGGTTGGAGTAGAGGAAAACAAAAAATAAATAAAATAACGGCCACACTAATGTACACGTATGCAAGATTGTTTTTAATAAAATTTACCAACGGCAATTTTTAATTCATCTTTCTGAACAGAAGTTTAAAAAGAATATTATTTTTTAAGGAATGGAGAAAAGATTTTCCTCAACCTCTGTCTTTAGTACCAAGTGAGAGTAGCAAAAATGGAGCAAAAACATACTGATATAAAAACATGTATATTGGCAACAAGGAATATCTTTTAATATGTGAACCAATAAATAAACTTAATGTGTATACAAGGATATTAAAATGTAATAGTATATTTTGTCCAACATTTGCCAGCACAAAGAAAATGGGTGGGTAGTTTGCAAAAAAAGCATTGAAAATCATTTACTTTTAAACAAATCAGAATTCTCAACATTAGTAACGATTATATTTATATGAATATAATGGAGAACTAAGCGATTTTTTAATGGAGGAAATAGTATTCTCAGCGAACTTTTGAAATATTTTATATATAAGTACCAGAGAAAGCCAATCGAAAGATAAAAAATTGGATACTGAGGCACATATCGAACATTTTTTATGCTAGTACGTATTGATACACATGCATTCTCATACACAGAAAAAAGTATTCACCAATTAATATTTTCAATTAAGAATTTAATTGATTCAATTAAATTTTTAATTGTATTAATTAATTTAAGTGGAAAAATTTATTGATATTATCCAATTGTTTATAGTTGAAAATTTAATTAATTTTTTAATTGATATTAAAAATATTTTAATTTATATTACAAAATCATTAATATTACTTTTTGGTGTGTACTTGTGCACAGAAAAAATTATTCCCAAAAAATTTTCAAACAAACATTTTTTTGAAACAATAATTTAGTTTCAGTAAATATTTTTTACTGCTCCAGTAAATTGTTTGTTCCAATTTTATTTTATGCAAAAAACTGTAAATGTGGAGCAAAAAATTATAATTCATACAACTAATATAAAATAACATTTGCAACAAGACTATTTAGATAAAATTTCTGTTCAAAAATTTCAATATCATGCTGTATAGAACACCAATTCCTTTGGTTTGCTTTTTCATTTATGTAAAAAATTTGTTTGAATGAAAAAATTTGTTGATTGAAAAAATATTAGTTTTTTTTCAAACAAATTATTACAAATTTTTTCATTTGAATTTGCAAATTTCTTTGTAGGACCTAAATTGAAAAAATTAATATTTGATTTTCAGAATTTCGTGTTTGAAATGGAAAATTAGTTTTTTCTGTGTGTATACCCCTGCGCACTTAGTTCATACTTGCATGTATCAATGCGCATTAGTCGTTATATTCATAACTGTTAAGTAATTTGATTACTTATTTTAGAGGTGAAGTAATGATAAAATTACGACTATTTTCAGTTTAGCAAGATTACTAATTGATTACGATTACTAATAAGGGAAAAGTAATCCGAATTACTTCAAATTACAAAAAAATCAAAAGAATCAAAAGTAATTAAAAAATAATACGGTTACATGTAAAGATTACTTTTAATTCTTATTGATTATTTATTAATAATCAAAAGTAATCTTTGAAAGAAGTCGGATTATTTTTTGATTACTTTTGATTCTTTTTGATTTTTTTTTGTAATTAATTTCAAGTAATTCAGATTACTTTTCGATTATTAGTAATCGTAATAAATTTTTTATCAGACATTCTTTTAAATTAATCAAAACAATTATTTTTAAAATGTAGTCTAATTGATTACTAATAGTAATGTAAATTTAACAGCTCTGGTTACATCCCTCACATCTACGCATATCTATCTACATACACATGACTTGCAACACATTCGATTTTTTAAATATTTTTTAATAAGTGTTCTTGGAAATACTGGTTTGTAGTTGTTGAAGTACTAACATTTTTTTTCAAACTATTTTGACACAAAATTCAATAAATCTCTTTTACCCACACATGCACCCTCCGCTGTCCTTATTAGTCTTAAGCCATAAATTTTTACGGGAGTAATTTGACCGCGAGTGTGAAAACACTTTTAACATACGTATTAGCTGAAGAATGACTTATCCATGGCATTCATCACAATTTGAGAAATTTTTAAACAATTTAGCGCTTGAAAATTAAATTTCCATACGAGTACAATTGGATAGGTGAATTTGAAAGCAATCTAATTGTTAATTTAAAAAGGTTGAGTGTTTTAGTAAAAAAAGTGTGATTGTATTGCAAATTGAATGGAATTGAAAGGCAAAAATTCAACGTTGACCAACAAGTTAGATATTGAAATTAAAATCGTTGGCTGTCACATCTAAATAAACTTTTATAAATTTAAATTTTTGTTGCAACTTCTACTGATGTAATTGAAGCAACGTCCGTCACAAATAGAAAAAAAATCAAATTTTTATTGAAATTAACGTCCAAATTTTTATTGAATCGTCAAAAGTTGGATAATCGTGGAATGATTGGTTTTATTCAGATCCACTGTGTTTATTAAAAGCTTAAATAGTATGGCGTAATACGAATAAATAAGCCAAATGTATACACTACATTCATAGAACATTTTAAGTAAGATTTAGACGCGGAAAAATAAAAATAAAAAGTTGACCAACATATTTGACAAATCATAATAAAATAGAAATAAAAAATGTGCCCTAAAAGTGCAAGCAATTTGCTTTGAAAAAACTATGAACATATCCGTGTTAGACTGATATATTCAAAAACATGCTTTAAGGGGTAAAATATGCAAAATTATGCATTGACAAAATCAATGCTAAAAATCATAAAAAGTTTTGAAATGTATAAGTATCTTGTCTCCACATTAATACGTCACACAAGAAAAAACATGTATATTTGCGGTTTCTGTGCTTTTAAGTCTTTTATATTTTATTTTCTTTTTCTTTACAGTATTTTTTAAAAAAGACTTAGGGAATTTAAAACGAAACAGTACACAATTCAAAAACCATATCTAACACCAGTGATGGAAATGGCGACATCGTCTTCATTTAAAAAAAATATGGACCAAATATCCCTTCCGACGAAACACCGCACGAAAAGGTACACTTAAGTGGATGTAATTCTCGCTGTTTAGCTACTCTTGGATCTTCCGTATGAAATCGCCCTAAATTTGGACCATTTCTTATGGAATTTCGGACAATTCTTCTTGGAGAGCAAATATCAATTCCCATTTTTATGTGACACTTCTTTCCCTAATTTTTTTTGTCAAACTGATCCCACAAATTCTCAATAGGATTTATATCTGTCAGATCACTTGGGCAGAAAAGTTGGAGAAAGAAAAGTTACATGAAAAAGTGAATTGATATTTTCTCTACTTGATAATTGCCTAAAATTCCATATGAAATATCCACTGGCACTATTTACATATGTAAATATGTTAATTTTAAAAATGCTTTATTTTACATATTCGCTGTCCGATTTGGATATGGTTTGGAGTCAGTGACTAATTTTTTATGTCTACGTGCAAATATAAAATAATAGCAAAAAAATAATTATTTACCGTTATTTTTTGGGATTTTGTTAAATTTTCTTCATAATATCACACTATTTTCATTTGTAAATATATTTTCATTTTGTATTTTTGAAATATAGTTCATGTAGTTTTAATAGATTTTTACAAGAAACTAACTGTATGCATGACATTTTACATCGGCAAACACCTTTTTTTAATACCCACGTTCATCTTCGTCTGGGACAAATCCCGTTGATGTGGGTCATTTTAGGTATTGGATAGAAATACCTTTATATAGATGTGGCAATACAGTATTGTAGCTTAAGTCGACTTAAACAAAGCAGTGTTTTTCGAAAGATTTGACACTACAGCTAAGAGATTAAAAGGCATAATTCTACTTTCGAGTGATACTTAATTTCCATATGTGAGATTTTAATTAACGCGAGTTCCAATAAAGCTAAATTTTCTTAAGTCTCCTTAATTATTACATATTGCCATAGATATATTCGATTCCATTCTTCGTTGGAAAATGTGATTTGACCTTGGAAATTTGTACTCTTTTCAAAATCATGCGCTTGCGAATTTGCTCCTCTAATTGTTCAAGAAACAAACGACGAGAAATATTTTGAATTTTCGTTCGATAACGAGTGCCGTAATTTGACCCATGGACTTTTTTCTGAAGATCATATGCATATATGCTACAAGTGCCGATACTTCTAGCACATTGTAGAAAATATCAAGGAGCCAGCAATTTGTTTTGTGTTTCGTGGAATACGAGTATATTCCAAGCATTTGGGTTATTACATCAACTTGTTCGTTTGTTCGATTTTAAAGTAATTATTTCGTCACGTGGCATCCTATTTTTACCGTAGCCGAATGATCGAATGCTCTGCTAATTGTGGACAGCGTTTTAACGCTGTTGGCAAATACGGCTTATTTGTATTCATTGTTCCAGCCATGGTCAATCTCCAACTTGTTAGTGTTTTGCCTATTGTGAAGCTTATAAAGAAATTGTCGCTAGTGACATTCCGTCCTGCATTTTAATATAGTTTTTACAAGTCCCTAGCTATTTTTGCGCCTTGATTTGTAATTGACTCTCACTCATACTGAAGTTAACGCACGCTCACGTGCCTATCCCTACTTATTACACATATTCATTGTAACATCGAAAACAAAACAATTTGCAAAATCACGAATGAAAAACATATGAAAGTATATTTATTTACAAATGTAAATAGTGCCAGCATTCGTAGAAAGAAGTTAGTGCCAGAACTAGGGTTAAAGTGCGTGTCCATGCCCCCGATTGAAACTTCCAGGATTTTAGATTTTTCTTGGTGATATCTGATTTGGTTTATTTGTGTATCGAATTTAAGCTCTCTAGTGAAAATTCTAGCCTAAAATGTTATGGGTGTTACACCCCCACCCTCCACTACTTTTTTAAGCTCAAAATTTTGTTGTTTGCAGCTCTTACTTATCATCCTCTACTTTTTAAGATCACAGTTTCAAGCCTTACATACGTGTATACGAGTTTCATTAAAATGGCTTCAGTTAAAATCTGTATATGTACTTAACTTTCAATTCAGTGCAATATTAGCGTGGCCACGCAACTCCTGGTTAAAAATATTATGTTTTTAGATTTTTATAGTTGGATTCTCACCTGGACCCACTTCCGTATCGAATTTCAGCTTTCTAGCGCAAGTTTAATTTTTTAATTTTGCGGGCGTATTCCCGCACACTTTTTAAAGAAAAAATTGTTTGGCCAGTGCTTATCATTAGTGTCAAGTTTCATTGGAAACGAAATATATACATATATAATAATAAATATAAAAATAGTATATTTAAATGTATTGAGCTGAAGTATATGAAATAGCAGGCCTACTTTTTCAACAAAAATTTATAACCTTGTATAATTATAATCTATATGGTTCATATATAAAAACAATGTACTTTCATAAAGATTAAGGTTACGTTTTATGAGAACCGATTTTTGGAACTCAATATAGTTTTCCTAAATCCTAAGTATGGGTTTGAATAATATACATATGCGCCCTTTATTATGAAAGTATTCTAAGTCATATATTTCTCTGTTCGAAATATTTATAGATCACATTTGAACAAACAAAGAAGTATTTTTACATAATGCAGCATTTTAATTTAGAGTTGTAATAGTCTCGATTTATTTAAATTTTTTTAATATTTTTTGAATATTTATTGAAGTTTTTCAAAGATTATTTTTATATTTCGAAGCAAAAATGCACATGACTTAGACCACTTTCATAATTAGGGCACATATATACAAATAATTCAGTATTTCTTGATGCATATCAATAACCCAGAAAACTTTGGTTTTCTTGCAAAATAGCAAATATTTTATATGCTCGTTCATTTCTTTCCTGCAACACTATGGTTCTAAGATATTTCAGGTTTTTGTTTTAGAGGATATAATATTCTATTTTTTTCTAGTAGTATGTATCTCTCTCTTCTTTTAGTTGGTTTAGTATTCTTAAATACATACATATCTACATACATAGGTATAAATTGAGAAAATGAATTGAGAGATTTCATGTTTGAAGCAAAATAATATAGTAACACATTATTGCCAGAACATTTTTTTATAAATTTTTCAAGAAATTATTAAACCACCCACTACATAGTTGTTTTGTAAAAAAAAACATTTCAGGCGAATAAGAACATTTGTTGTAAGGCATTTTCCTGCTTTTTTCCTTAAACAGTGACTAAGAAAAACATACAACAGCACCATGTGATAGACAAACATACATACATATTAAAGACCTGCACAAGACGTCTTATAAGAACTTTTAAGACATGAGGGCGGTTTCAAATGCTTTACTACAGGGAAATCTTCTGAAACAAACGCTAACCAACGTTGTCGGCAATACATTTGTTTAACTTATTGCAGTTATAAGAGTAAAGAAGAAAATAGTTCGTGACGAAAAAATTTGTGGTGTTTGTGCTTTTTTCTCTCATTGGCGCGTATACAAACGTCATTCATGTACATACATACATACCTTCATAGTTTGTGTATGCTCTTTTATTTTTCTGCGCACATACAAACGCACACATGCATTTACATGAGTTATGTGCGCTTGCTTTAAAAAACCTCCCTTAAACACAAACATAATAGCTTACCATCTAAATGCAAAATAACAAGCATACATTTATAAACAGTACTTCTTTTCATTGTTTGTTATAAAAAAGTCGTCTTGGCGACATCGCTTGTTAACAGTCTTATACACGTACACCAATACATCCATCGTGCTTCGTTTATACTGCGGCAGCATTTATTATTGGCTTAGTATAATGCATGCTACGAGAATACATTTCAAAAAGATGACGTATTTACATTTCAAGACTGCTTAGGCAGGCCACTAATACATATTTATATTTTACATATACATATGTATACTTATATACACATGTATAGAGTATGTATATATGTATGTGTACCTTATGCATATAACTATTGAAAGTTTGCCTTTAAGCTTCTGAAAATTGGTACCAGGTCCTTTGGTGATTCAAAAGGATAATTTCGTTTTCCATATATTTAGTGCTTTAGCAGGGTACATATTGCAAAATTTGCATAAATATAATTATAATAAAAGAATTTATACATGTTTATGTACGCTCCCATACAAGAGCACACACACATACTCAAACATATGCACACATTGAAAAGCATTAAGCAAAATTAAAAATGTATTCATGCAGAAAATGAGATTATTGCTTAAATGCAAATACTGGTGGCTTTGGTACACAGAAAAATTAAAAAAAAAGATTGAGAAGAAAACAAAGAACCGAAATAATAATTTTAAATTATGGATACTCGTACATCTCGTTATTAAATTGCATGAGTTCATACCTACCGATATAGACAGACATATGCAGCTTGCGTATACAAATGTACTTACATACATACTCGTGTAATGTAAATCCTCACAAAAACATAAAAGTGAAAAAAGGCCAAGTTCCTTTCCAAAATTTCGGTAATCGAAAGTAGTGAGATAAAAATGTTGACCAAGTTCTTGTTTGGTACAATACCTATCACTGCAACATGGTATGAATTATATAAATTTGTAATCGTAAGGGTGTCATATAATTTCCAGATTATCTTCTTACTTGACAACATTTTTCCCGATATAAGGAAATGAACAAATATACATTATATTCTCCCCTTTTTTGAAGAGTAAAAATATTGCCAATTTAGCACATTAGCTAGAAATTATCTGACACCCTTACGATTACAAATTTATATAATTCATACCATATTTCAGTGATAGGTATTGTACCAAACACGAACTTGGTCAAAATTTTTATCTCACTACTTTTGATGACCGACATTTTTGGAAAGGAGCTTGGCCTTTTTCACATTTATGTTTTTGTGAGGATCTGACTACTTTTTGAAAGATTTTCTTAATAAAGATTTTTAAACTTTAAATTTCTAGTCTATTATAGTTTTATTCATAATGTCCGCGCCAGTTCAAAAGGGCAGAGTTACATAAAATAATGGGTTATAGGGTGATATGTGCACCATTGTGTCATAATAAGAACCGACTAATTTGATTAATTTTTTAAGAGTCATCTGAGTAGAAATATGTAAAATATATCGTAAATTTTATTGTTGTAAAGTCTGCTCAGACGAAGTACTTTTGAAAACTCAAAATAAATGCTAGCATGAGTTAAATGTGCATGCAAAGTTTTAATAGAGTAGCTTGAGTTTTAAATTTATCTAGTTGGGAACTTATCTAAGCCTATTTTTTTTGCAAAATTTCAGTTCTCTACCGTATAATATTTCGATAAAAATTGTATAAATGTGACCCTACTTCCCTAATTTAACAATCGGTGCTTTCAAATTTTTCCTGTCCGTAAATCCCTTAACTTTAATTCTTAATTTTGAGCTTAAAGTGCGTGTCAATGCCCCCAATTGAAAATTCTAGGATTTTAAATCTTTCTTGGTGATCTGTAATTTAGATTTATTTGTGTATTGAATTTAGTTATGGCCGTTACCCCAATCTCCGTCACTTTTTTACACTCAAGATTTTGTTATGAGCACCTCTCATTATTATTATTATCTTATTTTTTTAAGATGATAGCTTTGAGTTAAAGCTTCAGTTAAAAGCTTCAGTGGAAAATTATCGCGGCCCCTGCTACTCCTGGTTAAAATATTTGGGTTTTTAGATTTTTCTATTTGGTTTCTCATCTTAACCTACTTAAGTACCAAATTTCAGCTCTCTAGCGCAAATTTAACTATGTAGTTTTTAAGGACGTATTCCCGTCCACTTTTTTTAAAAACATTTTTTTGCCAGTGCCAATCATATGTGTCAAGTTTCGTTGGAAACGGATATTAATATTTAAATAAATAGTCTATTTAAATCTGTTGATCATGAAATAGGAGGTTTAAATTGTATGGGCGTATTAACACCTACTTTTTTCAACGAAACCTTATAGCCTTCTATTATATTATATTATATTATATTATATTATATTATATTATATTATTATATAGCAACATGTATGCCAAATTTTAATAAAATCATTTGAGTTTAATGCCTTAGATTTGTTTTTTAAATTCTGAGCCTTATGGACGCAGCCCCGCCCTCCTAGGAAAAATTTTTAGGTTTTTAGATTTTTCTAGTATTTTGCTGACCTTTAACTACTCGTTTATAAAATTTCAGCTCACTAGCGCAAATTTTAATTTTTATTCTTATGGGCGTGTTCCCGCCTACTTTTTTAACCCCAAATTTTTTTGGGTAGTAGTTATCTTTCCTCTTTAGTTTCGTTGGAAAAGGATAATAGTAAATACATAAATAGTGCACTTAAAAGTGCTGACCCGAAACACATGAAATAGGAGGCTTAAATTGTATTGGCGTGTGATCGCCCACTTTTTTCAATTAAAATTTAGAGCCTTGTATTATTGCAACATGTGTGCCGAATTTCCACAAAATCGCTTGAGTTAAACGCCCTAGAAATATTTTTTTAATTCTGAGCTTTATGGGCGTAGCCCGCACCCTTGGTAAAAATTTTCGGGTTTTCAGTTTTTTTAGGTGAATACTCACTTAGTTATACTTGTGTACCAAATTTCAGCGCAAATTGAATTTTTATGGGCGTAGCCCCGCTCCGCTGGTTAAAATTTCACGGGTTTTCAGATTTTTCTAGTTCATCGCTCAGCGAGTGAGCGGAAGTGCTACATAATATTGATGAGTGAGTCAGTAGGTCAGTGAGTATGTCTTAATATATGCACTTTTTGCACCTCCATATCGCCGGAACTTTCAAACTTTGCATATAAGGTTACATGAATTTATTCTAATTATGGTTTAAATATTATAATTTTACGATTGCGGGGAACAAGTTATGAGGGGGGTAAAAACATCTCGAATGGCTTCCTGTAAATATACACACTGCGTGCATTGGCCGGAAATTGGCCTGTCGCACTGCCGTGCGCCTAGATTGTGCATACGCGGACCTTAAATACGAATATGAATTCATGTTGTTGATAAATTTTTTCTACACAAAATAAGCCGCTTAATTGAAACGAAATTAAAATTAAAATACTATATCTACATATATTAATACAGAATATCTCTGACAAGAACTGCGGAGTTCTACTCAAGCCCATACATATTCATATTATTGAGAGGTTAGAAACCAGAACCAGAATGTCAACCTGATTTGGCTTACAAATGGCATGATATTCACCCTCGATGTCCCACTTTGCAGCATTTCGTTTTAAGTACTTATTTCAGTGCAGTTAGTATGTGGTGAATTAATCAAATATTGAAGCTCCTAAACATTCGTACTGTCGTCTTATTATGTTCATTACAATTCGTAAAATTATAATTTTAATCATCACCTTACATTAGTGCTCTCAATTATGCACTAGTGAAAAGAAATATGTGCCAAGATTATTTTCTTTAATGATCACTAATTATTTCTTTTTGTTTCAACATTGCATCAATAAAGTTACCGAAAAATTTTAAATTTTCTGCCATACATTTCTGTATTTGGTAAGATAATACATATGTATGTTCTTACTGTGAAGCACGTTCTTAAGGTAGAAAAACCCAGCAAAAAATTTGAAAAAAGGTAATCGAGCGTGGAATTAAGCATTTATATTGGAAGTTGTTCCTTACTGCATTACCAACTTAATGATTTTAACAAGGGGTGAGACTAAAATTATCGATTCTTGAGAAGTAGATATGTTGTTTATTGTAGGAAGTAATTATTTTTTTCGTTGTGGGATGTAGTTATTTTTTATGTGTAGGCATCTGTACGCTAGGAGGTAAAAATCTTTTTCACAATACAATCACAAATTTTGAGTAAGATGCACACCTCGTTATCAAATCGGTGTGAGCTATGTATGAGTGTATAAGTGTAATCATACGAACAAGAAGTATGTACAAAAAAACTTGACAGCTGCATATAAATACACTCATCCACATTTTAAAGCATACCTTCAGGAGTTAATTTTAATAGAAATAGCGGGTGAAGTGTAATAGTGTTGCCAATGGGTATAATTTAGTTAAAAAGTTCAAAAATATAAAATAAATATACATTTTAAAATAAAAGAGCGTTTTAAATGTCAGATATTTGTTTAAAAGATATAAAGCAGTCTTTATAAAGAATTTATAATATTATATTATAAAATATCTTCATTACGTGCTGCTGCCTTACACTGAAGCTCGTGCACGGCAATGGGTTAACAATCTCCATCTCATGCCAATTAGTATGGGGGAAATTGTAATACAAATTTTGTAAACCGCAAGCTTTATCAAAATTTTTATTTGACGTTTTCCACTTGCATATGAGCAATTCTGCACAAACCCCGACAACTAATAATTCCACTACTATAGATGCAGTTTTCATGGACTTTTAAATACAGTAGAGTCAAAAATGTATATATCTTATTTTAGCTACCATAAGCCAATATTAACTATTTATACTTAAGGCATTTACCATAGATGGGCACTTTGCAGTAGGGGTGGACAAAAAACATCGATGTTTTAAAAATACTCAATGCATTGTGTCGAAACATCGATATAATCCGATGTTTTTTTGCTATCAAGAAACCGGAAAACATCGATGTTTTCTTTCGATGCATCGAAATGACAAATTGTGTGCAGAACGTGTAGATTGAAACATAAGCGGTTATACATATCTACATATATGTGTTGGCATGACTCAAGTTTGTATATGTAAAGGTGGTAAATACTACTCGAACAACTGGCAAGACTATTACATATATGCGGCGCATAAGTTCGGGTCTGACATCTTTACTCCCAACAAACAGCTTGGTAACCACGCGTAATTAAAATAAAAACTAACAAATTGTGCACAAGTTCAACAAAGAAAATATTTTGCTGTTTGTTTTTTCCACGAATAAATGTACTTTATAATTCAATAGTTTTCTGCTTTTGAAAATAACATGCCGCCTAAGAAAAAAATCACACTGTCCTTGCCACTATCACCTGATATTCTTGATGAGTGCAGTGTTGAAATTGTTGTAATCACGCCTTCTTCTACAAGTTCTCAATTTGCCAATAATTTGGACTCTGATCTCGAAGTAATTCCAACAATTAAACGTCAAAAAACCATTAATTCTAGTTTTGAAAACATAAGCTGTTATTGAGAATCTGGCACGAAGGCGCGGACACTTAATAATTGTGTGATGTATATGATTTGTAAAGATCATCAGCCTTTTACAATAGTTGAAAATGTGGGATTCAAAAATCTCATGAAGGCAGTTGCACCTCAGTACAAAATTCCAAGTAGCACAAGCCTCAGAAGATGGTTGGACGATAAATATGATATTATTTCAGAGTCATTTAAATAAAGTTGTCCGCAATAGAAAACCTAACTATGACGACAAATATTTGGTATGATACCTTAAATATTAAGAGCTTTTTAGGCGTGACCGTTCATTTTGGCATTGACGTTGAACTTTTTCAGTCACTCTTGGCGTATACGAACTTGATGAAAGACATACGTCACAGTATATTTCCGAAATGATTTTAAAGACTTGTGAAGAATAGAAGATAAATAAAGACTAAGTAATGGCCGTTGTTACCGATAATGCTGCCAATATAGTAAAAGCGGTAGAAATCGCGTTTGGTAGGAAGAAACACATTCAATGTTTTGCACAGACTTTGAATTTGGTGGCTGAGGGCACAAATACATGCACTGAGTGGAAAAATATTGTTTGTAAAATTAAAGCAATCGTGACGTGGTTTAAACAGAGCGCAGTTGCTGCAGATGAGTTGCGAAAAGCAACTTCTGGCAAATTAAAACTAATACAAAGCGTTCATACGCGCTGGAATAGCGCATACTACATGGTCCAAAGGTTTTTAGAAATGCGGACTGTTATTAATGGTATTCTTTTCCGATATTCAAAAGCACCACCAACGCTTTGTGTAAATCAGTAAATTTTTACTGATTACTAAAATTTTTTCTGTAATTTTTATAAAGTGCCTAAATGATTCATTATATGATGAGGTGCATTAAATTTTCAGTAATCAGTAATGCCCGTATTCATAATGAAATTCTACCAAGTGGCCAAGTGGTGAAAAAAATTTTTCATACAAAAATTTCAAAATTTTAATGAATAAACTTTGCCACTTGCTACAATTTTATTCTGAATTTCATTTTTTACAATCGGCAAAATGAGAAAAAAGTGTCAAAACTACAAAAACGCCTAAATGGATAAAGTCGCCAAAATGAAGTAACGCCAAAAACCGAAAATCACAAAAATTAAAAAAATCGCCAAAAGGAAAAAATCGCCAAAAAAAAATAAAAAAGCACCAAAAACCGAAAAAACCGTCAAAACGAGTAAAAATTTCATAACAAAAAAATGGCTAAAATGGAAAAAAAATCAAAAAACCGAAAAAATCGCCAAAACCAAAAAAAAAAATCGCAAAAATTAAAAAATCACCAAAATAAAAAAAATCGGCAAAATTAAAAAAACGTCAAAAACGAAAAAAAAATCCAAACTTTATTTTTATATTTATTATATAGATATTACATATCTCGTGTCCGTACGGAACCCTTCGTGCGCGGGTCAAAGTCGCACTTCACTGAATTTATTATGTTTTATCTTTGATTTTTGTATTGTTAACTCTTTCTTTATAAAGAAATATAAAATCAAAACTTTTGCATAATAATTTTCTTACTTAAAAAACCGTTTGATCGGTTTTTCCAGAATTGTAAAACCAAAACCGGGTTTTCATAGTTTCAAATATTCGAACTATTCGAAACCCGGTTTCTGGAAAAAGTGGAATAATCGATCACTCTAGTACTCATGCATTTTAATGAATATATCCGTGACCGGACTTTAACCCAGAACCTTTTGTTTTGTAGTTAGTAGACGTGGTAACTAGTTCAGCTAATGCCACCATCGTGTACCAATACTTTTCTTGTGTGTTTTTATTGTAATTTTTTATTTTTTTTAATTAAATAAACTATCAAATGCATTGATAAATAAAAGAGAATACTCTAATAATTTAAAATTAGAAATTACTATGAATTATGAATCAAGCGGATTGTTAAGCACGAATACTTTGTTTTACTGCATGAACATTCGTCCGACAATTTAAAAGTAATTCGTAATAAATAGTGTAAAAGATTCAAATAAAATAGTGTATACCATACAAAATAAAAAAGTGTATAATGAAATTCATACATATTATAAAACAAATAAAATAGCCTGGTACTTTAAATCCCATTTACTTGCAATAAAAGCACTTGTAAATTAATGAAATATCATCTACTAGTAGCCTGATTATTCCACCACATATATAAATGATCACAACCTAAAAAAATTTACTATTTTCTGAAATATTACTGTTTTCCCAGGTGTCTAATAACACAAAAACTTTAAACTCAATCATTTCAAAATAGCAAAAAAAATATACACTATTGTTTTATTAAGGGGACGATATGTACATATTTTTGTAGAAACAACAAAAATTAAAAATTTTAAAAACCCCAATATATATAGAAAAGGTGTGATATCTTCTAAACGGCTTAAACGATTTTCTTAAAACATAGCTAAGAACCCTCCCGATCAAGTCACCTTTCAAACGGAAAAAAACTAAATTAAAATCCGTTCATACGTTTCCGTGTCCACGTACAGACCACCCTACAAACTTATAACAATCCTTTATTTTGGTAGGGTTTAAAAATAAAGTCGAACAAAATTTTAATATTGGGTTTATTTTTATTTCTTAATTTACTATGCTTATAATTACTTTTTCCAAGTTGTGATGGCATCCCTAATAATAAAAATTGCTTATTGCTTAATTTGTAAATACATATTAAAATATTTCAGTTTTTTTACTAATAAAATTTCTTAATATTCTAATAAAATTTCTTAACTTGCAATTGAATTGAATTGGTGACATTTCTTAAGAATTATGTTATTTATTTGTTTCTTTTCTTTGATGTTGTTTAGTGACTTTCTATTTGATAGCTTCTCAGTTTGTCGAGGCTCAGCTTGTCTGTTATTGTTTTGGCCTTTACTTCAGAATACGTTATGAGTGGTAGAAAAAGTTCATCTCTGTAGGACATGGGATCGTCCCTATAGATTTCACCGTTGATGTTGATTGTGCAGTTCTTGTAGTAAATGAGTGTTGCACCATTAATTTCATAAGAGGCGTTATTGCAGTTAGTTGTAATACCTTTTTTGTTTGCATTGATAAAAAGTATATAGTTTGACTCAGGCTGCATAATGAGATTTATGTTGCCAACATCTTCTAGATCGCACAGTGCATCTTTGTTGTTGATTATTTGTGCAATGCAGGTGGAATTAGTTGTATGCTCAGTGTATGGTGATTTCTTGCAGTAGTAGGAGTTCTCGACGTTTGGACAAGTCTCGTCAAAAAATTGGATGTGCTTTTTATTGTATGTTGTGTATGGTTTTATTTTTATCTTTTTAGTGTTATTTAAATGAAGTGGAAGTATGTGGAAAAGTTCATATTTTCTTTGGATAAATTTGGTATCTGTACATTATATTTAAATTTTGAATTGTTATAATATGCTTGGAGTCCGATCAGTTCGTATATTTCTTCTTTGGATCTAATTTTTATTGACTGATTTTCCATGTAATTGTATATTTGGTCTAGTTTTGTAGTGCTTAGTATGAACTTGAATATCATATTTAGTTTTGCTAGAACAATTGATTCCGCGATGCTTTCTAGGTGAGAGATCTATGTTATAATTAATTTGGCTAATGTATTGAAGTTCGAAAAGTTGGTCATCTTCTTTCAAAATTTTGTTTGCTAATTTGTTAATATAAATTGTTATTTTATCTTGTCCTCTATG
The DNA here is from genome assembly GCA_905220375.1 of Tachina fera. NCBI lineage: Eukaryota > Metazoa > Arthropoda > Insecta > Diptera > Tachinidae > Tachina > Tachina fera. Next base: position 95,637,681 of record LR999963.1, read on the forward strand.
TGGTCAGTGACATTTTGCAAACTTTTTTGTATGATTGAATTTATTTGGTTCTGTTGTATCAGTATAGTGTTGATATGAGATGTATTAGTTTTAATTTCTTGTATTTGTTTGTTTATAGTAAGTGCGTCGTTGGCGTCCATGTTGCCGGTGATGAATTTTACTGCAGTGCCTAGTCCGTTTATGAGTCCACGTTTACCTCGTTTATACGGCGTGAGTGTATGTACTTTGTTTTCTAGTTCTTCAAGTTTTAGCGTAGTTACTTTTGTGAAGCTTGTAGTTCTATGGGTGTTCTCAGAGGTGGATATAGCATCTTGTATTCTTTCTATATTTTTTGCGTATGTGTCAGGGTTAATAATATGAATGAGGTTGTTGTAACTAGTAATTATCTTTGCAGGACCAAGTCGAAATCTAACTACTTTTTGTTGTTGCGTTATTTCTCGAATGTCTATAGTTTAAGAGAGTGCTAGTGGTAGCCTATAGATAGAAAAATATTTTTAATTAGAGGTTTTTGGAACATTACGAAGTTTTTTTATTTCTGATGTATGCAATTGTTTGTTATGTTCTGTTATTATGGTTACTCTGTTGTTCTTTTTTACTTTGTGTTTTGTGAATCTAGATTCTTTCTTTCCGATAAATTGTTTGATTTTCCAAATTTTCCGGCTCTAAGCGGGTTTCATTTAGTTTGTTTATTCTATTCTCAGTTTCGTTTTCTATTTTTTCTTTGATTTGTGTGTACGAAATGTTTTGGAATTCGTTAAGTTTTGTTATGTACTCATGTTCGTTGTTAAACGTAAAAGTGTTGTTAAATGTTGTTGTATTGAGTTATTATAAGTTATAAGGATCTCCCTGAGTATATTCTCATGATTCTCGCTAAGACGGTTTTCTTTTCTGGTAGTTATTACTATTCTATATATTTCGGTAAGGGTGGAATGAAGTAATATTCAGATGAATTTGAAACTGCTTACAAAATTCATTAAAAATATTGGCCGTAACTTCTGAGCATTGGTCAGTAATTATTTTTCTCGGAATACCATAAAGGTTAATGAAATGTTTTACAGATTTTAATATGCATACAGAATTTCGTGATGAAAGTGCGTATGCTAGAGCGAATTTTGAACATTTTTCAATTATTGTTAGAATTTGCTTATGATTTATGCTGTAGATGTCTATATGTTAAATGTCTAGAGGCTCTAAGGAGGTTTCTGGTTTTTGGAATAAGGGTTTTGAAGGATTTCTGTCGTATTTAAGGGTTTGACATTTATCGCAGTTCTTAATTATTTGTGTTATTTTATTTTTCATAAAAGGGAAATAAAATTATTTTTTAAGATGAAGATGCGTTTCGCTGATTCCGCGGTGGTTGCTATTTTCATGATAGCTTTTTATAATTTCTTCCTGTTTGTCACTTTCTTTTATATCTTTTGATATTTCTGTGCAGCGTATTAAACGGAATATTTTGTTATTTGAGAACAATTTTGAATAAACAGATTGAATAATGCAAAAAGTGTCATCGTCGGTAAATATCGCTGTCAATTTGTTTGGATTAATGAAATTTTTAAGAATTTCTATTATTAAATCTTCATTGTAGTTTTTTCAAACAGTACTACAGGTACTTAAAATCGTTTAAGGGCTTTTCTGAAATGTATATGTGACGCGCAAAATAGAAAGGGACCTAAGGGTAAAATCCGGTTTTGTTCAGGAGAGCCATTTTAAAGATTTAAATACGTGTATCATTGGTGTACTTCAATTTCATAAAACGCGCATATCTCTGGGAGGGAACACTTTTGGGACATGGGATCGATCTAATTCGATGCTCAGATATTGTCCACATCAAAAAAAAATTAAAGTGAAAATTGATGTGTTTACCCTTAGATCCCTTTCTCTATACGCTGTCACATATACCGTGATTTACATTTTCCTCTGCTGAGTGCATGGTAGTACCAGATGTACCTATATTTGAGGCAACATCATTTATGTTTATTTCCGATAATTTAGGTGTATTTACTTTTATTCTACTTAATGCATCAGCATTCGTGTTTAACTTACGTTTCTTATACACTATCTCGTAGCCGAATTCTTCCAATTCTTCTTCCAAAGTCTTGAATTAGGCTCTTTCAAGCTCATTATTCAAGTGAGTGGTCTATGGTCAGTAATAATAAAAAATTTGCGTCCTAACAGATACGGGCGGAAATATTTGGTAGCCCATACGATGGCCAATAGCCCTTTTTCTATAGTGGAATAATTGCATTCTGATTCCGAGAGAGTGCGACTGGCATAACATATAGGTTTGTCATTTCCTATTCGACCTTGAGACAGTACAGCTCCTAATGCAAAATTGCTTGTGTCCGTGGTTAGGATGAAAGGTTTTGTGAAAGGGTACTGTAGAATTGGGTCGTTATTTAGGATGGACTTACATGTTTCGCAACCGTTCAGGTAGTTATCGTTAAAGTCTATGTTACTTCCCTTTTTTAGACATTCCATTAAGGGTTTGGTTAATTTAGAAAAGTCTTTAATAAATTTTCGGTAATACCCAACGAAGCCAATGAAGCTTTTGATTTGCTTCTGAGTTTTAGGGATTAGAAAAATTGTATAGAGTAAATTTTCGGTGGATTGGGTTTGATCCCGTCCGTGGAAATAATATGCCCAAGAAACTTGGTTTCTTTTTACAAAAATTCTGACTTATCAGTTTGTATTTTAAGAGTAGATAAACGAAGCTTGTCAAAAAGTAGTTGAAGGCTTTGTAAGTGTTCAAGTAGGGATGTGGAATAGATAATAATGTCGTCTAGGTATACTAGACATGTTTTACCTATGAGTTCACCTAATACATTATCAATGACTCTTTGAAAGGTCGATGGTGCGTTTTGATCCCGAATGGCATTCTAACGTACTCATAATGTCCACCTTCAACTGTAAAATCAGTTTTCGGAATATCTTTAGCATGCATCTCAATTTAGTGAAAACCGCTTGCTAAATCGAGTGTGGTAAAATACATGCACTTTCCTAATTTGTCTAGAGTTTTGCTCATATTAGGAAGGGGATACCTATCGGATATGGTATTTTCGTTAAGTTTCCTATAATATATTACCAGACGCCATTTCTGTTTACCACTGGCGTCTATTTTTTTTTTTTTTTTTTTTTTGAACGATCCATACTGGAGCACTCCACGGAGAGTAGCTAGGCTGTATTATTCCCTGTTCTCACATATCCACTATTTGTCGTTTTACTTAATTTTTTTCTATTTGGGGATATCTATATGATTTTTTTGTGTATGGGTATATCGTCCGTTGTTGTTATTTTATGTTTAACTTGATTCGTGAAGGTTAGTTTCATGTCTTCTCTAAAAAATATATCTTTATACCAGCGTTGTCCACAAAGAGAAACAGATTCAAAATGTGTGTGTAGTGGTGAGTGCACTGGGAGAAATTTGCTGGTAAATGTATTGAATAATATTTTTGTATACAACATTTTTTATGTTTAATTAATAACATGAACTGAAGTATGAATGAAACATTAAAAAAATCAAATATTATATCATGAAAAAGATTAAGTGGAAATAAAAAATAAGTTCAATTACGATTGATTGTTTTACGTAATGTAAAGCATTTGCTTTGTCGAAAAATTTCAATTTTAAATAATGTATGTAGCCATTAGTTGGCTGCATGTTGCGGTATTTGTATTGATTTTACAATCACGCAAAGCTTTATTATTTTTCTATTCCAAATTCTTTTTTAATTTTGTTATAAGCTTATCTCTGTCCTCCCTGACAAACTACACATTTCTAAATGACGACTTTCATAATGACGCTTATAACTGTATGCACTTATTCTTTTTAATTTTTGATTGCATACAAGGCACTCAGCTTCATTAAAATAATAAAAAAATGGTTAATATGTAAACATAAAATTATTCCAAGTGTATTCAAATGCTGGAAAAAAATCATAAAAATACTCAGTTGTTCTTCTCTTTTTCTCTAACTTGTAATCTCAACTGTGTATTTTGTTGTTGTATCATAACAAATCAAGCGACATCAAACTTCTTGCTTAAAAGTTGGCATATAACTGAATAAAATTATAACTTTTGTACTCTTTGCAGTGCGCTTCGTCAACATTCCTGTTGTTTATGTGTAAATCGCGAAAATTGTTCAGCCCCCGGGGGCATTGTGTGCGCATCATTGCTTTATACCCACTGCAGAGTTTTAATAAATTTAATTTTTCTTCACTTTTTAAATGTTCTGTTCTAAGTTTTCCAAAAATGTCGGTATCCTCGCTATTTCCTACTGGAATTGTATCAAAGATAAAGGCTTCTATAAATTCGTGACAATCGTATTAAATAACTTTAAGTGGTTGTTTTAAATATAATATCTGTTGTTTGTCCGAGATGTTAGTAACTTCAAGCAGGCTATACCAATCGTTTGCCTGGCATATATCTTCCTGTATGTAAAGTGAATCAGTAATATAATGTATGTAATTTGGCTTAAAAAGCGATATGAACTTTAGCCTGTTCAAATCATAAGTATACAAAAATATTAAGTTCGAAAAATAATAATTAAAATATAAGTTGTAGTTAAGTAAATGTCTCCACACTTGACATCCGCCGGGATTTTTTTCATAACTTTAGAGTTATCGGGTACAATATGTTTTCCGGAAGAAAAATTTGGCTTAGATTGTAAAGGGATTATGGAATTTTGTGTAAAGTTGTGAAAATTTGTATTGTCTTCAATGTTTATGTGGTCTTCTGCTTCTTGGTACTGATCTAAGTTTTGTTGGTAATGGTAATGGTTCTAAATTATAATTTTTTGAAAGTTAAAAAGTTCCCCTCTGTTATGTTGATTTCCAGATGCCAGAGTTCTCACAGTTTGGTCAGTTTTAAAGGATCTTTGCGCTTTAGTTGATGGTTGTGCTTTTACATAGCCGGAACTAACGTCCATTAGCTCTGGGTTGCTATACCCCTTAAACGTATTGTTTCTAAATGGATTTTGTTTGTATCTTTGGTGACGGGTGTAATTTTGATTATAGCTTTGGTTAAAGGAGTTATTGTTCAATCTATGTTGTAAAGGTTGGGCATTAAAATATGAAGTTTGTTGGGGACCTGTATATTAGTTTCTGAAGGTAAGCTCATGTTGTTGCGAAAAATGTGTGAACCTATTATTATACCTATTTCCATTGTAAAAAGAATTGTGTGATCTTGGTTGCCATTTACTTTGAGTAGCAGTGGGATCTGTTTTCATGTAGAAAATATTTTGCTATTTAATGCTTCTGCTAATGATTCAGGTTTGGATGCTCTTATGATCGAGCCTAATGGTTCTCTTAACCCAATCAGAAAGCTGTTTAAATACATTTTGGAATAGAGTTCGTTTTTTGATTTCACTACCCTTTCATCTCTTTCATGTATTTGGATATTATAAAATAATCTCGCTTTAACATTTTTCTACATTGTTAAACTTTTGACGAATGTTATGTTGGTCTCTAATTAGAGAAGTTTCAGTCCTTTTGTCAGACTAGTGCAGGGTAAGGTTTTGTTAAATGTCGTACCGTACATGTTTAACACCTCGTTAGCCTGTCCGGTGATTTTGTTGCGTATGGCTCGCAATAATATTTGACCCTGAGGTGTTGCATCGTATGCTCTTATGTGAAGCAAAATTTCTTCCACATTATTAATAAATTCATTTAACAGGCGTGCGTTGCCTTCATATATTGGCAAATCCTCTATTGCATCTGGGATGCGAAGAGATTCAAAGGAGGGTCTATTTGGAAGATTTGGGACAGGATTTCCTACTGAGTTTGGTTGTTCGTTTGAAGGAGTAGCCATATTACTTGTTTCTAGTTGGAAGGATATATCTTCCGAAAGGCAATCTTCGGGAGTTGAATTAAGATTTCTACTTTTAAACAGTTTCCTTAATGCACTTGGATATGGTCTAAATAATATAATTTTTCTTTCTTTCCGTTTGTTCATCTACAAGCAGTACAGTAACTTCCTTTTTGTTTTATGAAAAATCAATAAAAAAAATTTTTCCTTATTATATATTTTTCCTTATTATATTATTAAAAAAATTTTCTTTATTCTTAATTTGATTATAAATAATTATTTTCGTATTCTTGTTTGCTTGTATCTTTTATTTAAAAAAATAAATCAGTTTAAGTATATAATTATGCATTAATTTATGTACATATATATTTGTATTTAGATACATGTATCTTTTAGTTATATTTTTTTCTTATTATTTTGTTATTTTATGTTGTGTTTATATACTCTTCTAACCTGGAGGGTCCGGCTTTTGGGCACCGCAGATTTGAATTTTTATTATAATGGAGAGTTCTTCGATAGGAATCGCAGTTTATTATATTTTGTTACGGCTTTGCTGGCCAGTTTTTTATAGATTTTTATTATGTATTATTAATTTATATTTAGTTTTAAACACACATCACAATTTTGACTCACCAAATCAAAAGCAGGGTTCTTAGCATACATAGTTATTCCTGGTGGTAAGAAGTTGATACCCGCCGATTTCATATCTAATTTTCTTCGATATTCCCTAGAAGTTTGTGATCTGTGATATTCCCTCACAGTTTCTTAGGTAGCATTTTAATTTTTCTTCGATATGCCCTTGAAAGTTTTTCAGCACTCCGTGATATTCCCTCACGGTCCTATGAATAGCACTTAAAGGATTTTTGGAATCCAGTTATAATTATTGTCACTTAAAAAAACAATTTGACTTTATTTCTTCATCACTTATTTACAACTGCATGTTTTATTTTTAAAATTGCTTTTATAAAAATTAAACTAGTTGCAAAAATGCTTAGTCTATATTATGTCGATTATTAATAAAATTTCTTGTTGTCCAATACATATTTAAATATATCAATTCCGTTTTAATAAAACTTGCTTATTGCTTAATTTGTAAGTGCATATCGGGGGTTTATACTCAAAAAGTGCTATCTGCATGGCTTGAAATTTTTAGAATAGCGCAAAAAACTGTTATTTTATCAAAGTGCAAGGGCTAATAACTAAATTTTGATGAATAGTACCATTTACAAGAAGACATCTCAATTCTACTAATTTTAATCAAATACAGTTATTGCTCTTGGACTTAGAGAAAATAACAGTTTTATTTTATCTACCATAATATTTAAGAATTGCAGATAGCACTTTTTGAGTATAAGCAACCGATATTTAAATATTTCAGTTTTTTTATTAATAAAATTCCTTAATGCTTAACTTGATATTTTAATTGGTGACATTTCTTAAGAATTCTGTTATTTATTAATCTAGCTATTTAGTTTTGGTGGTTTAGTTGGTGACTGTGTTGTTGTTGTTTTCAATGTTATTTGGGTTTTCATAACTCGCGTGACGTTATATAACTATAAAATCTTCGAATTTCGTAATCTTTTAGTATATCGTTGTCGTTTCCACGTATTTTTTTGCATTTTCTTTCTGCAAAACCCATCCCTCATCATAGAAGATGTTCGGACTGATTATAGTCCGGTCGTTATCAAGTTAAGGCATTGCTAACGAGAATTATTTTGTATGTGTATGTATGTATGTAGTAACTTGAGTTACCCTGAAGAAAATGTCGATGGTGAAAATGTACCGAGTCGCTTTTGACTTTCTCACCAGTACTACTCTACAATTATCCCCCATACAATACTTTCTGCTATAGACATTTAGCCTGTGCTTGTCATTGAAAATCTACTAATAACACTAAAACAATTGACTAGGTAGTGACTACATAGTTCTTATGGGAACATGGAGACATACCAACCAGACATTTACTGGTACATTTCTATACCTTACGTACATACAAATTTATGTATGTTGACAAGTTGTTGCAAAATCCACCGGAAATACACCACATATATTTTCCCTATTTTTTTTATACTGACATATAGAAGAAAAATTGTAGACAATGTAATTACTACTAGAATTTTAGTGTTGACATAGAGACATTTGACCGCAGTCTGACTGCAGGGTACTTTCAATACAAATTATAAATACATATCGATGTAACACAATATTGCACAAGTTTCATTAATTAATAAAATACATCAAAATAACTTGTCTTGCTACTAGGAGGTCTCAATTGAAGTGAAAAACAAAGCAACGATCTCTTGCGTATAAAACTGTAATCAAGTCGAGACAAAAGCGAAAGATTATTAAAATTTATGACATTTAAAATTCATTTCTGCCATTGGAAAAAAAGATACAAAAAAGATTTATAAAGTCATCTTAATTATAATAAAGACATAAAATGAATTAATAAAAACAATGAGTGAGTTAAAATGTTTTGTTTTCAGCCACGCCTCTTAACTCTAATCTCTCTCGGTTGGCTTCTCTTCCATATTCTCTCAAGAAAAATGTTAGCCAATACGGATTTCATCTTTTACGGTCAGCTGCATAATTAGAGCGTAACCAAATGAATATTCCAAAACCGTTTTTGGAATATTCATTTTAAATCTTAAGTCTACATGTGGTCCATCAATCGATTATGAGAAATTAAATTCAAAGAAGAACCATTCTATATTTGGAGAGCAACAATGGCTTCAGCAACAATAAAAACAATACAGTCGGCTGCTTGGGCTACAGCTGAATGTTGGTCTGCCTGCATTTGTAAAACAAAGATACTATTATTTGTCACACGGTACGGTTATTGCGCACATGCACTCAGGTACTAAAAAAAAGGAAAAAATATATTACTCTTACATAAATACTCGTATTCAGCAGTAACCAAAGATCATATCATATTAAATTTAAAAACACCCTCTATCTGCTGACCACAACTGCACAGTTTAATAATAAAGATCTGAAGAACGACGTTTACCTGTTAATTTTATTCCTTATTTTGCTTAAATTACTAATGAAAAAATAAGATAGAGGACACATATAATTTAATAAATTACATTCGATTGGTTGATTGTAATAAAAATGTTTTATTTGACAACGATTTATTTTGGTTATTTGTTTTAATTTTTAATTTATTTTGGGAGCCTGAATAAGTATTGTCTTTGTGCCAGCTAATTAAGATGCTACATGATGACGGGTTTTATGGATAAAAAGCAGTTTTAATTGCGTACCAAAAAGGTTAAAACAACAATAAATTTTAAATAATAATAATTTAAAAATTTTTATATAACAAATGTTTTGTTTTAAGAAAGAGAATTCATTTTAAAGTCAGCTTAAGCAACTCTGCTGTTACATATAAAACGCACGTATCATTTGTTTAAGCAAAGTGACAAACTGAACGCACATTCCGTACGGAAACAACTGCTTTTGCATTTTTTTAAACTCAAATAAACAGCAGCAGAAAATATTCATTGCTTTAAACTTTATGCTTTGCATAGACCCTTATGGGTTTTAAGCAAAAAAACTTAACAAAGCTATAATACAAAGCAATGTTAAGTAAAGTTGTATTCTAAAAAAATTATTATATAAAATTTCTAAAGTATGTCCCCACGTTTGTTAAAACTACTTTAAGTTGATATTTTCAAAATGTGTATTTTGTACCTCAAATATTTTTGTTAATATAACAGATATTGATTAATGTTACAACTGAAAATTAAGCTAGAAGTGTTAGCTCTTAGCTTAGATTTACTTTTTCCGTCATTTAATGGAAAGCATCATCAAATTATTCAACTGATTCGAAATACATAGTAAAATCCATAAAAGAATATTAAAATGAATAAAATTGTTCCGTGATGTAGATAAAATCAAAAAAAAAATCGAAAAAAGGTGGATATTTAAATACTCATTTTATTCGAATAAAAAAAATTGTGATAAAAATTCCTTGTTCATCATATTTTTTACTTTTACTTCATAGAAATGTTTATATGTTTTCCTTTCATGTCAGAACCTCATATTGTTTAAATTAGGCTGCTTTACGTCAGTGAAAATAAAAATTTATTTAATAAAATAAAAAAATATTTGAATACCCGAATGAAATTTTATTAAATTTTGTACATCATAAGCTGTGAAGTGGTTGTTGAACACGGTGGTGTTACCAGTATTTATTGTTAAATAACAAAATAATTAAAGTTGTGTTTTGCATAGGATTTCTTAACAAAGCAATGTTAGCTTTTAAGTGCTTGGCAACTAATATGAACTTTAAAGCTATAGTAAAATATGTTTTTGCATAAGGGGGTAAAACTTTTATTTTCAGTTATTGTTTTACAACCCTGTCGGGAATTTGGCTAATTTTAAACTAACTTTAAGCTAACTATTTCTTAAGTAGTACTGACTGACACTTGATTACTTCGCAATGTAATCAACTGACTACTTTAACATTGCGATGTCCTAGGTGGTAGTCAATTAGCTCACTCTGCATTATTTTCAGCTAACTTAAACTAGTAAGTCAGTAAATTAAAAAAAATTTCTGGGGTTCGAACATGTGTCATCACAATTTGTGTATTCAATGCGTTGCCACTCAGTTAAGCTACTATGTAAAATAACAACAGCAAATAGTTAACATAAAACTAAAATGAGTTTCAAAGTAGCTGAAAATAAATTTGTTGGCTCTAGTCAAATTCCACTACGTACTCAACTTAAGAATTAATTTTTTGTTTGTTCTGGATGACATTGCAGTTAGCTTTTAGTCAGTCTAAGAAAAGTTAACTATAAGTTAACTATTTTTGTAGTCAACTACACATTCTCCGATAGGGAATATACGTATACACACATGTGTTTACTTGTGGATATTCACTGTTTTAGTTTTTAGTAGGCAAAAGAAACCCTGAAGAAAATGCGAATAGTGAAATTGTAGCCATTTACTAGTGACAATGTCAGTAGTAGTACTGACCAGGTGTATTCCAGCCAATGGAATCATAAATTGACATTTAACATAAACTTGTCATTGAAAATCCATCACTACACTGTAGTACTGCTGAGTAAGTAGTTCTTTTGGAAAAATTGCCACCAAAGATTCACTAGTAAATTTTAGGGGATCTAGTCTACAATATCGATATTTCCTCGATAGATGTCATAGTAGTGATTTACTAGTGACAGTGTCAATAGTACTTCTGACTAGGTGTACACAGCCAATATGTATTAACATATAGCATAGGGTTGTCATTGAAAATCCACCAATATACCTTAGCACTATTCATTTACTATCATATGGAGACATTTGAACCAAAGATTCACTAATACATTTAAGTGACCCTCGTCTACAATTTTATAAGTGTTGGGGCAACAAACTTAAACACATACATACATATGTAATTTTTAACATTACTGCACAACTTTATTAAAATTAAAAAACAAACTATTGACGGGTTCGTTGACAATGTCACCAGAAATACACTATAACTGTTGTCTCTAACGTATCTCTCTCTACCCGCGCATAATAGAAAAGTTGTCGACATTTCAATTAGTGCAATTATCGTTAGAAAAAGAGTGTTGACATAGAGACATATGGCTCCGGACTGACTAGAGGGAATACATAAAACAAGTAATAAAGTTATACATATAATTATTTGTGAATTTTTAATATATAAGGAGATTCCAATAAGTCAATTTGATTAAACTGCATTAATCTTGGAGTTATGAGAAGAAACATAATTACTACAAAATTATGAAAATTAGATGTGCAGCTAATACTTGAGTGCATGTAAGTACATTGTGGCAACCTAAAAGTCACATCTGAATCGGTTAATTATTTGACGACTTATCGTTCAATTCTGGCATTAGCTTAAGCCAGTTTCTGCATATTATAGTTGGGCCTTAAGTATTCATACATGCATATTTGACGAACACAATTGTTAAAGTGTGATGCGAGGAATCAATCAAGCCATAAGGTTTGGTATTAATTCCTTCAATGAACTCCAGTATAATATTCACCTTAAGTCACTCTAATTACAGTTCGGACAAATATAATTACAGAAATAGCACTCACGCGATACAACATTGAAACTCTAGGAATATACACAAATTCATAAGCGGCTTGATTGCATGAGTAACGATCTAGACTTGGGTTTTTACTCGTAGCTTCGATATTAGAGATATTATTACATACACATATATCTTTCATTAGCGTAAAGCCCAAATAAAAACCGAATGAATGCATAAAACACATTAAAGAGAGCACACGCACATTTTCTTTTTTGCACTAAATATTATCCCCGTTATTCAAAAACGAATGGTAAATTTAAAGTTGGTTTAACAAACGAATATTGTATGGCAAAACCAGGTTTAAAGCATGCTTTAACTTAAACAATCGTTTTTGCATAAGAGCATATGAGTTTATGACACTTTTGTGACCATGTAAAACTATCGAATATGGAGAATTGGATATTTTGACAGAATAGAACAATATAATATGGTAGAGTTCATGCAATTTCATAGTACCCAATAAGTCAAATTCGTTGCTAAAATATCTTATATATAAATAATGGCTTCGTTAGACAAACTGTATCGTCTTACTTTTGAAGTTGTCGCATCGCTTAAGTCTGGATGTTAGTTAGTAAAAACCTGAGGGTGTCAGCGAAAGTGTCAGCTGTTACTTTACTTTGTGTGTGTGTGCATTTATGTAAGCCAGAAGTTGAAGTTGACGTTTGCTACGTTTGTGTTTTAGCATTAATTTTTTTATTTTTTTAATTCGAAATAATAATTTTATTTTTACTGAGGTATAACATAAGTTTATTTAATAAAAAAAATTAAAAATTAATTTTCTGTAGTTACTTTTATATGACAAAATAAGGTTTAAAATTTCCAGTTCTGAAACTGTCTGCTCGATTTTGCTGATTTGCAATATCGATCAATATGGGCCACTTCAGATGCATCAGTCCAAAACCGAAGTCTTCTAGACGTTTCCAGAGTTGGGAAACTTTAACTTTTATTCTTATTCAAAATTAACTTACTAAAATAAATTTTTTCTTTTTTTCCATAAATTAAACCTATCTTATATTCTTAAAAGAAAGAGATATGTGTAAGAAATCAGAAGAATCAAAGAGAATGATTCCAGGGTAGGGAAACTTTCAGTTTTTGTGATATATGAAAGTAACTAAGTCTACCTAATTTTTATTTTGTTATATGAAATAAACTTATTTTATACTTCAGTTGGAAAACTTTAACTTTTTTTATACAAAAGTAACCTACTAAAACTATTTTTTTTATTTTTCTATATAAATTAAACATATCTTATACTCTTAAAAGAAATAAATTGGTGTAAGAAATCAAAAAACTATAAAAGTATGATACCAGGGTTGGGAAACTTGCACTTTTTATGATAATAAAAGTTAAAAGGGCTAATTTTTTTTTCTTTATAAACTAGCTATATTTTTCGTCATGGAAAGAAAAGTTTGGTATAGAAAAGTAGAAATCTTTATTTTAGAAAGAACTAAATTACTACTAAAAAACCAGAAAAACTAAAATTATGGTTACAGAGCTGGAAGTTAATAAAAAAAACAATTTAGAGTGCTACATACATCTTATATACCCTTTACCAAAGTGCTGTTTATGTATTACAGAAATACATACATAAGCACATATATATGTATGTAGGTACATATTTATTCTGTGAAAAAAAATCATAATTTTTGCTCTAGTGCAATTTTTAGTAAGTGACCTCCCGGTATTTTTGGACTGAATATTTTTTTTGGATATTAGCAATAAGTTGAATATCGATGCCTTACTCTATCAACTTCGTATCTTAAAAAATACAAGTTTTCAGGAGAGAAAAAAAGAAACGGCTCATCTCTTTATACTTCGATGTTAGGATAAAAGTTCATATGCAATTATTAAGGAATCGATAACATATATATCATAGCTGTAATAAGTAAATGGATTGAAAAATAAAAATATTTTTATTTCAGTTATAGTTATTTTTTTAAATTAGAAATAATGAAAATTCAAACAATTATTATTTATGTGAAAAGCCAACACAATTTACTTATGTAACAACCATTGAAATTTTTATAAATTTATACATTGCTCAAAGTAATTTTTAGAGTAATAAATCAATTTACAATATCCGAAATAGAATTTTTTCGTATTTTTAAAACATAAGAAAACTTTTTGAATTTTATTATCCAAAATTTTAATAAAATTAATTTCAATATTATTTGACTACAAAAAAATCAAATAATTTTTCTCAGAATTTAATTTAAAAAAATCACAAGAAAGGGTTCCGTACGGGCACGAGATATGTAATTCAATACGAACAATATAAACTATAGTTTTGGAATTTTTTTCTTTTTTGGGTTTTTTCGGTTTTAAGCGTTTTTTTAGTTTGGGGGGTTTTTGAATTTATTGGCGCTTTCTGCGTTTTGGCACTTTTTTCACATTTTGGCGATTTTTTTTGGTTTTTGAAGTTTTTTTAATTTTGGCGATTTTTATTATTTTGGCGTTTTTTTATTTTGGAGATATTTTTATTTTGGCGATTTTTTTAATTTTGGCGTTTTTTTCATAAAGGTAATTTTTTTTTGGTTTTGGCAATTTTTTTAGTTTTGGCACTTTTTTTCGTTTTGAGGATTTTTTTCGGTTTTTGGCGTTTATTTAAAATTTTTTTCGTTTTGGCGATTTTTTTTTTAAATTTGGCGATTTTTTTTCATTTTGGCGATTTTTTTTCACATAAACAACTATTTTGGTTTTGGCGCAATTTTCGCGTTTTGGCGATTTTTTTCGGTTTTTGGCGTTTTTTTCATATTGGCGATTTTTTTCATTTAAACGATTTTTTCGAATTTGGCGATTTATTTTAGTGCTAGAATTTTTTTTTAATTTTGTCGATTTTTTTCGTTTTGGCTATTTTTTTAAATTTTTGGCGATTTTTTTCAGGCTTTGGCGATTTTTTCGGTTTGGCGATTTTATAATTTTTGGATTTTTTAGTTTTACCGTTTTTGAAAATTTCAAGAGTTTACCTCTCACGGTCTCCAAGATATAGCAAGTTGTCAAAATTACATAGTCAAAATTGCATTAACTGATGGACCACCCTTTAATTTAAATTTTTTAATATTTCAATGTTTATTGTTGTAGTCTATATAAAAATACACTAATTTTATAAATTTCAACTGTCAATATACATATGTACATACAATTGTATATATATTACATGAGATTTTAACATTTTTCGTCGCTCGTTTTGGAGCACCCTTTAATTTATAACTCTCATGTATTTGTTGTTGTAGTGGCCAAGGTTCTACATACTATGTCCAAATTTCAGGTTCGTAGCTCTTACGGTTCCTGAGAAAATACCGTGTGACGGACAGACGGACAGCGTAGCGAAACAATACGGTTACTTTTTTCACCTTTGGTGTACGGAACCCTAAAAACAAAAAGAAATACATATTTATTCAATTTAAAAATATATAATATATAATAAATAATATATATATATTAAATAAATATATAAATATATGTATATATATATATATATATATACATATATATATATATATATATATATATATATATATATATATATATATATATATATATATAATAAATAATATTTAAAAAAATCATATTTCAATTTAAAAATATATAATATATATTGTCGTAAAAATATTCCTACAGGGTTAATGCAAAGAACTATCTAGAAGTATTTAACTAAAGCACTTAACGTACTCACATATTCACGTGCAAGCACTATAGCAACAACAATTGTGTACAAAGCTACAGACATACACGTATACAAATAAAAGTGCGAGCACTTATGGTAACCACCCTGTACTAAAAATAGCACACTGCACTACCAACATACAAGTCGTTACTTTGAAAATTCAAAGACTAACGGCCAATCGAATCACCTACAAACATCTAGAAACGGCGACATGAATTTTCCCCATTATGCTAAAGACTGTTTGAACATCTGGCTACCAATAAACAAAACAACCATATCGTTTCTTCTGTGTTGGTCTTTGCTAAGTACATACATGCATGCATTTTGCTACGTCATCTACTTGCGAATATTCTAGATCCGGTTTGGTAGTATAAAAAGAGAGCTGCCATATGTGAGAAGTCAGTCAGTACAAATTGGAATTTAGTAGAGTCAACATCGTTGAAAGTAAAAGACATCGTGCCGTGGATAATAACGTTAAGAAGTAAATAAGAAAAGACAAGTTGTAATTGGTTTAGTAAAGAATAAAAGGAAGTTCAGTTGCAAATAAGAAAATCTTGTTGTTATTTATTTTTATTTTTGAGCAATCAAAAGAACTCACACGTTTAATAAAATTTAAACGTATCAATATATTAAATAAATATATAAATATATACAATAAATATTTAAAAAAATCATATTACAATTTAAAAATATATAATATATATATTAAATAAATATATATATATATATATATATATATATATATATATATATATAATAATAAATAATATTTAAAAAAATCGTATTTCATTCTATTAAACTTTTACGAATTACGGTATTTAGTTTTTCGGCATTATGCAAAAAATATACTGGAGAAATGTTAATGGTGAATTCGGGTGGTTAAAAAATAAAGAAAATTAAATTTCATAAAAAATCAAAATATTTCAGGCGATTCTGAAGAAGACAGATTTTGTCATGTGCGCCTGTGTAAACACAGTACAGTTCGGCCGATAAGGCAGTACTCACAGCTGATAGCTGATAAAGTTTTCGCGCCAGCTGTGAGTATATGCAACAGGCAAAGAAAGACAAAAAAACCAAACAAGTAAATAAAAAGTAAATAATAGGTTGGTAGAGGAAGGAAAGGAAGGGATAATCAAAAGTAAAACGGTAGGAAAAAAGGAACGGCTCCTCTTCCAGGAATGTGGATGATACGGAGTTGACTGCAGGCTGAAAAATAATAAGATGGAGACATGTAATCATTCTGATACTTACGGTGAGACAGATAACAACAAGTGGTGAAAAAGGTGTTGGTGTTTTTTTTTATTTCTAATATTTTATTAATAAAACTGTGAACAAAAAAAAATATAAACATTACCTTATATGATACATACAAATAATATCAGCAGTTAAATTTTGTGTATGAAGAAAATAAATAAAAAGCTTAAATAAATAAAGGAAGACAAATATTTCCGGACAAGCCAAAGATTCTTAGCTAAATCCAAAAGACATATCTGTTAAAAAAAAATCAACGATAATTACAAAATTATAAAACTAATAAAAGAATAAAAAAGGGAAATAAAACCCACACCCAACACACACATAAGCCGTCAGCTTAATAAGCCACGGATAAAGCCAGAGCAGTGAATACTTCACTTCAGCCTCTGAGGTTAAAGTCATCCAGCGTCACTAAACGCCCAGAAGAAGTCGCAAAATAAAATTGTAAGATTGTTCTATTATTTTTATTATTATTCAATTGCAAAAGAAAAAATTTAATAATTTTTAATTATACCAAATTGTGACTTGATTTGTAATTTTTGTAATTTTTCTTTCTCTATTAAATTTTTTTTTTTGTTAAATATAAACTTCAAAATTCCACTTTGTTGTGCGCGTTCAGCAGTCCCGTTATTTGAGCTCAAAGTAGGGTAGCTTCGCGTAAGGGCTCCGTTAGCCCGCGGTTTAGGGGTGTTTTTCTTTAACGGAAAATATTTCAAGGTTTTGTTTAATGTAAAATTTAAATTATAGTTTTTAAACAAAGGTGTTTGATTGTTTGTTTTAATGAATTAGTAAATAAATCATTTACATCTATGTCACATTGAAATTTCACGCTTTCAAATAATGGAGTAATTTGATAAAGAGAGGAGGTGAGTAAGGGGTAACTTGCAGCACTGGACAGATGTATAGGGCATCTAATAAAACATGAGAGATGTCATGGTAGGGTGGGTAAGAGAGCCTGACAGAACATCAGCCAGGTCCTCCTACTAAAATGACGGGTTGTTAAGGGGAAACAGCAGAGAAAAGGTGTTTGCTTCGCGCCTCACACTTTATGTTTTTAAATATTATTTGTAAGTGCTGGTATGATTTTTTTGTTAATGTCATGGGCAGCAGTAGCCACCAGATTGGCTGGCAAGAACTCCACTCAAGACGTCCAGCCCTAGCCGGTGCATTCGCCAGCATACCAGCGCTGCCAACAATCTGGCTACCCCAACATAATGCTTTTGTACACTTCGCGATAAAATTTTATTTCAAATTAATAACAACAAATTTTAATTCATATCATGAGGAATGTGAATGATTTATTTTATTCCTTTAACGGGAATAAAATTTAAGTTTAATTTAATTTTATGGAAAAATTGTAATAAAAAAAATCATATTGAACAACTATGATATATATATATATATATATATATATATATATATATATATATATATATGAATAAATCTGGGTTTATTTAAAGGATTTTCTTCCAAGGAGGGAACGATAAAGATGCTGATAGGACCAACCTTGAAAGGGAAATCCAATTATAACCACTTCCCAAGAAGGATTATAATTTAGGGGGTTAAGAGAATGAAAACCAAAGAAGGAGATTAGTTCTTATGGCCTTTCACTAAACAAAGGGGATATTACCTTGTCTGCTGGGTAGGGTATCGTCCAATACAATACAAATTCTCTTACTTTTGCTTTTGATTTGTGATTCGTCTTTCATTTATTTTCTATTTTACTTCAATGTTGTACATATGTATGTAAATAATATGTTCCAGTGTTGCACAAATTGTAATTATTAAAATCAATTTTAATGAAATTTAATGTGAATAATTCAAAAGCTCAAAGGTAAGTAAGTTTCTTTTAAATTTTTAGTCTAATGACAACCTCGGAGATTCTAATTGAAATTGGAAATTGGAAATTGGAAATATTGTACAAAATGTTCCAATTTTCAGATCCACAAAAGTGTTAATTCATTAATTCAAAAAACAATCCAATTATCAATAAAATATATAAAAAATATAAGTATAAAAACTTGTGCATGACATGGTCAGTTATTGTCCAAACGATTTTGGACAATATATATATATATATATATATATATATATGTATATATATATATATATATATATATATATATATATATATATATATATATATATATATATATATATATATATATGTGTGTGTGTGTGTGTGTGCCCTAAATTATAAAAGTGGCCTAAGTCATGTGCATTTTTGCTTCAAAATATCAAATAAATCTTTAAAATTTATATAAATTGAGACTAGTGCAACTCTAAATTCAAATGTTGCATAATATAAAAATATTTTTTAATTTGTTTAAATGTAATCCACTAAATATCTCGAGCAGTTAAATATATGACTTAGACCACTTTCATAATTAAGGGCACATATTAGTAGTAATAATACACTAATCTTTTCTAGTTTAATTATGAAACGCATTTATTAAGATACGAGTTTGCTGCATTAAGAGTAATTTTAATTCTTGATACTTGATGAATAAGTTACTCGTTTGTTGCATTCAAAGCTGTATAAACAAATAACGCTGTTATATCAAAACAATAAATTTCATCTGCTCCAAAAATATCTAGGGATAACAGCGCATCCTCTATTAACCGTCAAAATCGTTTTCAAATATTGCAAGATGACAACAACGAACCCGATGTATCTACGAACAAAACATCCAAGCCGCCACCAATCTATTTGAGAGAAAAAAATTCAAACGCTCTTATTAAAAATTTAATTTCAGTCATTGGTGAGAATAAATTTCACATCGTTCCAATAAAACGTGGTAGCATTGTGAAATGATTACTGAATTTGAAAAAAGTAAAAAAAGTTTATACACATATCAGCTTAAAATTGCTAAGGGTATGAAAGGCATAGATTCCTATGTTGCTCCCAAAGAAATAAAAGATGCACTTGTCCTCCAGGGATTTAAGGTAAAACAATCTTGTGCAAATGGCCTTGCATCGTTGCATGTGCAAAATAGTATAGTATATTAAACTCACCACTTAATAATTCTTAGTGGTGAGTATCAATATACTATACCATTTTGCACATGCAACGATGCAAGACCATTTGCACAACATTGTGAATTGGGATATTATATTATATCATACAATAGTTTGAAAAATATATGAAAAAATATGTGTTGGGTCTACAACGAAAATTTACAGTTGTGGAAAGACACTTTATGAGTATACCTGAAACTATCTCATCCGGTGTGCCACAGGGGAGTATACTGGGGCAATTTTTATATTTGATTTATACTTGTGATATGCCTGTGAGCAGTAGTATCCACACTTCTACATTTGCCGACGATACCGCCTGCCTTAGTATGCACGAAAACTCTGATGAGGCATCCCGAAAACTCCAGGAACACATTTGCCAGATGGAACTATGGTTAAACTTATAGAGAATTAAGGTAAATGAACAAAAGTGTGTTCAGGTAATATTTACCCTGCGAAGAGATACTTGTTCCCCAATTCGAATCAACAATCAAGTTGTTTCTCATTATTCACATGTAAAATACCTTGGTATACATCTTGATCGACGACTTACATGAAAACACCATATTGACTAAAAGCTAATACAAATGAAACTTAAACTAACTCAGATATATTGACTGATTGGTACAAATTCAACACTCAGCCTAGACTGCAAACTTTTATTATACAAGTCGCTCTTGAAGCCAATATGTTGTAACGGAATTCAGATATGGGGCACTGCTTCAGCTTCTAACGTCGAGAGAATCCAACGAAGGCAAAACAAAATTTTACGTTTGATAACATCGGCTCCATGGTACATCAAAAACTCAAATATACATCGTGATTTGAATATGCCACTAGTGATTGAAGAAATCGCAAAGTACGCAGGCAACTATTTAACAAAACTCGAGTCACATCCTAATCCACTTGCTCGTAATATCTTGAATTTTACTGGTTACATCCGCCTCAAAAAGAGGGACACAAGGGCTCTTATACTCAACACTCCATAGGGGATTGCGTGAAAATATTTTTTTTCTCTTTTTTTTGATTATCACTACTTATGTATTATTTATAACTATCACTAAGTTTATGTCCGACAGTGGTCGAGCCTAATACTTATATTTTAGATTTAAGATTTGAATACTTATTGTTAGTTCATAATTGAAGATACAATAAATAAATAAATTTATTTTAAAAAAATATCAAAACTATCCAATGAAAACAATATTTAATATTTCACTTGACCTGAAACGAATGCCCACTAAAGCGAAGAAATTTCTAAACAAAATTGTTCAATATTTTTCGTAAATCTAAAAAAATGCTTCGTACTTCAAACTTCTCTCTTTTTTTTAATAACCCTATAAAATAGTTTTAGTATTGTACCTGCATACCATATTGTTTTAATCAATAATCCATTATTTTACAAAATTGTTAAGTGTCTCAATTTAAACATCCCATTGAAAAAGGTATATAGCGCGGTATTATGTAAACGTTTTTTTCTAAAGAATTTTTTCGAATTTGTTCAGCACAAAGGAACGGGAAATGAAACGGAACATGTTCTTTAAATAATTTTATAGTTAGGCCTGTACTTTAGCGATAAATTTTATTTCTTTTAGCTTTAGCCTATATAAAATATAGTTTTGGTATTTATTTTTTTTGGTTTATGCAGGTTTTTTCGGTTTTAAACGTTTTTTAATAGGGTTTTTTAGCTTCGGCGTTTTTTCTGCGTTCTTGGCGTTTTTTATTTGGTGCTTTTTTAGTTTTGGTGCTTTTTTAGTTTTGGTGCTTTTTTAGTTTTGGTGCTTTTTTCTCTTTTCAGCGATTTTTTTTAGGTTTTTAGCATTTACTTTAATTTTACGATATTTTTAGTTTTGGTGCTTTTTTAAGGTTTTTTGGGTTTTTTGCATTTTGACGATTTTTTTCATTTAAGCTTTTTTTCAGTTTGACAATTTATTTTAGTGTGAGATTTTTTTAAAATTTGGTGTTTTTTCGCTTTGGTGCTTTTTTGGGTTTTGGCGTTTATATATTTTTTTTCATTTTATTTTTTTTTGATTTTGGCGTTTTTTCATTTTGTAGATTTTTATGCTTTTTGGCGGTTTTTTCACTTTGATGCTTTTTTAGTTTTGGTGTTTTTACATATAGTGATTTTATACAGTTTTTGGCGCTTATTTTTATATTGGCAATTTTTATTATCATTTTGGTGTTTTTTTTCATTTTAGCGATTTTTTCATTTTGTCGATTTTTTTCCAATTTTGTGCTTTTTTTCGTTTTGGTGCTTTTTTCTCGTTTTAGGAATTTTTAAAGTTTTTGGCGTTTTTTTTATGTTGTCGATTTTAATCAGAAATAATTCATAGTTAGGCTCAAGTTCAGTAATTTCAATTCTTATTGAATGAAATATTTTTATTAATTAATGTGAGTTTCTAAAGAAGAGAAGAAAAATTAAACTTAGACTTTAAGCTGGGGGAAATACCGATACTTTTCTGTGCAGCCACGCACTTCATCAGCACCCTAGTCTATCTACTTGGGTAGAGATTCTTATTAACATCAGCTATTTAACTTAAATTTACAATGAAACGGAATATGAGAAACGATTGTTGTGTATACAATTGATTTATCTTTGGTAAACACATTTATAAGTATCACTATTAATTTTCTGTTGTCGATTTTTTTCATTTTGGAGATATTTTCATATAACCCTGATGTTAGGTTAAGAAAATCTTACGAATCTTAGGTATGTGACCATTTTGATCCACATTGGTTTTTTTGATAAGTGCACAAATTTATTAATTTTTTTTCATTTTTTTAATAGTCTGCAGACAAATAAAGCTAATTTTCGTATCTTTTTCTAACCAGGTTTAAATTTTGTTTACCGACATAAGATCATCATTTTCTTATTGTAAGGCATCCACGAGCACTTTACCAAAAATAACAGCTGCTAGAAATGAGCAACGTCCAGCTGCTGCTAATCTAAGTGCGATAGCAAATGCATCATATGCAACAAATTTATATATAAAATTTGTAATTTTCTAACTTCCTTTACATCATTCATTTTTAAAAATTTTGCAGAAGTAATAGAATGTAAAAACCCTACATTAGCTAACGTTTTAACTTTACATAATGAACCAATCCGTTGTCAAAGCGAAAAGAAAACAAAAATTGACTAAAATGGTCTAAACCTAACAGAAGGGTTAAGCGATTTTTTTAATTTTTGCAATTAATTTTATAGGCAGATTTTGTAAAAAATTTCTTTTCTAAACGTTTGAAATTTGTATGAAAAATAACGAAAATTCGTTTCAAAAAAAATTTTTTACATACAAATTTCAAAACGAAGAAAACGTTTCTATTTACAAAATTTGGCCCTAAGTGCTAGAATTTTTTTAATTTAGTGATTTTTTCGTTTAGGCGACTTTTTTCGGGTTTTTGCGATTTTTTCGGTTTGGTGAATTTATAATTTTGGGAATTTTTTGTTTTACCGTTTTTGAAAATTTCAGGACTTTGCCTCTTACGGTTACAAAGATACAGCAAGTTGTCAAAATTACATAAACTGATAGAACACCCTGTAATTTTATTTTTTTTATAAATTTTAGTGTTAATTGTTGTAGTCTGAAAAATACAGTCATTTTACAAAATTTCAAGTGTCTATTACATACATATGTACACATAATTGTATATATGTGTATTACATTGGATTTTAATATTTTTCTATGCTCGTTTTCGAACACACTTTAATTTTTAACTTTCATATTATTATATTCAAATCAGCAACTCTTACGGTTCCTGAGAAAATAGCCTTTTTCTTAAAACATAAAATATGTTTAATTATAAGAAAAAATATTAAAGTTTTCCAACCCTGGAAACGTCTTTTTAATCTTTTATATTTTTTAATTTTTTTTTTTTAAATTAGAAACACCAATTTTATTCATACTGAAGTATAAAATAAGTTAATTTAATAGAAAATTAATAAAAACTAGTTTTTGGTAGTTATTTTGTATGGGAAAAAAAGTTTGAGTTTTCCAGCTCTGAAACAGTCTGCTCGATTTTGCTGGTTTTCAATAGCATAATTTTTCGGAAAATTTCTGACACACCAGTCGAAGAACGAAGTCTCTAGCTCTTCTGGGAGCTTCGGAAAACCGATTTCACGTACAGACAGACGGACAGACGGATATCGCTTGTTCGTCTTCCCTATGTATAAGGATCCAGAATATATATACTTTTTGTGTCCCTTATTAATATTGTGGGAATTACACACGGAATGGCAAACCTATATATATCCTATTACCATTTTTTGGTAAAGGGTATAAAAATTTGGTAAAATAAACCAAATGCTATTTTTTTCAGTTAAACATATTTAATGTTTTAAGAAGAAGAAATCTTTACTCAAGATTTTGTTATCTATATTAAATTTTTATATGTATATCTCACTTAAGAATAAACGAAGGTTTGTGCCATGTTGCGTATTATGCTCTCAGCACAGTTTTGTTTCAAATCGATGGTCTTTCATTTACAGCTTGTATCGAATTATTAATTTTTTAGTAAATGGAAATAGAAATAAAATTTATCGCTAAAATATATTAAAGAAAATGTTCCTTTTTATTTTCCTGCTGAACAAAATGGAAAAGATTCTTTAGCAGTATGGATCGAATGGGATGTTTCAATTGATACACTAAATAGTTTTGCAACATCAAACATTACTAAATACAGGAAAATATAAAACATGTTACGCTATTTTCTATGGAGGTACAATACTAAGACTATTTTAGGGTGATTAAATAGTAGAACGGTTTTGAACATCTCGAGAGCGAGTAAACAAGCCCAAATTTTCAAGTATTGTATTGACGTGACGTCGATGTTGACAACTGGAATAAGGTTTAATGTAACTTATCTCTTATATACTGAGTATAGAATAAAATATTCAACTATTGCTAATATCAAAAATAAAATATTTGAATCAAATTATTTGGTCGAAAAATATTGATATGTCATTTACTAAAAATTGCACTATAACAAAAAATTTTAAATATTTTTACAAAACAAATATGTATGTACATATGTAATTATGTATGTATCTAAATTACATATACATATGTACATACGTACTTCGGTAAAATTAAAAAGACGTTTCCAGGGTTGGAAAACTTTAACTTTTTTTCTTATACAAAAGTAACTTACTAAAACAAATTTTTCCTTTCATTCCAGGGTTTGGAAACTTAAATTTTTTGATATATAAAAGTAACTAGGTCTGATTAAGTTTTTTCTCTTTCTTTGTAAATATTTGTAATTATTTAAAGTTTTGGAAAAACAAGTTTGGTGCAGAAAATTATAAGTATAAAAATCACAGCTCCAGAGCTGGAAACCTTGCAGTTTTTTCTGGATATTAAAGTAACTACATAAAACTATTTTGTTTAATTTCCTTTTTTAACTTAATATGCTTTTTAAATGTATGTATATTTTTTAAGAACTACTACTAAATTGGTATAATGAATAAGAAAAATCTAAAAGGATGATTCTAGGTTATTAAATATATGTTTTGCATTCCTTTAGAAAAAAATAAATAAGTATTAAGAATTAGAAAAACCAAAATTATGGTTCCATTGTTGGAAAATTAAATGTTGTTTTGTATATAAAAGTAAATAGATTGTTTTTTCTTTTGTGCTTACAAATTATTTATACTTTGTTTTAAAAAGAAATAGTTAGGCATACAAATTACAAAAAGGAAAAACATATCCCCATACCTGGAAAGCTTAAACTTTTTCTGATATATAAAAGTAATTAAATAAAACTAATTATTTCTTTGGTAATTAAATATATTTCATATTTTAGAAAGAAAGAGATTAGTATTAAAAATTAGAAAAATTAAAATTGTAGTTCCTTATAACTTTCTTCCCCACCGTCGTTAAATTCTAAAATTTAATACATATGTAGTTAAAATCAATTTATGTCACCTCATATGCGAAGTTTTAGAATAAAAGATTCTTTAGATATCTACGTGCAAAAATTGCATATATTAAGACATACTCACTGACCACTGACACACTCATCAAATTGATGAAGCACTTCCGCTATAGCTAGAGGGCTGAAATTTGGTTCACAAGTATATCTAGGTGAGCAATAAACTAAAAAATCAATCTGAAAACACATACATTTTAGCCAGGAGGGCGGGGCTACGCCCATAAAAATTAAAATTTGTGTTACTGAGTAGAAGTTTGATACAGAACTAGTTCTTAAAATTAAAAAAGCAAATCTAAAGAGCTAAACGGAAACGATTTTATTGAAATTTAGTGCAAGGTTTTAAAATTTTTCGTTAAAAAAGTGGGCGTTGATACGCCCATATAATTTAAATCTCATATTTTAGTACATTTAGATAATTTATTTTTTTACAGATAAAATAAGCACTAAGTGAAAAAATCTTGATTTTGGAAAAGTGGGCAGGGTTACGCCCATAAAATTAAAAATTAAAAGTTGCACACAGGAGCTGAAATTGGATTTAAATGCAGGTCCAGGTGAGAAACCAACTAGAAAAATCTGAAAACCCGGAAATTGTAGTCAGAAGGATGGGGCTACGTCCATACAAATTTAAAAATAAAAGTTGCGCTAATGAGCTCAAATTTGATACACTAGTAGGTCAACGTGAAAAACAAACTAGAAAAATCTGACAACCAAAAATTTTTTATCAGAATGGAATGGTACATGCTAATATTTCTTGGAATTAAAAACTTAATATACAGCTTTTAACTCAAGCTATTTTAGTGAAACCTTGCATACACGTTGCGCATATGCAAGATTTTAAACTATCACCTTAAAAAGTTTATTTATTCAACTTTAATGTAACATATTTTAAAAACAAATTAGCATGAATTATAAGCGATACTCACAACAAAGTCGTGAGTTTAAAATAGTGAGCGGGGTAATGTTCATAAAATTTAAAGGTATAATTCGCTCTAGAGAGCTGTGAGTAAGTGTAGATGAGTAAGGCAATGGAAATATCTTAAAATCAATAAGCTTTATCCGATATGCGGGGCTGCGCTCTTAAACTCAAATTCGCACTAGAGGGCTGAAATTTGATACACAAATAAATCTATATCAGGAATCACTAAGAAAATTCTAAGAACCCAGAAGTTTTAATCAGGGGCGGGAACAAGCACTATAAACTCAAAATAAAGATAAATTTTATTGAAACTTTTAACATAGATTTCACTTATCCAAAGTAAAAATTTCCTGTTTTGAAAAGTGGTTGTGACTACACCCATAAATCTTAGCCTTTTCTTACATTTACTTCGGCTTAGTAGTTTTTAGTCTATTACTTCTGTATTTTTCATTAGCTTTTTCCTACGAAACTTTACATGAACCGTAAGCGCTAGCAGATAGCTGACACTTTGTAGACAAAATTGAGTTACTTAATCCAAAAATAAAACTTTGCATGCACATTCGGAACACCCTTTTGATTTATATGCTTTGGGTAAGCAAACTTTAATATGTAAATATATTAAGAAAAGTAGGCAGGGTCATGTCACTAAAATTTTCGTTATATTTTACGTATTTCTTTGCAAATTACTTTTACCAAATTGCTTATACACTGGCGGCCCATTGTAATGACACAATAGTGAATTTTTAAGGTGTACAACAACAGCCATCACGCTCTAACCCATTATTTTATGTAACTATTCCATTTTTAATTGGCACAATAATCATGAATAAAAATTAAACACATTAGAAATTTTAAGCTTAAAAAGCGTTATTATACAAAATTTTTCAAAAAGTGGTCAGATCCTCACAAAAACATGAATGAGAAAAACGCCAAGTTCCTATCCAAAATTTCGACTATTAATAGTAGTGAGATAAAAATGTTGACCAAAAATTGCTAAGCTGACGCTTGTTGATTTGCCTTTTTATTTTAGTCCAACATTATAATAATAAATGACACTTAAATAAATCCCACAATAGAGTTTTAAGCATTTATCCATCCATTAGCCAGAGGTCGTTCGTACATGTTAAAGTCTTTTTTGGGCTATGTACAAAATTTAACTCATGTACAAAACTGCAGTAAAATGTCTTTTAATTAATTGGTGAATGTATTAGGAAATTACCATTAAACACCTTGTGATTTTATACAAATTTACTGTTACTGCTACATCTGGATCTGTTGCTGGTTCTATGAATAAGTGGCCAAATCAAAGTGGCTGTTTATGTTGCTGTTCTAGTGGGAGGTTGGTGTTGGTCGTTGTCGTAGATGTTTAGCTTTTAGTATGTCTTTTAAATTGTAGTTTGTATCATTAGATATTAATTTCAGTTAAAACATTGTTTGAAAAACTACTACGACTAGACAGACGTACATATGTATGTATATGTAGATATGGTATACACTGAAATAACCATTGCTTTATAACAAGATGTGGCAAATAGCTATATCGGAAAATATGCGCAACTTAGTTTACTGAAGACAAAGATAAATATATTAACATGGCTATTCACAGAAAGTATTGTGACTGAAAAATAATCTTAGCTTTAACATTGTGACTAAAGACTAAAATTTCCGATTCTCAAAAAAAAGATTGTATTAACATACCTTTTTAAAATAAAGACTGGGAAGGTAGACGGTCATTATAATTGTGACAGACAAATAATTGAAATTTTAAGACCCTTTGATGACCAAAGAACGCAAATGCCATTATAAGTAACATTTTTATCTAGTTTTTATGCCCATGTAACATTACCAAAGCCCCATTTCAAGCAATTTGATGCCAATGGGCCAGTCTTCACTTTCAAGGATTAACCAATATGTGACACTTTTGATTAAAGCCGATTTTGGTGTTGAAATAAACAACAAACAGCTTTTTGCACTACCTACTACATTCGCAGATTTTACCCTTCAATATTATATTTTTACATTTTGTTGTTAACTTTTTTATTTTATTTATTTTCATTCAATATTCAACTGTCATATTTTTCATTTAACATAGAATGTAAAATATAAAATTTGTTTTCTGTGACTGTGTTACAAGAATACAAGATTAAGACCGAGTCACAAGAGTTAAGATAGAACTCAGTCATAACAAAAGTTGTGACCGACTTGAGACTTTTTCTGTGAATAGGCATGTTAATGTTGTTGTTTTGTTTTTGATGAAACTTTCAAAATAATCAAAACAAATGCAATAAGTTATAAAAAATATTACATTTATTTAAGTTTGATACCAGAAAAATAATAGGATATGTTATGTATTCCACGGGAAACGTTTTAAACGTGTGGTATTTTCATAGAATTGTTGGAAATTTGTACATACATATGTATGCATATACTTATAAAAACAATGCCATGGCAATTCCGAACTATCTAATTTCACGTAGAATGCAGAACATAGCCAATTGCTTTTAAACGCGCATAAAGTTAAAAGATCACGGTTACTGCTTTCCCGCATTGAACATTAAAAAAAATTGAGTTATTGATTGATTATACATATACATAAGTGCATGATTAATGTGAACTTTTCTTAAATTTGTTTTAAGTTTTTCGATATCTTGAATATATTAAGATATATAAAGTTCTTTTCCCCTTTTATATTTGTCTTAATAAATGCACTCATTAGACTTACTTGAAATGAAGTGAACAATATTGTTGTCATGATTGGCACATGCGACAACACAGATGTTTGCCTTTTTCTGAGCATCCTAATATTTTTTCACGTCGCACAGTGGCGTGAATTAAAAAAAAGTGGTAAAAAGTCCGCAATTTTTGAACTAGACAACCGATTTCGATGAAACCAACTGTTTTGGAAAATAAAAGTATTGAAATTTTTAAAAGCATATTTTGAGGCACCAAGTTATTTTTTTTGAAAATTAAATTTTTTAATTTTTGGCCCTGACTTTTTTTATTCGTTAGTACATAACTTCCTTATCACTTAGCAAAAATCAGTTTGTTTTATTGTTTTTGAAAGACTTCACTACGATTCATATGAAAAAAAATGTTTGATATCTCAAAAATTGTAGCAAGGAATAATTTTGCAATTTGTATTTTTTTAAATTATGAGAAAATTTTGTATATTTTGTCAAAAATTATTCTTAATTTTTTTTGGATTATTTTAAAAAATTATTAAATATTTGATAAAAACTTTGATTGTTTTTAAGAAAGGAGACATTGAAAAAGGCAGTGAATTGAATTTTGGAGAGTTTTTTTGGTGCACCCTACATGAAGCATTGGTCGAATACTAGCAATTTTTTCAAAAAATTCGATTTTCGGATGTGTCAAATAAAATTGCACTGTCGTTTTTGTAAATTTTTTAGTTTTTTATTATAAACAAACTTGTTATAAGTAACCTGTAAGAAACTCTTGACATCTTTCACATAAATGTAGGCAGGAGAGGAGATTTTCTAAAAATGCTAAAACTTTTCTAACACCATCTTTCCCAATAAGAAAAAAAGTATTATAAAATTATAAATTGAAAATCATTTTAAATTTTATCAATAGTATACATTTAGCTTTGCAAAATAAGAAAATTGTTCTCCTACCTTCAATACTTTTTGAAATATTCAAAATCCAATTTTGATTAAAAGTTTTACTTTCCTAAATTTTTATTTTTGTCTAAATTATTGATCTTATTGTATTTACTGCAAATTTTTCTTAATTTCTGTGTTGTTACAATAGTAGATAGAATTGTCTATTCAACGGTATATAATATGTATTCCTTTGTCATTATATCAGTCTTAAAATGCATACACAAATACATATAACACCTCAGGTAACAAATTACGTGTTTTAAATGATACTCAAAAAAGCCACATTTTTTATGAACTCTTGAACTCCATTATGGGTATGGTTTTACCTGATATTTGTATCGGTTATGTATTCGTAGCTTGTAAAATAGCTATATTTAAGCTGCGAATCATTTAATGTCATTATTTCATTTATAGCTATCACGGAGATAACAATTAAAAATAAATCGCTCTGCAAATTAATGTGGGAAAACCTCACTGATGGCAGTACTCGGTTGGACAAGGTAGACCAAATGATGTACATAACATCTACTACATATGGTTTATCTGTAAACACCGATTTATCCAAAAAAAACTTGAAATTTTTTTTTAATTATATGGAAAGAAGATACGAGAATGCAATAAATCAATTTCTAAATTTCAGAATAAAATTCAAGATTGGTTAGATATGGGACTATGTACGGAAATATACCCAAAGAAGTTTGGTCAGCCAAATAAAGATTACGATAACGTTCGACGCAGGAGGAAAATGTTAAAAAAGAAGACTTGATAAATACGTATTCGGAAAATGAAATCAAAGATTCATTCAAACTGATTTTAGCGAAGACTCAACGAAAAGAAATCGTAGATGTGCTACCAGTTGCGTCTCAAAAAAGATTAAGACGGATGGTGGAATAATTCTGAACTAACACTAATATACAAATGGGGATGTGATGGATCATCTGGATGTTCAGAATATAGACAGCCCAGTGCATACAATAATGACTTCTCCAAAGTTTTAATGGTATCGTTAGTACCATTAAGGCTTCGGCTACATAGTGAAATAACTTCAACAAGTAAAAATGCATTCAAAGATATGTGAGTAAATACTACTCCAGGCTCATTTTCATGCTGACCAATACGTTTTGAATACATCAAGAAAACAAAAAAAACAACTCAAAACCTGGTTGATGGTATAAAACATGAAATTTCTTATATGGAACCCATTGACATTCATATATTAGGACGAATAAGAACAGTATCTTTTAGACCTTATTTAACAATGATAGATGGAAAAGTTGCAAATGTAATAACCGATACAAAATCTTATTTAATTTGTAATATATGCGGAAAGAAAAATTCTGATTTTAAGGACATTGAGAATTATGCTCCAACTAATGAAGATGCCCCTAAACTTGGAATATCACCACTTCATGCTCGGATTCGATTCATGGAGTGCATTTTACACCTATCTTATGACAATAAATATCGCAGTATATCAGAACATCAGAACGTTCCAGTTGCGAAGAATTCTGCTTTAAAACAGGTACGGTTGGAAGAATATAAAATAATTCAAGATGAGTTTATGAAACGTGGCTTAATCATTGACAAACCTTTATATGGCTTAGGAAAATCCAATAATGGCAACACTGATAGGCGATTTTTGATGACCCTGAAAGCACATCTTCAATAACTGGTAATAGCTTTAAACTCATAAGACGTTTCAAAATAATACTGGCCGTCATAAATAGCAAAAAGTTAATTAATAAAGACAAGTTTGAAAAATATGCAAAAGACACTCTGATTCTAATAAATGAGTTATATCCATGGAAATCAATAACTCCAACCGTACATAAAGTGCTAGCGCATACAAAGAAATAATCGAAAACAACATTCTTCCTCTGGGGGAACTAACCGAAGAAGCACAGGAAGCTAGAAATAGAGATGTTAAGCAATATCGACTTTTTAATACACGTAAATGCTCTAGAGCTGCTGAAAATAATGATTTGATGCATCATTTGCTATTGTCATCAGATCCGGTTCTATAAGGCATAAGAATTAAATGGTTGCCAAAAATAAGTATTGAAATCGAAAAGGACGATCCCGAAGCAGAGGAAATCAATAGCTTGCTAGGCCATGATGTCTCAGATTATTTGAAGCACATTCTTGAAGTAAAACCCAAAACAACATATGTATGTATCCCTGCTTTTAGATACGAGTAATAAAGAAAATGAGACTGAACTTATTAAATATATTTTTAATACAATTATCAGAATCAAAACGAGAAATTTAGTTGTAAGTTTTTATACTCATACATACATATGTACATTGTACATATATCTCTTGATACATAAGTATTTATATTCATACAAACAAATATCTAATGATATATCTCTGGAATTCACTGTGAAATTATATTCAAAACTAAGGCAATTTATATTCGTTTAAAAAGGAGCTACATAAAAAAATTTCGTAATTTAATGTTCTAATGTTTAATTAACTACTAATTTTTTTTTTATATAAATAAGTAACTCAATATACTTGTCCTTGTAGGTATATAAATATGCTGGGTGTGTATATAAATTCTATTTTATTGTATTTAAGTAAAGAAAGTATTTAATAACAGCTTCAAAACTTCATAAAAAAATGTGGGTTTGTTTGAGTATCAGATAAAACATGTAAATTTTTGCCTGAGGTGTTATATTTGTGTATACATTTTAAGACTGATATAATGACAATGGAATACATTTTATATACCGTTGAATAGACAGTTATATCTACTATTGTAATAATGTAGAAAAAATTAACCCATGGTTAACCTTGCTACAGTGCTCCACATAAGTAGTAATATGTATATAATTTTCGTGAGAGCCCGCCTTACGTTAGTGCTTTTCAGAAGCATTTTTCTAAGATTTACGTGACGATATGTATATATTTATACATATGTATGTATATATATTTTTTGCATATAATTTTTTAGAGCAAAAATTGTCAATCAGCTGTTGTGTATATTTTACTGGATTTTACAATTTTTTCGTTCGCATACTTTTATATGCAAAATTTTTTATTGAGAGTAATTTCTTTAAATTACTCAGTATTTATTCAGTTACTGGATTTTACTGGAAAAGTACTCAAACACACCTACTGTGAGCAGGCAACGATATACATATGCATTCTGTGTATATCAAAGTCAGGCAAATACACACACATATTTATATTATTTGTATATTAGTATTAGGTTTTCATCAATTTCCCCTCAGCGGCGAACATTGCTTACCACATTACATCTCTTTAATGATATTTTCCACAATTTGGGTTCAATGAGGTAGTTTACACGAGAACAATTTTTAAGCCGCACAATTTTTGTTCTTTTCCAAATTAGACGAGACTTATTAATCTGCAATAAAATGTATACGTATACACAGCCTTGTGTGTGTTAGTGTTTTTCGTATTCATTTAACATTTGCTGTTTTTAAGTTGTGTGTGTATTGGTTTTATGCTGCTAATGCGAGGTTGAAGCAGGTTGAAAAGTTATGCAAACCACAAAACCACTCACTTTGCCTCTCTCACCTACAAACTGTCATGTTATGCCAGCACAATTATGCCAGTTCAAACCAGCGCAATGAATGACAGCTTACAAAGTAAGCGAGATTGTATTCGAACAGCCCACTGCCAACTTACAATGTATGTTAGCCAATACTGAACCTTTATGTTCATTGTATGTATACAAGGTGTGTATATGAGGTGGTGTGCATTACTGTCTCACATGTGTGCATCGAATCATCGCTTCTATAATGGACATTTTCGCCGCTGGGCCAGTAGTAAAAATACGTAATCGATAATATCAGTAATACTTAGTACCAGTCAGTGGTGGTTCATTCACTTATTTTACTATTTAAATTTAACATAAAAATGTCACAGAACGCGTAAGTGGTGCGCTCTCGCTTACAAAGTAAGCTACGACGACAGTACGTGCCACTAGTATTGCACTTACATTGACAGCGGAGTTGTAAGCGGGCATGATAATAAATTTACCCCATAAGTAGGCCAGTATTTTAATTTTATTTCAGAACAAACAGTAACTGAATCCTTGCTTACATCGTAATCGAAGTTATCAGTAACACATGATATATCAGATTACACGTACATTACAATCCAAGTACTTAGATTGCTCGCTTACGATGTCATACTGACGTCAGTGATTATTATTGAAGTAGTTCGCTTAATTTACCGTTGGATACTGCTATGAACACAATTGGGACAAACGACGAATTTCATCCACGTAGACGAATTCGCTTATAAGCATTCGCTGGGTAAATTCGTCGTGTGAAGCACAATAATGACGAATTTACTCATAGTGAATACAAAATAAAATAAATTTTTAAGTGAGTTCTAACAGCAGAAATGCCTATTTTACTGTGAGTTCTGAAGCTCTTAATGAAAACAATAGAAATAATAAATCTAATGAAAGTCTCTTTTTAACGGCGAAGCCAATTTTTCGTCAGCGATCAACTTCGCTTTGCCCAATACCAAATAGTGATTCATTAACTTTACAGTTGCCTAGTACTTCTCCATATAAGTCAGTAATATCATCCCCTTCAGGCTCGTGTTCATCACTTAATAAAGTTATCACTACAGATAACAGTAGCTCAAAACCCAAGGTACAAGCCGGAATGGACAGATACATAACCGTGGTAAGGCGGTAAGACATCATCTGCTCCAAAGATGTCTAGGGATAATAGCGAATCATCTACCAATCGTCAAAATCGTTTTTCATTATTGCAAGTCACCGACGACAAGCCCGCTGCATCATCGCAAAAGCCTTTTAACCCTTCTTTTAGGTTTAGACCATTTTGGTAAATTTTTGTTTTCTTTTCGCTTTGAAAACGAAATGGTTCATTATGTAAAATTAAAACTTTAGCTAATGTAGGGTTTTTACATTTTATTACTTCTGCAAAATTTCTAAAGATGAATGATGTAAAGGAAGTTAAAAAATTAAAAAAATACAAATTTTAGGTTTTGGACCATTTTGGTCCGTTATTGATTATTGATTTATGGACATGAAAAAAATTTACAGAATAAGTAAAAATTTTCTCAGTACATGTTGAAAAATTATATTACACTTCAACTTGCATATAAATTTGTTGCATATAATGCATTTGCTATCGCACTTAGATTAGCAGCAGCTGGACGTTGCTCATTTCTAGCAGCTGTTATTTTTGGTAAAGTGCCCGTTGATACCTTACAATAAGAAAATGATGATCTTATGTCGGTAAACAAAATTGAAACCTGGTAAGAAAAAGATACGAAAATTAGCTTTATTTGTCTGCAAACTATTAAAAAAAATTAAAAAAAAATTTATTAAATTGTGCACTTATCAAAAAAACCAATTTGGAACAAAATGGTCCCATACCTAAGATTCGTAAGTTTTTCTTAACCTAACAGCAGGGTTAAGCCACCACCTATATATTTGAGAAAGAGAAAAATTCTAACGCCCTAATTAAAAAATTAATCTCGGCCATTGGTGAAAAAGCATTTCATTTTAATTTAATAAAACGTGGTAACATTGACGAAACTAAAATTCAAATATACCAAGAAAAAGATTTCCGCAAAATAGTGACTGAATTCGAAAAAAATAAAATAAGTTTTTATACGTACTAGCTTAAGAGTGCCAAAGGTATACAGATTGTAGTGAAGGGTATTGACTCTTATGTTAATCCCGAAGAAGTAAAAGATGCACTTATGTTAACAACATAATCAATAGGAAGAAGATCCCCCAGCCTCTACTTTGTGTTGAACTGGAGCCGAATAATATACAGCTGAAAAAAACGAGACACACCCAGTTTATAGCCTAAAATACCTCTTATACCGAAAAATCATAGTTGAAGAGCCACATAAGCGATCAGGTCCCGTACAGTGCCATAATTGAAAAGAATATGGCTATACAAAAACATACTGTAAATTACCCACTGTTTGTGTTGTGTGCGGCGAATTACACGGCACTGCTAGTTGCAATAAGCCAAAAGATCAAAGTGATAAAAACTGCAGTAATTGTGGAGGTAATCACACCGCTAACTACAAATGTTGTCCTGTGTACTCTTTTGTCAAACAGACTATGGTGCGAAAACCTAAATTAGCTCCATCTCAATCAACAAACGCTTACTCCGCCACTTTTGCGTAAATGAGCCAACCAGTTACTTCCCGTGTATCGTATGCCAATGCTGCTAAAACAAATTCTATTCCCCCACAAAATGTTCCACCTCCAAATAATTCAACGAATGCAAACTCAAGCTTTAACTTTAGTCGCCTTGAAGCTACTATTGACAATTTGGTGCAAACTATAAACAATTTTACAACAAATATGACTAACATGATGCAAGAAATGCTGAGAATGCAGAATACTCTGCTTCAAGCATTAATTAACAAGCCATGAACACGTTAAAAATATGTTTCTGAAAAGCAAACGGCATTCGCCAACATAAAAATGAACTCGAGCACTTCCTTGGTCTCTGAAACACATTTGACTTCGAGAAGCTTTTTCAAAATAAATGGCTACACTATGTATGATACAAAGGACCCTAGAGGGAGAGCATGCGGTGGATCTGCAATTCTAATTAAGTCAAGACTCAAGCACTATATCTATTGACAACGTTAGTGAAGAATATATGCAAGCTACGAATATTTTTGTAGAAAATTTTTGTTCTAATTTCGTAATATCATCAATTTACTCACCTCCCAGATTTTCAGTTACCGAAGATCAGTATGAGAAGTTCTACAAATCGCTTGGATCTTGTTTCGTGGCAGCTGGAGACTACAATGCAAAGCATACGTACTGGGGATCGCTCCTTTTAACACCTAGAGGTCGAGCTTTGTTTAATACAATTTCAAAAATGGGCTTAGATGTTATTTCGCGTGGGGAGCCTACTTACTGGCCTACTAACGTACGAAAAATTCCGGATGTTATTGATTTTGGTGTCATGAAAAATATTTCTAGGGATTTAATTAACGTTGAGACTTCTCTAGATCTCTCGTCCGATCACTCCCCCACTATCGTTACAATTTGTAACCCACTAAGAAGTTAATTACCTCACCCATATATGAAGATGACCAATCGTGTTAAATGGCTGAGATTCAAAAAATATATTAGTAGTCATTGCACGAAAAATACTACGCTAAGAACACGCAATGACATTGAAACTAACATTGCCAATCTTAACGAAAATATTAAACAGGCTGCTGAACATGTCACTACCTTCTATCCGCAGTCTGGTTTTAATAAAATTTATTCCAGGGATATTGAACATCTCGTGTGTGAAAAAAAGAAGAGCTAGAAGGGGATGACAACAGCACAGATCACCCCAACATAAACTCAGACTTAAAGAATGTACTAAACAACTTCAAGAGTTGCTTGCGTCTGAAAAAACTGCATCTCCTAAAAATTATCTGGAAGGCCTTGATGTCACACCAGCATCTAATTACTCTTTGTGGCGCGCTGCTAAAAAGTTTAAAACACCCGTTGAGTTTAAGCCACCTCTGCGCACATCTACCGGAGGTTGGGCAAGAAGCGATACTGAAAAAGGTAACATATTTGCTGAGCATTTAAAATCCGTATTTACACCAAATACATGGTCCGGTGTTGCTGATTTGCCGAGTGTAGTTGCTCTACCCCCTCGACCCTTAAAATTTACGATGTGTGATATACAAAAACTAATTGCCGAACTCAACCCGAAAAAAGCTCCCGGTATGGATGGAATTAGTAACCAGATGCTGATTAAGTTACCTCGTACTGCAATTAGAATCCTTTTATTCATTTCTAATGCCATTTTACGACTGGAGTATTATCCAGACTGCTGGAAGCTTGCCAAGGTTAAAATGATTCCAAAGCCAGGTAAAGATCTTTCCAAGGCTGAGTCATATAGGCCAATAAGTTTACTGTCAACAATGTCAAAGCTTTTTGAAAAGCTACTCATGACAAAATTGTCTTCAATTTTAACTGATAATGGGTGCATCCCGGACCATCAATTTGGTTTTAGAAGCCAGCATAGTACCATTGAGCAAACGCATAGATTGGTTCAATTTATCAGAAAAACATTTGAGGAAAAGAAGTATTGTTCTGCCGTGTTTATTGATGTTTCTCAGGCATTTGATAAAGTGTGGCATGAAGGCCTGATTTTGAAATTGAAGACATACTTACCAATAAACATTCTAAATCTTTTGGAAAGTTACATTCTTGCACGAAAATTTACAGTTGTGGAAGGACACTTTATGAGTATACCTGAAACTATCTCATCCGGTGTGCCACAGGGGAGTATACTGGGGCCATTTTTATATTTGATTTATACTTGTGATATGCCTGTGAGCAGTAGTATCCACACTTCTACATTTGCCGACGATACCGCTTGCTTTAGTATGCACGAAAACCCTGATGAGGCATCCCGAAAACTCCAGGAACACATTAGCCAGATGGAACTATGGTTAAACTTATGGAGAATTAAGGTAAATGAACAAAAGTGTGTCCATATAACATTTACCTTACGAAGAGATACTTGTTCCCCCATTCGGATTAATAATCAAGTTGTTCCTCAACATTCACATGTGAAATATCTTGGTATACACCTCGATCGACGGCTTACA
This sequence comes from Tachina fera, assembly GCA_905220375.1. Taxonomy (NCBI): domain Eukaryota; kingdom Metazoa; phylum Arthropoda; class Insecta; order Diptera; family Tachinidae; genus Tachina; species Tachina fera. The sequence continues at coordinate 95,676,568 of LR999963.1, forward strand.
TGGAAACATCACATTGACTATAAGTTAACTCAAATGAAACTAAAATTAAATCAGGTACATTGGCTGATTGGCAGAAATTCAACACTCAGCCTAGACTGCAAGCTTTTAATATACAAGTCGATTTTAAAGCCAATATGGTGTTACGGTATCCAGTTATGGGGCACTGCTTCAGCTTCCAATGTAGAGCGAATTCAACGAAGACAAAACAAAATTTTAAGGTTAATAACATCTGCTCCATGGTACATTAAGAATTCAAATATACATCGTGATTTAAATATGCCACTAGTGACTGAAGAAATTGCAAAACACGCAGGCAAATATCTAACAAAACTCGAGTCACATCCTAATCCGCTTGCTCGTAATATTTTCAACTTTACTGGACACATCCGCTTAAAAAAGAGAGATACAAGGGCTCTAATACTAAACACTCCGAATGAAGTTGCTTGAAATTACTTTTTTTTTAATTATCACTATTTATGTATTATTTACAACTATCACTTAGTTATGTCTGACATTGGTCGGGCCTATTAATTATATGTTAGGTTTAAGATTTGAATACTTATTGTTAGTTCATATATGAAGATACAATAAATAAAAAAAAACATGCAAAAAAAAAAAAAAAAAAAAAAAAAAACTTTAACTGATAGTGGTGCACACCGGACCATCAATTTGGCATTAGAAGTCAGCATAGCACCATCCAACAAACGCATTGATTGGTTCAAGTTATAAGAAGAACATTTGAAGAAATGAAATATTGTTCTACTCTCTTTATTGATGTTTCTCAGGCATTTGATAAAGTATGGTATGAAGGCCTCATTCTAAGATTGAAGACATATCTACTACTAAACTTTCTAAAGCTATTGGAAACTTATATTCTTCATGAGTGTGCCCGAATCTATATCCGCCGGTGTGCCACAGGGGAGTATACTGCGCCCAGTTTTGTTTTTGATATATAGCACTAAAATCCTTACATCTACATTTGCCGATGATACAGCCTTCTTTAGCATGCACGAAAACTCTCACGAGGCATCCCGATATCTTCAGGAACATATTACCTAGCTGGAACTATGGTTAAAGTTATGGAGAATTAAAGTAAATGAACAGAAGTGTGCGCACGAAACATTTACTCTACGAAAAGATACTTGTTCCCCCATTAGAATTAATAATCAAATTGTTCCTCAACATTCACATGTTAAATACCTTGGTATACAGCACATTGATTTTAAGCTTACACAAATTAAACTAAAATTAACTCAGGTACATTGTGTAGGTTTCTCATATTTACTTGGTTTTGCTTTCCTAATAAACAAGAACATGAACAAATAAAAGCGTCTTTTCAATTCAGTGTTTTATTAAGAAGTAAGAACCAAAATGTAAAATAACATACGATTAATGTTAGAAGAATAGAATAAACACAAATTAGAGTTGCCATCTTGTAATAATTTCAACACCCTTCCACAATCCAAATTTGTGCCCTGACAAAAAAACAATTTAGTCAATAAAGACCCACCATTTTTACAAAATTTAGTGTGCTTTCCTTTTAATAAGCATTTTGTAAGGACATCAGCCACCATGTTATCTGTAGAAACATACTTCAACTAGATTTCATCACTTTCCACTACCTCCCGTACAAAATGGTACCTTATGTCTATATGTTTAGATCTCGAATGATACACAGGGTTCTTTGCAAGTTGTTGTGCACTCAGGTTATCACCGTGTATTGTAGTAGAAGCATTATTTTTTAAACATCCAATTTCACGTAAAAATCCTCTTAGGTAAATGGCCTCTTTAGCCGCAGTTGACAATGCCATATACTCTGCTTCTATACTACTCAATGCGACCGAGTGCTGTTTTTTCGACTCCCAGGAAAACGCACATCCGAAAAGATAAAATGCAAAACCTGTATGTGATTTACGATCTGACATATCTCTTCACCCATTCTGCGTCCACGTAGCCATTTAGCGGAACGCCAGTAGTCTTGTATTCCAATTTAATTTCACTAGTGTTCGCTAAATAACGAAAAACGTGTTTAACACCACCCAAGTGTTCGTTGTGTGGATTTATCTTATGCTGCGCCAATTTCTTTACTGCGTGTAAAATGTATGGTCTTGTCACTAGTGCAAGATACATGAGGGACACGTTCAACGATTGATAAGTTTTGGGATCAACTTTCGGACAATTTTCATCTGTACAAATTAATTTACTTCCCGGGTCCAATGGTGTTGTTGCAGGTCTGCAATCACTCATACCGTAATGTGCTAATAATTGTTTTATATATTGTGATTGATCAATAGCAATAGATCTAGTTTCACCTTCACGAGAAATTCTCATACACAAAAATAGCTTAAGTTGGCCTGCATCCACACATTCAAATTTGTTCATTATTATGTCCTTAATATGTAACATATCGGCTTTCGACTCATATCCTGTAATGATGTCATCAATGTAAATAACAATTATACATAATTTACCTTTCTTGTGCACGAAGTATAAACACGGTTCATGGTCATATTTCTTAAAACCAATCTCCTCAAAACGGAATCAATTTTGGAGTTCCACTCCCTTCCAGACTGTTTCAAACCGTAAATAGCTTTGTTAAGCTTTAGTACCGCACTAGGACGCGATTTAACAACATAGCCCTCTGGCTGTATCATGTATACGTTATCAGTTAATTTACTGTTCAAATATGCAGTGCAGACGTCTAATTGATGGAGATACATTTTCTTTTCTGCAGCAATTGCTAATAGCATTCTTATAGTTGCAAAGCGATACACGGGAGAAAATGTTTCACAGTAATTTACTCCATATTGTTGACTACACAATACAAGACGGGCTTTATATTTTTCAATATTACCACGCTTTACTGCAAACACCCATTTACCGCCTACCGCTTTTATACTCTTTGTCCATAGCATCAAGCCAATACTCGGATTCAATACTGTTCAACGCTTTAGAAATGGTTTGTGGCAATACAAAACTAGTAGAACTGTTTAAATTGTTGAGCACATTATAAATTTTCTTCGGGCGGACACGTCTACCATGCTCAATTCTTGGTCTACCACGCCCGATAATTGCTTCATCGCCGGTAAAATACTGCAAGTCTTCCATATCGTCTTCGCTATCATACTCTTCACTTTGACTTTCGTCCTTTGCTTCTTGATTAGTAGTAATACCTTCATTTATTGGATCTTCAGAACACACTTCGTCAATCAAATCAAATGATACAGGTTAATTGTTGCTTTTCATAGAGTCTTCTTTGTTAAACAAAACATCTCGCCTTTTGATTACTTCACGTGTATCAGGGTTATAAAGTCTATATGCCTTGGACGTTAATGAATAGCCTATCATACGATACTCTTTACTTTTTGCTTTAAACTTGCTATGATGAGTCTTGTCAAGAGCTACCGCTTGGCATCCAAAAGTTTTAAAATGTTTTACTGAAGGCACCTTACCATACCAAACCTCATAAGGGGTTACACACGCTAAAGCTCTTGTTGGTGATCGGTTTCGAATATATACAGCTGTTGCAATTGCCTCTGCCCAAAAAAATTCACTCATGTTAGAATACATTAGCACGCTCCTGGCCATTTCAACCAAAGTCCTGATCATACGTTTGGACACACCATTTTGGGCTGGACTATATGGTACAGTAAGCTGTCTTTCGATACCGTTGTTTTCTAAATATTTATCAAATCTCTTATTGACAAACTCACAGCCATTATTACTTCTTATCATTTTTATTTTACGCTCTTTTTGCGTTCTATCATGTTCTTGAATAAAATAAATTTATCAAACGCTTGGTCTCTTGTTTTCAAAAAATAAACAAACACCATCCTTGACTTATCGTCCGTAAGAGGTCCGTGTGTCTAGATCTACTTTCTGATGCCTGTGGATATGATTGTGTACAAATTTTGGCCTTCATACATGTAACACATTTTTGTTGATCAGCAAAATTTTCTTTTTCAATACCACTTACCATTTTCTTAACATCAGATAAACTTTTATAATTCAGGGGTCCATACCTGTTATGCCACAGTACCGCAGAAAAACTTATGTTCTATACAGAACGTTCGATAACATACAGCTTATGTTTTCTTTCAAATGTTAATGTAACACCTTGTTTGTTAAAAATACTTGCTACATTCTTGTCGAATTTTACATCAAATCCTCTCTGTGTTATTTTGTCAACAGACAAAAAATTTCCTTTCATTGCCGGTACATAAACAACATAATTAAAAAAATATTCGCAATTGTTAAAGTTCAACTTGATTTCTCCAACACCCTCAGCTTGAATATACTTGTCACCAGCTAGTTGTATAGTTTCTTCATGCTTCGTAAACTTTGTAAATATTTTTCTGTCAGAACACATGTGTGCTGTTGCGCCACTGTCTAAAACGAGTGTGTTTGTATTGATAATTTTCGCCTCTGTCGCTGCAAGCATCGTCAATGCATAATACTAGGAACACAACTGGGACGAACGACGAATTTTTCGGTGCGAGCTTTCGTCATAAAAAATAAAACAAATGTGTGCATATGAAAATAAACACAACACCGCCGTACAACGAAATTCGTCGTGCGCGACAATCTTTGAGATAGATTTATTTCTGTTTTTTACGCCGACGAACGACGAAACACATAATTGAGAGAAAATTCTCTCCCTCTCTCTCCGTTTTTGTACACACTACAACAAACTTTATCAAATATAAGAGAAGAATTCGGTGAGTAAATTCGTCGTTATTGTGCTTCACACGACTAATTTACGCAACGAATGCTTATCGACGAATTCGTCGACGTTCCAATTGTGTTCCTAGCATAACTTCGTTCTTTCTCTTCTTCACTTCTTTTTGCTGTACATTTTGCTGCTACATGACCGTGCATTCCACACTTAAAACAATTTCCGTTGAAATTTTATTCTTGTATGGTGTATTGAAGTTTTTATTGTTGTTGGTGTTGCTGTTGTTGCCTTTGTTAAGCAAAAAATGCTAACGGTCCGTTATTTTCATCGGTTATTTTTTCTTCACATCTGCGTTCCCCCTCCTCTAACAGCTTCACCCACAAAGCTTTAAACGATGATAATTCGTCTCTTGTATCCATGGCCATCACAAAATTTTCATAAGATTTTGGCAAACTGGACAGTAAAATAATTACCTACAGCTCATTTTGTATTTCAATATTGACCTCTGATAATTTCTCCACAATATCAGTGAACGAATTTAGGTACTCAGGCATACTTGTGCCAGCGTTCATATTCAATGGCAATAATTTTTTATATAGAGTTACCTTGCAAACTGGTCCACTTGGTTTATGGATTTCTTCTAGACGTTCCCATGCCTCAGACGCTGTAGTGAGGATTCTTATTTAGTTTAACTGGGATGGCCTTACGCTCAACACTATTGTGGCCAGTGCCTTATCATCGGTAGTATCCCATTATACATCACCAGCTTTCTTTTCGTATTCGCCACTGGCAGCATTCCATACCCCAGAATGTATGAGAACACTTTTCATTTGGACGTTCCAACAGTCATAGTTGCTGTCATCAAGTTTTTCTATTTGGTACAACGTACTCATGTTGTCCTTTTTTTAGTTCTTAATCACTAACGTTTTCAATTATACAAAACAAAAAAACTACAAAAAAATCACTTGGGTCCTGGGCCCATAACCTGTAGGTTTATTATATTTACTGGGTTTTGGTTTTCCAATAAACAAGAACATGAACAAATAAAAGCGTCTTTTCAATTCAGTGTTTTATTAAGAAGTAAGAAATAAAATGTAAAGTAACATACGATTAATGTTAGAAGAATAGAATAAACACACATTAGGGTTGCCATCGTGTAATAATTTCAACACATTGGCTGATTAGTAGAAATTCAACTCTCACTATAGATTGCAAACTTTTGATATACAAGTCGCTTTTGAAACCTATATGGTGCTATGGAATTCAACTATGGGGCACTGATTCAGCTTCTAATGTCGAGAGAATCCAACGAAGGCAAAACAAAATTTCACGTTTGATAACATCGGCTCCATGGTACATCAAAAATTCAAATATACATCGTGATTTAAATATGCCACTATTGATTGAAGAAATTGCAAAATACGCAGGCAAATATTTAATAAAACTCGAGTCACATCCTAATACGCTTGCACGTAATATTTTGAACTTTACTGGACACATTCGCCTAAAAAAGAGGGACACAAGGGCTCTAATACTCAGCACTCCAGATGGGATTTCTTGAAAATACTTTTTTTTTCCTTTTTTGATTATCACTACTTGCGTATTATTTATTACTATCACTGAGTTAATGTCCGACAGAGGTCGGTCCTAATAATTATATTATAGATTTAAGTTTTGAATACTTATTGTTAGTTCATATTTGAAGATACAATATATAAATACATGTATTAAAAAAAAATAAAAATAAAAAATATTTTATAAAGTTGTTTGTTGTGTGCAGCGATGCTAACTTAGTGCTTTTGGCACTATTTTGAAAGTTAGTGCCAAACTAAGAAAAAGAACTAAGTAGTGTTTTTAAAAAATTTTTGTATATCTTAAAATTACTTTAATAAAAACTTGGTGTATTTATTTTTTCAGTGTAAAGCATCTGATATATTTCATTAAAGATTATAGTATTTCAGAAAAAGAGATTAACTTAGAATATATTAAACATTATTAAACTTCACTCGTTTGAATCTGCACTTGTTTTTCACGTTAGTGCTTTTTACACTTTTTACGCTTTTCAGATCTCAACATTACGCTTTTTTGTGCTTTTATGAAGTTTTGATGTGCTTTTAGAGTCAAAAAAGTTGGCATCACTGGTTGTTTGTACAAATACAGAGAGACTGGGAGTGGAAATTGTTTTTTCTTTGTTGGTCGGCGTACAAAATAGAAATTAATTTATCTCTTTTTGCTGTATAAATTTATTAAATTTGAACTTTAATTTCGTTCTGTGTGCTTAAAAAAACTAAACAAAAATCTAGGACATGCGTGTACAACCTCATTCGTCGATTGCTCAACCTTTTACAACCTTTTGAAAGCTCTTCTTAGAAACACACTTGAAAAATAATTCAATTTGTTGTGAAAAATTTATTCCTTCTGCTGAAATACTAAACTTCTTAATACATGTAATATGTACAACAAAGTTTCTGAGACTGGTGAATCAGAAGATTTCGATTCTGAAGTTTTTGAAATGGTAAACTTTGGTAAAAAAAATTTTATATTTTGTATATTAAACTATGTGTAATTTTTTCTTTACAAGTTTTTTATAAGTGCAAATTAAATTTATATGAACGTAAATATACTCGTATCTATCGATATAAATGAATTTTATTGAATAAATATGTTATTTTTGTGATTATTTTTCAAATAAATTTAAAAAAAATTAAAAAAATTTTATTTTTTTCACAAAAGAAAAAATTTTTATAAAAAATATCAATTTGGGGATTTTTGGGGATGAGAAATAGAAAATTGGGGATAAGCTCTAAAAAAAAAACTGGCAACACTGGACGAAAAAACAAAATTGAGAAAAAAATCCTCTCTCTCTCTGTTTTTGTAAACACAACAACCATGATACAATTATACTAGGTACATGCACAAGCCCAGCCTGTCACTGTATACATTGCAGATAATTGTCAAACTTTGTTTACAAGCTGCAAAAATGTTAATGTATGTGTGTGAATAAAATGGTTACAGTGTCGCAAATGATGTTACACATGGCTGTATCTCCAAGTACACATTGAAGAAAATTACACTACACATCTTTTGTGTAGGTTAAAATTAAACCAAAAATAAATAAAAATAGAACCCAAAGTAGAATTACACACAGATTACACAAGAATTTAATAATATAGGATACACATGTGAGTAGAAATTACACATTACATACAGCGTTTCCACAACCAAAATATTTTTGTAACCAAAATATTATAAAAAAGTAAGCAAAGGCGAAAAAAGCAACCAAAATTTTTTTGTATTTAAGGTTCAATCAGACGTAACATAACCATAGCCATAGAAAACAGCCGTTTGAACCAAACTAATGAGCAACACGTCTAATTTAAGCTTTAATATACTGACTTATTTGTACTTCAGTTGAAAAATACATATATCTGTGATAGTATGGAATAATCGCTTAAGTCCTCTTAAACAATTGTTTTTCGGACGTTTTACAGACCTTAAACTGGTGCGTAAAATAACGTAATAAAGATTAATTTGCTCAAGCATGCTCAAGCAATTATTTCACATTGCCACCGATATAATCGTTATAAAATGATATAATATAAATTAAACTATTACATTTAGATTTGAGATTTTCTAATTTTATTGAGCCTTATTTTTGATTTTACCGTAAGCGACATGTAATCGAAAATAGACTTTTTTATTTGAACTAAAGTTTTATTGGCCTCCCCATAGTTTAGAAAAAGCCAACATTTTGATAAATTTTAAGATAAGAGCCGTAAAATTTTATCTTAAGCGACGATTTACGTATGTAAAACAAATTTAAATATTATAAGAAATCTTCTCCTGAAAACTCTAATTTTTGTCTCTTACGATTAAATCGAAAACAAAAATAAATAATAACAAAAATTAAAAATTTAAAAAACCCCCGAATATATCTAGGAAGATGCGATATCTTCTAAGCGGCTGGACCGACTAACATGACTAAGAACCTTCTCGATCACGTCACCTTTCAAACAGAAAAAACTAAATCAAAATCGGTCCAGCCGTTTGGTCTGTACGTGGAAACCACAGATACGCAGATATACAGATACATAGACACACACTACAAACTTATAACACCCGTTTTTAGTCGGGGGTTACAAATAATATCAAATAAATCACAATAATAAAAGAAATAAAGTTCTTTGCAATAAAAAAGTTTAATTTTATTACATTCGTTGTCCAAATACATGAATGAATAGATAAATACATATGCATTATAGAGTTGGTTTTGACATTCAGCTCCCTGCATTAGTTTTGATTAAGCTTAGCTACAAAAATGTCCTTTCAGAAACCTATGATCTGTGTGGCAATCAATTCATTTGTATGTTTGGAAGCTTTATTTTAAAATATATCCACATCAATACCTTTTATTTCCAATTGGGAAAATCTGAGCAATTGTACTAAATTTTGAAAACACATCCACATTAGTTTTGTAGTTATGAAATTCATTTAAAAATGTGGTAGTGCATCATGACATGCAGATTTAAATGCCATATAAAAATGGTTATTTTTGTGTTACAAAAAAGTAATCAAAATAGAAAAACAGTACACAAGTACACACACACAAAAAAATAACATGAATGATTTTGTAATATTAATTAAAATATTTGTAGTATCAATTAAAAAATTAATTAAATTTTCACCTATAAACAATTTCATAATATTAATTAAGTTTTTCCAGTCAAATTAATTAATCCAATTAAAAATTTAATTAATATAATCAAAGTCTTAATTAAAAATATTAATTGGTGAACACTTTTTTCTGTACATTGGAAAAAAAGAAACCAATTTTGGTTAAAAGTAACCAAACAGGCAACGCTGACTGAATAACTACACACTCATTGGCAACACTGAATAGCTACAATCATGCAGCAATGCCGCGTCTACAATTGTACTTTAGTTACTCTGTAATTGTTTTTTTTATAAACAAAAGACATTTGTTTCCGACAATTTAGGGTTTGTTTATACCAACAAAATACATGTATTTTTTGGTGTTGTAATTTTGTTGTAGTCGTCCATGTACCTGGTATAATTGTATCATGATAACAACCAATTTTACCAAATATGAGAGAGGAATTCGGTGAGTAAATTTGTCGATATTGTGCTTCTCACGACGAATTTACGCATGGAATGCTTATCGACGAATTCGTCAACGTGGACGAAATTCGTCGGTCGTCCCACTTGTAAAATGAAAGGGAATAGTTCTTAATATGAGCAAAGAATGGCAACCAAAGCTGCCAGATAAAATTATAGAAAAATCGTCGAAATCTCGATAAACTATAAAATAATCGTAATTTTATACTCGCAAAATCGTCAGAAAAATCGGCTGAATCAAAATTAATTTTTTAACGTGTATACTAGGCCGGGTCGATTTGTATGGATAAAAAAAACAAAAAGGCTTATAGTAAAAGCAAAATCTACATGTATCTAATTTTAAGAAAGTTTTGCGAAGAAACCATGCGTCTAAAATCAAACCCTATACCGCGCCTCTCGACATGAAAATGTATTTACTCTTCCTGAGCTGCTTCTTTTTTTGGCTTCTGCCTGCCCTATTTAAAGTCATTGATGAAAATGGGGAACCAAATATTATGGATAAACTCGTATCAAAAAAATCAGAAGCAGTGATTAAGTACGTGGGAGGGGGAATAATGATTCGAATTTAGTAGCATATATTTCAGTACATAAATTTTTCTATTTGAAATATCGTAATTTAAAAAAAATTTTTCTAAAGAAGAGGAAATACATAAATTTTCATGTCGAGAGGCGCGGAATAGGGATTAATTTAAGATACGTAGTTTCTTCTGAGAATTTTCTTAGATAACGGTAATTGAGAATTTGAAACCATTCTCTTCTTTTAACGCTTAATAACTCTTCTCCACTCCGTGGTACAATTATGAAAAATATTGATAAGTTGTGTCTAAGTTTTGATCTCGGTACTTTTCATGGGCGAAATTTTTAAGGAAACTTGGCTTTTTTACATTTGTGTTACTTGAGAATATCAATTTACGCAGATATCAATATAAAATAAAGAGGGGCAAAATTACACCAACATCCTTAAGTGGGGGTAAGTAATACATGAATTTTAATTTTTTAATTAAAAAACTGCCATATTTGGACTTTTCAAAATTTTAAATTTTAAGAAAAAAAATCGTCAAATCGTCATTTTGCTATCTTGGGCAACAAAAATCGTCAAAATGACTATAAATCGTCAAATCTGGCAGCAGTGATAGTAACCCTATCAAACAAGTAATGCTAGGAATACAATTGGGACGACCGACGAATTTCGTCCACGTCGACGAATTCGTCGATAAGCATTCGCTGCGTAAATTTGTCGTGTAAAGCACAATAATGAAGAATTTATTCACCGAATTCCTCTCTCATATTTGATGAAGTTTGCTGTTGTGTATACAAAAACAGAGAGAGAGAGAGACTTTTCTCTCGATTTTGATTTATCGTTCGGCGTACAAAATAGAAATACGAAAATTCGCACCGAAAAATTCGTCGTTCGTCCCAGTTGTGTTCCTAGCATAAGTTTCACTATCGGCAGCTCTGTTATAGCGTATGGTTTTTGTTTACATTTTTCTTTAAAATTGATAAAACAGTGCGCGCTGATCTGGTTTTACCGTGCAAGATACTGATTTCGTGCTGAAATTGGTTCGGAAAAACCAAACTATAATAGAAAATATAATAAAAAGAATGTGTTACAGCTAATACAAGCAAGATGCTTGATAACGTATATGTGAAATGTGCATAAAAAATTTCATAATACAACAATACTAATAAAGCTTACAATGAATCAGCTGTTGCATATTTGTTAACAAGAGCTGTGAATCAAATATTATTGATTAATGTCTGTAAATTTGGGCCTCTTGCTTTTAAATTTGCCACCTGGTAACTCATTTGATTCACATACAAAACAAAAACAACGAACTTGCCAGATCATATTAAAATATTAAAATTGAAACGTTGCAATATTAAGACATATTTTAAAACGATATTATGAACTTCCTAATTGTTAGATGCACCTGAATTCATTACATACCTATGTATATACTTACATAAATATGTAAGTTACTGAATTCTAGATTTTAAAATTTAAGAAAATATTCTTGTAAATAATTTTAAATTTAATTAACATTTAATTATTTTAATCAGGAATAATTTCTTAATCCAGCTGTCAAGTTCAGTATTTTCAATTCTTATTGAATGAAATATTTTTATTAATTAATTTGAGTTTCTAAAGAAGAAAAGAAAAATTAAACTAGGCTGTATTGGGGATTTGGTGAGTATTTTCCCCTCCCAAAAAAACAAACCTCACATTTAGAATAGAAACAATAAAACTTTGATTATTTTACCGATAAATATAAAAAAGTATTTTTTTTTTACAAAATTTGGGTTTGTATTGTTATTCTGCAATGAATATGACTTTTTTATATGTGCTATTTCTATCTAATTTCTAATTCCTTTAAAAATACCAATGATGACAATTCTTTTTAAATAAAAGTTAATACAAAAGCACTTCTAAGATAAATTTGTAAAAAATTTCAAGTGAATTCAAGCAAATAGAATATAAATAGCTATTACACAGTATTACCGCAATTAGTAAAAAATTTTATAATGAGGCTTCCAAATTATTTTATTCAGAATCTTTCTTGCTTGTTTCTCATTATACTTAAAAAAATTCCAGGAGGATTCTTATCTATACTTACAATTAAAATTTTCTGTCGCAATAACTATATTTGTATTTTATTATAAAAATCACACACTTCTAACGAAAAATGGGTCTTACAAAAGATATATTCATTCATTACAACATAATTTTATGTTCGTTGTTGGAACCGACAAAACTCGATTGGCTAAAAATTCGGTTATAACAACTGTAAAGAGTTTGCTTAAAACTGATCAAATTAAGAACCATGATTTCGGTTGAAAATTTAATTAAACGGAATGGCCTCGTTTTTGGTTTTTTAAACCTAACACACCGGTTGTGTAATTCGATTTGAAAGCAAAACTGTTTGAGTTTGTATACCTTTAAAACAGAAATTCGAAAGTTTTTTCATTGGTTTATAAATACAAATTGAGATTGTATTATACTTCTTACTTTCTTCAACTCATTGAGAGCTTTGATGCAATAATTTCTAATGAATCAGTTTATATATTATGAGTAGGGTTTGGGATTTCCCGGACTTTTATACTTCCCGGAAAATGGGAATACAAAAATCACGTTCCCGGGAATTCCCGGGATACCCGGGAAAATTAAATTTTCTAAATTAAGTACATTTATTAAATGAAAGTTGGCGAAATGTCGATTGTTTTTTTGGTGTAACAATTCTTTTAAAGTTAATACAAAAGCAATTCTAAGATAAATTTGTAAAAATTTTTAAATGAATTCAAGCAAATTGAATAAACATAGCTATTACACAGTATTACCGCAATTAGTAAAAAATTTAATAATAAGGCTTCCAAATTATTTTATTCAGAATTTTCCTTGCTTGTTTCTCATTATTCTTGAAAAAATTCCAGGAGGATTCTTATCGTTAACTACTTTACAAGCAAGTTACAAAACTATACTCAGCTGCACCGAATTTTAAATACCCTGAGCCATAGTCTGTCTAAATATTTTTAATTTTAATAATTTTATTTCTCCTAAGATATTTCCTTTAGGGTTTTAATAATAGAGTCTACTTATACTATGTACATTTAAGTATTGTCAACTCAGATTTTTTAAAGCTTCTATTTGATCATTGCAATCATTCATACTTTTACAAAGTATTCCACTTTCTTATCTTATATTGATTAAAAGATAGTCTTTAAGTCTGTTTCAGACTCAAATACAAGTAATAATTAATACTGTTGATGTAAATGTATCCCTGATTTTATTTCCTTTCAAAAATCTCAACAAAAAACAACTCAACATGTCACAGTTTCATTTTCCATATAAGTATTAATACTTCTATTATAGTCTGAAACGGCCTTTACTAAATGCATCTTGCATGTAGTTTTCGAATAGAACAATAATTTTTCTTGTAGTTAGACGAAATAGGAGAAATGGTATTACTTAAATTTTATGAAATTTCCGTATTCTTAAGTTTATTTGCTGGTGGTTCGGTGTTGTCGACATGCATTTCATTGTTTCTGTAACAAATAATTGGTAGACTTTAACCACCCATTTTGAACAGTCACAAACCTCTTATTTTATGCACAGACTTTCAAAAATTATTTGAAAATTCACAAATAATAATATTTTCGAAAATCACAAAAAATGTAATGGATATTTTACTGCTTGTTTATCAGTGTCGAAGAAATTATTTCTTTCTTACAGTTACAATTAAAAAAAAAACAAAATTTCAGAATATTATTTAAATGGAATTTTTGCAATGAAAAATTCCTTCAAGATCGATAAACAGTGTTTAAATATCAGTATCAACTTTAAAAGATACCTTAAACAATTTCATACTGAAAATTTAGTCATACAATCATTCAAGTGAGCTTTTGTAATGAAAAAACCTTGAACATTTTGATATTAAAATCAAATAGGATTATAAAAAAAATTTTATATGAATGAAAATAAATTTTACTGTCACTTAGGTCATTTTATGTATGAACAAAACTCTATATACTTATGAAATAACGTGTACTTCTAATTTCCTGTTTTACCCGGGAAAATCTAAACAATTTCCCGGGAATATCAGGCAGACATTTCCCGGGATTTCCCGCCCGGGCATTCCCGTTTCCCAAACCCTAATTATGAGACGCTCAGTACAATAACTCCATAAACCACATGGAATCAAAAATTTACTTTATGTGCTCAATCTATTGCTAGGTAATCAAGAAACATATCTTGGCAATTTATAATTAATTAGCTGTATCAGGCCACCTTTGCACCAGATTAGCAGGCAGAGTTTAAGACGCATTAGGTTATTTCAGCTGTAAGAACAACGTGAACGTAGAAGTTAATGGTATTTTTTAATGACTATACATACATATACATATATAGAATTTTTCGGATTCACAGACTACAATAGTTTGCGCTGGGTCACACGACGTTGTATTTTCACGGTTATCACAAGACTGCTTATTTCTCCTCGAAAACTCATTCATGTCAATTTATTCAAAAGCATGTTTGCTATGATGAAGAAATATTTTTATACCCTTTACCAAAAAAAGGTAAAAGGGTATATATAGGTTTGTCATTCCGTTTGTAATTTCTATAATATTAATAAGAGACACATAAAGTATATAGAGACTTCGTTTTTGGACTGGTGTGTCAGAAATTTTCCGAAAAATTTTGCTATAGAAAATCATTAAAATCGAGCTGATGGTTTCAGAGCTGGAAAACTCAAACTCAATTTTCCCATAGAAAATAACTACCGAAAACAAGTTTTTATTACTTTTTTATTAAATTAACTTATTTTATACTTCGGTATGAATAAAATTGGTATTTATAATTAAAAAAAATTTTTAAAGTTTAACAAAATAAAAAAACGTTTCCAGGGCTGGAAAACTTTAACTTTTTTCCTAATAATTAAACATATTTCATGTTTTAGGAAGAAGGCTATTTTCTTAGGAACGGTAAAAGCTACGGGTCTGAAATTTGGACAGTGTATGTAGAACTTTGATCGCTACAACAACAAATATATAAAAGCTAAAAATTAAAGGATGTTCCAAAATGAGTAACGAAAACTTTTTAAAATTCCATGTAATATACATACAATTGTATGTATGTGTGTACATATGTATCCTGACACTTGAAACTTGTAAAATTAGTGTATTTTTATATAGGCTACAAAAATTAACACTAAAATTAAAAAAATTTAAATTAAAGGGTGGTCCATCAGTTAATGAAATTTTGACTATGTAATTTTGACAAATTGCTATATCTCGGAAACTGTAAGAGTTAAACTCTTGAAAACTAAAAAATCCAAAAATTATACAATCGCCAAAAATTTTAAAAAATCGCCAAAACGAAAAAAATCGCCAAAATGAAAAAAACGCTAAAATAAAAAAAACGCCAAAAACCGAAAAAATCGCAAAAAACAAATAAATGCTTATGTGAACAAAATTCGCCAAATATTTAAGAAAATCGCCTAAGTGAAAAACAATCGCCAAATTAAAAAAAAATCGCCAAAACGAAAAAAAATTGCCAAAATTAAAAAAAAACGCCAAAAACCGAAATAAAATCGCCAAATCAAAAAAAATTGCCTATATGAAAAAAACCGCCAAAAATTAAAAAAAATCGCTTATATAACAAAAAATCGGCAAAATCACCAAAACGAAACAAAATCGCCAAAACGAGAAAAAAGTGTCAAAACAAACAAAAATCCCACAATGACAAAAATCCGCAAAAATCGATAAAACAAAAATAAATGCTTATATAAGCAAAAATCGTCAAAAATTAAAAAAAATCGCCTAAATGAAAAAAAAATCGCCAAAATCAAAACAAAAAAAACGCCGAAACGAAAATAAGTAACCAAAAAAAATTGCCTATATGAAAAAAATTGCCAAAAATGAAAAAAATAGGCAAAATCAAAAAATCTGCCAAAACGAAAAAAAATAGCCAAAATTAAAAAAACGCCAAACACCGAAAAAAAATTGCCATAACGAGAAAAAACTGTCAAAACTAAAAAAATTGCCATAAAGAAATAAAAACGCCAAAAAACGAAAAAATCACCAAAACAAAAAACAAATTGCC
Organism: Tachina fera; assembly: GCA_905220375.1. Lineage (NCBI taxonomy): Eukaryota > Metazoa > Arthropoda > Insecta > Diptera > Tachinidae > Tachina > Tachina fera. Next base: position 95,692,977 of record LR999963.1, read on the forward strand.
TATATGAAAAAAATCGCCAAAAAATAAAAAAATCGCTTAAATGAAAAAGAATTGTCAAAATCAAAAAAATCGCCAGAACGAAAAAAAATCGCCAAAATTAAAAAACGCCAAAAACCGAAAAAAATCGCCAAACCAAAAAAAAATTACCTATATGAAAAAAAATCGCCAAAATTTAAAAAGCACCAAATTAAGCATAATGCCAAAAACCTAAAAATTGCACTAGAAAAAAGTATGAATTTTTTCACAAAATTAATATGTACCTACATATCTCTGTGCTTATGTATGTATCTCTATACTACATAAACGCACTTTGGTAAAGGGTATATAAGATTCGGCACAGCCGAATATAGCACTCTGACTTGTCAAGACTACAGTGTACTACTACACAGTGTAACCCAAACACACTCTATTCAGGCGAACTTGCCTGGTATTACCAGAACTCTCCAACACGGCCATCGTGACAATTCACGCGTCCCCGCATGGACTGCTGATTTCACGACATGGCTGTTGAATTTCACGCTGACGACACAGGCCATACTTATGTTCCCACTAATTTTATTCGCACTCAACTTATATGAGTTTTTGTTTTAATCATACATACAAAATAATTTTTTAATGTAGCCATACACATCATTTCTCCATTACATTCCAAACCCAAGTTCTTCAATTTTAATCCGTACACTACGTCTCCTTAAGAATAGTGCTTTTCCAAGCACAATTGAACGTCTATCGCTAACAGATACCGATCTGCAGTGCTCCTCCAGGCACAATTTAACTTCTAACGCAAACAAATAGCGATCTGCAGTGCTTATCCAAGCACAATTTACCTTCTATCGTTCTTCAACTTAACCGTCCTAAACAAAATCTCTAATATAACCGTACACAATCGTAGCCAGCATTGTAAAATTACAATTACAATTCTTTTTCCTCCTCCGTTTTTTTAGTTTGTTTTGTTTTCCACCAAGAAAGCTTATAAACCAGCAATCCACTATTTTATTCTAACATTTATTTACTTCTATTTACAACAAGATATTTTAACAACACTAAACCTTTTCATAATGTATGGTTAAACGATAACAAGGACTTTAACGGCAAGTTTTGTATAAAGAACTGTCAGTTAAAGTTCACGTTAACTCTTAACCATACATTGTGAAAAGAGACGTAAATGTTACTATTGTAAGTGGCAAACGATACAGGGAGAAAATAACCATTATCAGCTTCCTTGTGACAAAGTTCATTCGCTACAAATTGAAAATATTATTAAACATCATTATAATCACACAATGGTGGCATTTTCCTAAATCTATCACGGGCAAATTTATACGTCAAGAGCAATCAACTCATATCTGTCATTTTCAAGGACTCTATTTACTTTGAATGGGCCTCTAAACTTAGCGTCCTATTTAGTCTGATTCCGCTCTTCGTTTTGCTTTAGTACAAGATCACCTTCTTGAAAATACGTTACTCTGGCTTTATACCTATCAAATCGAGCTTACTTATAAACTGCACTATGCTCCATATTAGAAACTGCTGGGGCTTACGTTCATCTTCTATATCTAGTATTGGCTCATCATCGTTCACAAGCATCATTGTCAAAGGTCTAGCTACTTTACCGATAATCAATTCGAGCGGGGTTTTCCTGGTGACACGATTAATAGTACAATTTAACGCCAATTGAATGGATGGTAAAGCTTGTTGCCATGATTTTTCTCGGTCGCTTTCAGCTGTAGTGAGCAAATCTTTGAGTGTGCCCATCACGCGTTCAACCTGACCGTTTGCTCTTGAGCTCCCCGTCGCAATTAAGTGTAAATAAACATTATGAGACTTAACAAATTCACGAACCTCCGAACTCGCAAAACATCGACCTTGATCAGCGATTATTCGCGATTGTGCTCCGAAGAGTGATTTGCCAAACAAGACAGCTTCAATGCTACTTTTGCTATCTATACGCTTGGTATGATACAAAACTATATATTTTGTGAATGCGCCTATTAATACAAAAATATACTCTTTCTCATCGTTCTTACCACTTAACTTACCAGTTGCATCGATATGCAAAGTATGCCATGGAACTGCAATTTTCGATATTGAATGAAGCTCAACTTGAATCCTGCCAGTATGTCTTTTAGCGATCTTACATGTAACACAATTCTCAACAAACTTTCTTACGTGTTTTTACATGAACGCAAACCAACAACAATCATAAAGTTTTTCCAAAGTTTTCTCATACTTTGACTTTGGTATGATAGGCAGACAACGCAATCTACCATTTCGTAGTATTTTCCTATACAACACACCCGATCTGAGTTCATAAGTTTTAAGCAAATTGTTATCTAACAGTTGTTTGTTAAATTTATCAACTAGTGTAGAGATAACCGAATCTTTTTGCTGTTCAGCAATCAGCCATGTACCAGAAAGTTCCATAATATTAATTTCCTTTCTTGTTTGAGGTACATTTTCTCCCAACTTATTAGGCAATGGGTTTCTTGAAAAGAAGTCTGCATGAGCCAAGTATTTCCCTTCTTTATAAACAACATCAAAATCATATGATTGAAGGAATGCCCACCATCTCTGAGGTCTTGGAGTTAGATCTAACTTATGATGAGCGGAGCGTAAGGAGTTACAGTCAGTTACAACAGTAAATCGCCGAGCAAACAAGAAGTGGCTGAAATGTTTTATAGCATTCACTACTGCTAGAGTTTCCAACTCATAAGAGTGATATTTTGACTCTGCAATGCTTGTTATTTTACTAAAGTACGCAATAACACACATCTTATCTGCCTGTTTTTGCAGCAACACTGCACCATAGCCTAAAGAGCTAGCGTCTGTATGCAGCTTAATACTACAGGTGGGATCAAATATTTTAAGTACTGGCAAACTTCTTCTGCCTAATATCCTCATATTTTGTCTGCCAGTCAAGTTTGTGCTGATTACGTGATTAATGCATATAAGGGAGCCATTTCATTCGAAAACTGTGGAATAAATTGTCGAAAATGAATTGTCGCAATTGTGTGACTGTAAAAGGTAGAGGTAAGGCCCAAAGGGCCTCAATTTTCCCTGGATTTAGCGGTACTTCCCCCTGACTGAATTCGAACAATAAATTTTGTATCTTCTCTTTAAGGATTGAATATTTCTTAAAGTTGAATATAAAACCAGCTTTCGTCAAGGTCCCTAATACCGTTTTTATCCTATTGAACGTCTCATCAATATCACCAGGCCCCAATATTAATATATCATCCATCTAAACTACAGCGTAAGAGTACACAAGCTCTCTTAGAGCTTCTATAACTGCTCGCTGAAACACCGAGGGTGCATTCCGCAATCCAAACGGCATCGTGAGATACTCATATTAATCCTCAGTTGTAACAAATAGGAAAAACCTATCGAGTCAGGATGAACTGGTATCTGATGATACCCACTGGCCATATCCAGCGATATGAAGTAAAAGCAACCGTGAAGTCTATTAATTTGGTCTGCTATCAAAGGAATGGGAAATCTTTCTTTTATAGTATTATTATTTAATTCCCGGTAACCGACACACATTCGATCACTACCATCCGTTTTCTTTACTAACAATATCGGGCTTGCGAATGGAGAGATACTTTTTCTTATAACACCAAGCTTCAAAAGTTCATTGAATTTGTTTCTCCGGTTCACTTAATCTATACGGACGTCTACACACTGTTTTGTGTGGATCCTTCAAACGTATTTGCATAGGAGCAACTTTTTCAAAACTACTTGGCGTACCATAAATAAAATTGCTTTGAAATGCACTCACTTAACATTGTTATTAATTGCTCTCGATGTTCCATTGACACGTCCGTATCAACATTTTGAAAATTTATGACTTCTTTTTCTACATCACATACATTAATACACACAATTCTCATAAATTTCAAGGAATTCGTAGATAACTGAACGGATATGCCCTGACTCAAAATCTCACGTCCCAACATTACATCGTATTTCAAATATTTGTCGGGTAAAACATGGAAAAGAATTTCAATTGTCATTTCATCAATAATTATGTTAGTCAAAATTTGTTCAGTACTACTAACACTTGATTGCCCAATGCCTGTCATGAATACAGAATTATTAAATCTCTTACCACTAAACTCATTTGCTATAGTCTCCTTGATTAAAGAACATTCTGCACCAGAGTCAAAGATTACGTGATACCTTGCACCATCTTGTTCAATCGTTGTCATTGGTGTGGCTATACAGCAATCGTCCACTCTCTTCTTATTTGTTTTGCTGAATTCGCTAACAGTCCCTTGACCAACTCGAATAAGATTGCAGTTGGTAGCAATATGACCAACTTTGTTACATTTGAAGTAAATGATTTGTTTGTTCCGAACTTCTTTTGTTTCCAAATTTATTTTTGTCAACATATGACAACGACATGCGATCTTTTTCTGGATCTTTCTCCGACACACGTTGGTTCAAATTCCAACGGAAATTATACACGTTTTTAGTTTTCTTAATCGTTCTGTACGTGGTATTTTTATATATTGTTTTGTTTTTCTAACAACATCTGAAATCTCTGAATCAAATCGCTGGTTTCGCTGGAAAAAAAATAAGCATAATATCTAAAGTTATCGCCGTGATATTGGCTTGGTAATTGATAATTATTCAGACTAAATATTATTGCGTCTTATTGACTTCTGGTCACTAAGGGAGACAAGGTCTCAAAATTCAATTGTTGTTTTGCTAGAAATACTGACTTGTCTTACATTTCCTTTTCTTTTAAATTAATCAAAGTAGTAAAGTTTTCTCCTTATACTTTTTTTGTTAGTAAAAATGATGCACAGAATCTTGCGATTTTTATCATGCTTTTTATGTCGAATTGGTAAAAACTAAATTTCGATCACTTGATAGAATTGGTTTTATATAATGAACAATTTCAATGTTTCATATACTGTAAATTTCACACTATTTCCTTTTGTGTTTTAAAACTAATCAACATTTTTGAATCGGATTTCGGAAAATTTTACGATTTGCAGAAAACATTTGACAAACTCGTTTTCTCTGAGTGTTAAAAATGTATAATTCTCTCTCTGTTACAAATTAAATAAATCTTTGCCCCTTCACCTGCCTTATAAACAGCATTAGACTTGAACGGGTATGGTTTGGGTACTCTCGATATATGTTTTTGGCAAAAGTTCTGTTGTTATTGTTGTAGTGAGTATTAGAAGATTAAGTGTTATTAAGTCTTCTCTATAGATGGGTTTGTTTAGAAGTGTTCTGTGAGTGTTAAATGAGTAAATGTGAAGGGGGCATTTCTGCTACAATGTTGCAGCTATTAAATCAATGGTGGGCACTGTCAATGTATTAGTAAATTTTTTATGTGTTGAGGTTGCGAGCTACCCACCAAACACAAAGCCAAGCGTTTGAAAGACAATGGTGCATTATATATTTATACATAAAAAGACATATTTTTTATCTTGAGAGAAAACGTTGATTAAGTAAAATTATTAATTGAAAATAAATCTTTTTCTAAGTAAACAGTGAAATAAAAAAATTAAAAAAGATAGGACAATAATTCATCATGTTTTCTATTCAATAAAAAAAAATAAAAGAATCGTTGCTTGGTGGAGCACAAAGGTGAAAATTCACCAAATAAAAATATGCGGTTGGATGTATCAAACATAATAAGCTTTGATATTTATCGGCATGGAAGATCATTTTCAGATAGGAAACATTAAAAATATTGACCTTTCGATAGGGCAATCACAAATTTTGGATTTCAGTTCTACAGTTTCACCTTTTCATCCAAATTTACAGCTTATTAATTCCCTGCTATAGAAGCTTCAGAGCTCACTCTTAATACAATTCGAGGTGTCAAACCCTCATTCACAGAATTAAAAAAAATGCTTCGCACCCTGATCTATAAGTGTTTACTGAAGTACGTCTGAGCCATAGTGATTGGCTATATAGATTATTTGACTTAAAGGAAGAAGCGCTGCAGATCTTAAAAACGGATATATAGAAGAATGTGCAGTACAAATATAATGAAGTCTAATCGAATTTAATAAAAAAACTGCATTTTATTAATTTTTCTCTAATAACAGACTCTACTAATTCTCCTAATTTAGTAATATGCCGTACTACGCTGCGGCGAAACAAAGAAAGAGATTGTAAAGTCTTATTTTTATAATTAAGTTTTTGAAAAACTTTATTAATCATATTTTTAAAAAATATCCCATCAGAAAATGGTCTTCCTTGTCTAACAATATCCAAACTTATTAAATTTGATACTTCCAATTGCATTTTTTATTTTCAAACTTTAGTTTGGTATCGTCCACTGATAGCATCCATTCTTTTATTTTTTCAATATAAATGTTTTTATTCTCATTTAAAAGGTTTTCCCTTTGCTTACCATTAAACTTATTCATATCACTATGAAAAGCATCATAATGTCTTTTAATGACATATTCCTTTTTTTCCTTAAAGCTTTGATAACATAAAAGGCATTGTATGTTACCAAATGCATTATTTATAACAAAATATTTTTCGCATATCATCATCAATTTGAAATGAGACAAGTATGTTTGCTGGACAAATATTCTTGAAAAAAATATAAAAAAATATGTAAGCATCCGCCTGATGTGCATTCATCGCTGTCTCATCGACGACTAAATTAAAGAGGGTAAGAATACGTGTGAATATTATTTTCACAATTGTGCCAAGAAACGCCCGAGTCTGTATTAAATAGAGTTACAACCCAGCATACCATATGCGCTCTAAATGAGCTCATAAAGACTCTTTTGTCGGAACGCTGACGCTCATAATGAGTTCATAAAATAATCATAAACAGTCATAAAACGCTCATATTTGAGTGGCTTTTTCCACTAAAGTGGTCACTCATGAAAGAGCTCTAAATTTTATGCATAAAAGAGTAGTTTCCCAGCTTACCATATGCGCTCTAATTAGCTCATAAAGACTCTTTTGTCGGAGCGCTGACGCTCAAAATACGTTCATAAAATAATCATAAACAATCATAAAACGCTCATATTTGAGTGGCTTTTTCCAATAAACTGGTCACTCATGAAAGAGCTCTAAATTTTATTTTATGACTCTTTTTATTTTTAATATTACATGCTGGATTTTCTTTTCTTAATTTATTTGAACGAAGTTCACTTATTATTAATTTGCTTTCTTTTAAGCTTGCTATTTTCATTATTTTAATTATGTATTATTTTTATGTTTATTATAAAATAACTCACAATTTTGTCTTTACGCTTCCAAAAATATTCACTAATGAATCAATTTGTGTAACTTCTTTCTTCTGCTTAGCTGGAATTTACCGTTATCTGGCGGCGTGCAGAAATTACTCATAAAAATCACATAAAATTTATCGTTTATGAGATCAGAAATATGCCCGCAGAAACCAAGCATAAAACACTCATAAAATTTACCGTTTATGAGCTCAGAAATTTACACGCAAGAAACACTCATAGAAAGTCATAAAATCGATCGTTTATGAGCTCAGAAATATGCACGCAGGAAACACTCACAGAAGCTCATAAAATCGCTCATATATGAGCTCATATATAAGAGCGCTCCGATAATGGTATGCTGGGAAGGCATAGGTATTTGTAGCAACAAATGCATACATACACGCTTAACACAAGTCCATACACACATATGTAATAATCGACACTTGTATAAAATACATACTAGAGGTGAGCATAAGATGTTTGCTTGCTTAATATTCATGGTGTACAGTAATGCACTAAAAATGGTAGTTTGTATGCAACAGTATGCAACAGCATTTGTTTATCTGCCAAGGAAGGGCATTAGCTATTGTAGTGTCGAAGCATTTTTCAGTAGTGCACACCGAATGACAATTGTAAAATGAGCATACAAGTCTAAAAATATGTGTAAAAGAATAAACAAACAACGTAGTTTATTTAAGCGTGTTATTTCGTAAGCTATCCTTTTCTAAACCTTATAATTTATTAATTTAAGACTAAAAAATAAAATAAATATATATTTTTTTAAAAACAAACACAATTCGCAAATCGATTAGCTTGTCTGCGGAAAACACCCAGGGTCTATTGTGGGAATCGAACCCATGACCTCTGGACTGAGAGTCTAGCATTGCTACCACCCAGCCACAGAGGCACCCTAATAAATAATAACATCAAAATAATATCGAGGCATTCTTAGATTTAATTGAACTGTAGTGAATTTTTATCAGAAATAACTTCTTATTCGGGATTAAGTTCAGTAATTTCAATTCTTATTGAATGAAACATTTTTAATAATTAATGTGAGTTTATAAAGAAGAGAAGAAAAATTAAATTATACACAGAAAAGTAATTTGAATGATTTTGTAATATTAATTAAAATATTTGTAATATCAATTAAAAAAACTAATTAAGTTTCCTCCTATAAACAATTTGATAATATCAGTTAAGTTTTTTCACTTAAATTAAAAATTTAATTGAATCAATTAAATTCTTAACTAAAAACATTAATTGGTGAACACTTTTTTCTGTGTAGACTTTTATTAGCTGAGGGAATTACCGATATTTTCTGTGCAGCAACGCACTTCATCAGCACCCTAGTCTATCTACTTGGGTAGAGATTGTTATTAACATCAGCTATTTAATGTAAATTTTTAATGAAACTGACTAGGAGAAATTATTGTTGTGTATTAGTAAAGCATTTTTGAAAAATCTCTCATGTCTTGAAATTTCTTATAAATAGTCTTGTCCAGGACTTTATTGTGTTTACAATTATTAATTTACCATTGGTTAATATATTTGTAAGTGTTACTATTCATTTCCTGTTTTTCCATTTTTTCCCATTTTTTTCTATCTAGGTTATTTATCTTTGACAATGTATATAATTGTAAAAAGTTTTATTATTACTTAATATTTTATGAAATTTTGAGTTTGTGAAATGAAGCAATGTGCACTCTTGATTGACACAACTGCCGATTCAACTGTTTTACAATGGTTATGTGTGTTTTTTGTTTCATTATTGCTTTACACTCAATTACGATCACAAACATTATTTGCTCGTGAGATAAATTCAAAAATGTGCCATTCTTCACGGCTTGTGCTCACTTCTAGTACATACATACGTACGTAAGAATTTCATAAACGTGATTTCATACATATGTATATACATATATACATTGTTCATGTACATGTTCATACATACATACCAGTGATCTGCATGATTACGAATCAAACGGCATAATATTGCATTATCTAATAAAATGAATATTGAGTTAGCAGTTAACATTAAAATAATGATTCATATCAATCACACTGTTGTTAATAAATGCATGCCACTGCTTGCAATCTCTATTTATTCATATGATTCACTATTTATTCAGTATGATTGTTTTGAATACTTCTTAAAACTCCTTCTGACAAATACAGTTTTATGTTATATTAAACTATAATATAATATAAGAATATTTTATATATATATAATATAATATAATATAATATTATTATTTTATAAATTGTTTTAATACGAGAAAAACTATTAATTAATATGTACGCCATTTTGTATTAACTTAAAACTTCATCTAGTCAACATGCTTTTGTGAGGTATTTGATTGCTATACAAAACAATCAAACAACAGTAAGAATTTTTATTGATTTTTACTAAGAGCACCAAAATAAAAAGAGAGTGAGTCAGTTGTTAGAGAGGCAGCAGTGCAAGCAATATCATTAGAACATTTTGATGTTAAAGAACAATACAAAAGCATTGTAAAAGTGAGTGGACAGCGAAAGTGAATCAACTCATACAGTTCACTGATACATACACGCGTATGTACATTCTAAAATATTTTGTTTGTATTTATTAGCTTGTGTTGCTTGTGAAAGTTTTAATGTCATTTAGATTTTGTTCCGTGCGCGTTTAATGGGCAATTAGTGCTATCAAAATCCCATATACAGTGATTTTGATAATTCTGTCTGCTACGAGTATTTCCTCGCAGAGACCAACCAACATTCATTTAATTTTAGTAAAATTAATGTACCTTTTCTGCTGTTATTTTCTCCCAAAAACAAGCAAAAGGGTGGGAAAATAATGATGATGACACTGATGATGATTGTGTGTATGTTTTGATAACTTTTAAATGTGAATTAATATTTATCGTCCGGTGCATAAACAGAAGAGTTAATTAAAACAAACTTTTACCATTATGTATACTGCTATAAATTCATTTAAAATAGTAGTATAAGTACATAAAACAAGCACGGATTTATCGGTAAAATGTGTATTTCCTTGCGTTATTTATGTACTTATGTATAAGCTGTGGTGCTTCTCATACAGTGCGCATTTCTGTTTGTCTTCAAAAATAATACCAATGACTAGGTTTATCTTCTAATTTGAAGAAAAAGAACAGTCACTGATAAAAACCCGAACTTTTCCATATACAATTAGGACAAAAAATAAAAACTATTTTTTTTTAACAAAAAATTATAGTTAAAAAATCTAATCAAAACTTAATATTGTTATTGCTTGCTAAGATTTTGACTTACTAACGGTGATAAATACACAACATTTGAAGATTAACCTTGAAACAAAATTTTTACAGTAAAAAACAGTTTATTGCAAGTAATTAATGAAACAAGAAATAAACTCTAACAGACTTATGCACAACGAAAAACTGGCATGAAGTTAGCTTAAGTGACGAAATTTAATTGAATTGAGTTCCTCCATAAAATTTTACAATAAAATCGGCGTTTAATATTTATTGTTTGCGTGATTTTTTTATGTAAAATTGTATGGCAAAACTCATTAACACCGTATTTAATTTGACTCTTATGATAACTTTGTGCTAGGTTTTCGTAAAACACAAGACTGTAAGAATATGCAAGCCGTATTTTAGCGTCTTTAGCTCTTTTTTATTAACAAAAAGACAGCTAATAGCTGGTCAAAAAAAATTTTGATTTTTCCGGACGCCATTTTTTTCTGTTTCTCGCCGACAACAGTGCTTGCTCTTATTTTGCAAAGAAACAAGAACTAATTTAAAAGCTTTCAAAGGTGTTTATCTCAAATGCAAATATAACAGTATGTGTGTTTGGACGTAGGTGGTCTGGAACTGGGGTCGGCAACCTATGCAATTGCATTTTACAATTGTGTGTGTTATACTCTCCCCACGATCCGGTGTTGCCAGTGAAATTTCGTCTCATTTTCCTAATTTGAAATTTTAAATCTCAAAATACAAAATTTATTTTATTATGGTCAGAAGAAACACTCAAGTTTTGTTTATAAAGAAAGGCATCTTTTCTTAGTGCTACCTCACTGCAATGGTTAGTCAAAAGATGTTTTTGCAGGAAATTTTCTTAAAAAAATAATTTAAATATATAATTTTCTGAAAATAAAAATTTTTAGCAGTGATTCTTAACTGTATGCGATACACACAACTTGTCTGCTTGAATGCTTAAGATAGACTGATTAATGTTGTTTATTTCTCATCAATGCGAGTGTACACATACGTAATAGAATAGTATATTCAAAGTTGCGGCGCCCACATTTCGCCGACCAACGGTTTGGAAGGAGCAATAAGATATTAATTTTTTAACGACTGAAGTTGGACTGAACGACTGAAGAAGCAACATTTACTTCAAGATAACATGGATGCTAAAAGAGCAACATATTTTAAATGTTTTCGTAAGAAGTAATGCCAATTACGAGAATACTATTATAACGAGGAGTCAGCATTGGAGAAAATAGTGTGCACCTACCAAGTAAATTAACAGCTTGGACCTCGATGTCGGCAATAAAATTTCTATCGCTTAGTTATATTTATAACAAAAAATTTAAGAAATAACAAACCGACTACATAAAAACAACTAAAATGGAAAAAAAACTAGTCCAGTAATGCGGATCTTCAAATCTTCTTAATAGTGGTTCCTGGTTATGTTTCGTACTACTGGGCTTTCTTTATTTTCTTTTCAGTTATTTATAGGCAGTCGGGTCTTTTGATTTTTTAAATTTATTTGTTATTTTAAACTTTTTAGTGTCACGGCAACTCTTATAGGATCGATTTCTTTAGGGACGAAACGATAAGGTATCGATACTTTTACTTGATACGGCATCGGTTCAGAAGTATCGATGCATACTCAGTATCGAATGCAAAGCATCGATACTTACTTGTATCGGTCAAGCTTTTCGCATGATTTAAAGTAGTGAAAACAAAATTAAATACCCACCAAACCAAATGCTCCTAATTCGTAAAGAATTCTTAACGACTGGTCGACAAAATCTTCTGATTTCGGAAGCGATTAATATAAGAAAAAACTAATTGTTTAAATTTCTTGTATACGAGTTTTGGTAGAAATTATTTATGAAAATATTCCTTCAACATAATAATTTTCCTAAATAACAAAAATTTTAAAGTTCAATTTTGATAAAAAGATAGCTATAAAAATTGCAAATAAATTCATTTATCGGCAGCAAAATCGACATTTCGCCAAATCAAAAACTTAGACCCCAAAGAAAGTGGAAAAATTGCCAGGTTTGGGCTGGACTGGAGCATAAGATATAGCCGAGATGGCATTTTAAATGTTTGTGCAAATTCGTTTTGTTCCCGCAATAACACACGCTTTTAAAATAATATTTGCAGCTCGCAATTTTATCGTCTTTTTTTATAAAAAATTTGGATTGGGTGGTCCCATTTTCACGAACTTACTCTAATATATATTCTAGATATAAATTTACATTTAACACGAACAAATAAAATTGTGTTAAACTGGCGTTATCTTTAACTTTTCTATAGCCAATAAGGAATGAGTATATTTTACCGATACGAGTACTTTTTACCGATACCTACTTGGTACTCGGTAGTAGAGTATCGATACCAAAAGTACTTGGAATCTAAGAAAAAGTATCGAGTATTTACTTGTATTTACTCGTATCGTTTCATCCCTAGGTTTCTTAAGATTTTTATTAACATAATTTAATTAGAGGTCTTAGCCAGCTAACAAAAAATTTTAAATTTTATATTCCTAATGAATTTCGGATGAAAATATATTGGAAAATAATACAGTGGAAATTTTACAACTCTTCATGACTATTTATGTTAATAATAATAATTGTATTCTACAAAATAGAAAAGTTTGAACCGCAAGCTTGCTACTTATACAAATATTTTCTTCACACACACAGCAATAAATAACACTTGAATAAATATTTGCAATACATTTTTATCACTTTTTATCAGTACGAGATTGGAAATTTCAAAACTCTTAAATGCGGCATAAAGCCGGATAAAAATTTGAGATGCTATCTACCTTTGAAAGGCGGGATAATCCCGGCTAAATTGGCTCTTATGGTCAGGTAACTTCTGGAGTAACTTTTAATTTTCCGAAATAATGAAATTTTTTCTTAAACATGACTTGTTCCTCCTTTTTGATTCCTTTATTTTTCATTAGATTGTTAAAATAGTCGTGTCTTCATTAATTAGCTTTATTTGAAAATGTTAATGACCCAATAGCATACGAAATAAGTTCGGTGCAGTTATTAATTTTGACTATGAATAGTCATGACATCAATTTAAAGTTTTGAAACCTTATGTAAATTGCACAATTAAAAGGAGTTATAAATGACAATGTTATTGAAGCGTCACAGTCAACTCTAAATGTCGTTGTTATGAGTAATTAGCAAGCTGGACGCTGTCATATACCGGAAATGATTCAAAATGATTTTGTCCACCATTAGCCTCTGAGTTAGCGACACAAAGCACAAATGGATTATCATCATAATGTCTGCTAGGTTTCACAAGTACGAGGAATAATAATTTCCAGTAGTTACTGTTCTGTAGATAGGACAAGCGCTATCTATCGGGTGGGCCATCTATCGATTTAAATTTTAACCACCGGTTATCTGGCAATACTTCTGGCATTCTATACAAAATTCAGTATATTATTTCAACTGAACGAAATGAGTCGAGCAATCTTGGGATTTATTGAAAATTAATTTTCAAAACAAACACAATTGCTTGGGAATTGCACTAAAATGTCGTACAAAATTTGGTCGCAGAGAAGGACCAACAATGCGCGGTATACATACGCAAGTATTTTGCTGAAGTTTATAAAGCTGGTTTCATTGTTGATGCGCCAATGACATGCACCATCGCACCATGATGACAAATTTTTTAATAATACCACTAAGTAGCAGTTTACTACAAAATAAAACTTTTTAAAAACCAAAATATTCGAGCAACTGGCTCTAGCGAAGGCTACAAAAATACACGTAGGCTTATAGGCTATTTAAACGTTAACGAACAATGTTCTCAGAAGAATTATTTAAAATAGCATATGAAGGTATTTTAAGTTTAATTTAATCCACTCACTCTTCTCTGTGAGCTATTTTTTAAACTCGTCTTAAGAGCACTCAAGTGTCCTTAAAGGAGGATCTAACGGATTACAGTGGAGAGAAATGCAGCTTAAACAATAGAAATTAGTTATGCTTTGACCTTGTTTCTAAAAATAAATGCTCTAACCGACAATCGAAAATTATTTGCAGAATATATTTATATATGAAAATTATATACGAAAGGTCTTAGTCTCTTCTTTTTAAATCCGTTTATACATTCAAAATCGGTTGATAGTTAACTTATTTAGAGGTTGATAAACGAGTACGAAAAACCGGTTTTTACCCGTAACTCAAGATTTTGGAGGTGTTTGGAAAATTTCAAATACAGATTAATGTTATACTCGACAATACCTACTAGAAAAATAGTAACACGTCCCAGGTATTTTGATTGGTTTAAAATTTGTCACATAGTGTAATCGATTATCTGAGCTTGTATATAATAATTTTCGTCAAAAAATTAAGCTGGAAGATTATGTTTCTTAAGCTTTTTTGGCGATTATAGCTCGTATTAAGGTGGAAACGTTTCTTATTCCAATAATAACTATTCTTGAACTATGTTAAGTACTAAAAACTTAGTAGTATTTTGGGCTGTTCGGTTATAATGGGGACTATTGATTAAAAGAAGAAATAATTTATTTTGTAACAGCTGATGTAAATATTTTATAAATTTCCCCAAAAAGTCGGTTGTCTTATAATATTTTTTCACATTATCAAATGTTTACTCAAAATGCAATGATAAAACTTATATTCTTAAAATAATAAATGGTATTAATGTCGAAATACAATCTGAAGATGTAAGAGGATATTTCATTTTTAGAAAATTTTTTGATAATATATGAACATATATATTTAGTTCTAAGTTCTCACCATCTTTCAACCGAAACAAAATAGTCTTTTTTATTTCTTTTTTGTCGTATTTTAAAACTGAATATAAATTCAAGAATTATTGTCTAACTTGGTTTGCATCAGAACAAAAAAGTATTGATATTTTGCACTGGAGAAAAAGTAGTTCCTGATTTATTACCTCCAATTTTTTTCACTAGTAATATGAGGATTCATTCTGCATAATTAACTCAACAATTAAATATTTTGAGTCATGACGTTTTTTAGTTAATGAGTGATGTATTCTTTATAATTATGTTTTGTTCAATTATGTAAAAGACTAGCTGAGCCCGCTAAACGTTGCTTTGCTCAATTATTGTATTTTCGTTCCATCGCACTTAATCAACAAGAGGGTATTAACTCAAAATTTTAAGACTTTCAGTAGAGACGAAAAACTGTTTGTGGTTATATTTTAAAACAATTTGAAAATATATTAACATTGTTTTTATTTAAAAATATTGTAATTATTGGGAAAGCATATTGCAAAAATTGAGCAATTTTATCATAGAAACAGACATATTTCGAATTAAAATCCTAAAGTAAGGCAAATTTTATCTACAAAAGAGCAATCGGAATACAGTAGGTAGATATTGATGGTGTTAGTTAATTTTTTTCCAAAAGTGAAATTTTAAAAATTTTGAGTTAATAATCTCTTGTTGATTGAGTGAATTAAGTCAAGCGGGAAGCACAGATCACTGCAACTAAAGTAGATCTATTGTATCCCCTGACAGATGCTAGACCACCTCATCTAGAATTACTCTCCTGATGAATCTCAAGAACGCTTCACAGTCTGCTCTGGAGTTTCATCTTCGAATCATGCTAAGTCTGTTGAGGTGTTTTCTCGGTCTACAATGGCCTGTGAGAAAGCCTGTGAGCATTCTTAGATTGTTTTTACTTAGGGACACGAAAGCTATGAAACGATTTTGGTTAAACGTTCCAATCATTAGCTTTGCATGCCTCAATCCTGGGAGTTTGATCCAGACGTATTTCCTATTACTCTTGATCTCCGTCGATATATCTTACCGGATTTTGTCCAATCCGAATCCACAAAACGGTTCTAGTCCGACCATTGGTGTACTAGCCCCCCTCAGGCCATTTTGTCTCCATTTTCATTTCCTTACATCCCGGCATGTCCAGGAACCTACCCGAGTTTGACCTTATTCATGCTTTTTAACTGATTTATCTTAATGCGGCATTCACATGAGCTGAGTGTTTTGATGGCAGCCTGACTATCCGAGCAAAATGGATATATCTTTTCTTCTATAGCCCCTATCAAGATTGAACTAGCGCTTCTCTCAATGACATAAACTTCCGATTGAAAAATGGGGGAGATTTTCCCAACGACTCATGTTAGTTAGTCCTTGGTCGAACAACTCCCACATCATAACCTGCCGGCGTTTTGGAACCATAAATGTACCACCTGATGGTGCCAGTTTCAAAAGAACACCGGAGTTCGATTTTCCCCATTGCTTTCTGTTGGCCAGAAAAGTTTCAAAATTCTTATCGCACTCATACACTTTATTCAACACGCCAGAGGGTTGCGTAAGTAAAGGAAATTGTCTTGCCAAGGATGCTCCCATTGGCTAGTTAGACAGCATCTTTCTGTGCTTTTCCAAGTGATGCTTATTACTTTTTATCAGGGAGTAGCCTCTATTACAATCGTAAGAGGTGTGAGTTCAATGAGGACTTCCGTAGCCCCTGTATGACATGTCCTCATAGCCCCTTTTATACAAAAGCATGCTAGCCTCTGTAATTTCTCTAACCGATTTCTGATCGTAGCTAGCCTGACCCTGTCCGACCAGGCAACAGCACCATAAGTGATGATAGGTCTCACTATCATGGTGTATATCTATCTCAAGATTCTGGGTGTGCAGCCCCATGTTCTTCCTGCAACAGATCTACAAACCATTAGTGCTTTTGTTGTTCTGTCAACAGTCGCCTCTAAATGCTGTTTCCATAACAGCTTTGAGTCTAATATCACTCCCAGATACTTGACCTCCGATGAGCTTTCTATTTGCACGTTGCCCACCTAGATAATTTGTCTCCTCCTTGTGAAAGGCACAACGATAGTCTTTGCAGGGTTGATATTCAGTCCTAGAGATAGGTACTATTCTTTAACTATCCTTAATATTGTATGCCATTGCTCGTTAGACATGCAACAACATGCTCGTTAGACTCCACAAAAATGGAGACAAATACACCGCTCTGAGGGCATACCCTGGTCGCAGAGCAGCAAGCCGAGAAAAAAATTTCGGCGCCGGCTGAAAGACAAATATGTTTGGCGGCGGCTGAACGGCTTAACGCCGATTTGTTTAAGCATTTGAAAAAAATTTTTAACCCAGTCTGTTTTTAGAAAAATACGTGAATTATTGAATCACCACATTGTAACATTATTTATTTTGCAATAGTTTGAATATTGCAGTAATTGATATCCTAAAAAATAGCTTCGTAAATTATTTGTTAAATCATAGAAACATATTCTAGATTATCTGGGCAATTATGAATAAAATTTCGCGAGAAATTTCTCATTTTTAAAATTAGAATTTCTTTCCCTATTACTTGCTATTAGTTGGAATTTTTCCCCGGGAAAAATTTCTCGCGGAATTTTATTCATGATTGCCTTCTACATACATTTTATTTAAGTTTTCGGATTGAATTAAAAATTAATTACTTTATTGGATCACTTCTACGGATCAACAAACAAAAACCTTTGAACAATTAATTATCAAAAAGTCGCCTGACTGCTTAAACAAAAAGTCAATGTAAACGTCCATGTATTTAAGACTGGCTAGCCGCCAGCCGCGCCGGTACGGCTTGCTACTCTGCCTGGTCGTCTTTACTGCAAGATATTCCTCCCCTACTTGCGTCTCCGCAGTCCTACTCTCAAGCTTCGCCCACATACATTTGGATATGGTGTTCCCAACTCCTTCCCTTCCAAGCGCAGATGCAACTGAAGGCCCCTCCAACATCCAGAAATGCGCAGACCGTGACTCCCTTAGCATCTAGACAGCTACGCATTGTGTTCGTCAGTTGATACAGCGCAGCGTCCGTTGAAAGATACGCCCTGTATGCATGCTGCCGCAAATGTAAAGGCTCCCTACACGAGGTAGTTGATCGGATATAGTTGTCAATAATTTTCTCCATCAGTTTAAGTATGAAGGAGGTTAAACTTATGGGTCGGAATGATTTTGGACGTGTAATATCCCTCCTACCTATCTTAGGTATGAAAATCACTCTTGCCCTGCTACATACCTCTGGTATGTAGCCTAGATCTAAGCTGCTCCTGGTTAACCTTATTACGTGGGGCATTAGCTCCTTTTTCCCCTGCTGGAGAAATAAAGGGAAATACCATCCACCTCCGGATACTGCAATTGAAAGTGTGTGAGTGTGTGTGCGGCTGTTTGAAAACATGCTTTATGTGTGTGTGTATAAAAAAATCCTGTATGCAGGCATGTGTATAAAAAATCCTGTATGCAGGCATGTGTAGTCGATTTAATAGTAAGAATATTTTTCTATAAATTTTAGTTGCTGTCGTTTATGTAATTTAAAAATGTATATACTCATAGTTATTGGATGTTTATAGTTATACGAGTATGTATTTGCTTTAAAATTAATGCGTGTGTTCGAATTTTTGCCTTTTTTTATTTTAAGCTACACGCATTCACATTTTTTGAGGGCAAATACTCAAGGAGTACTTAAAACGATACTTATGTCATTATCTGCTCTAGTGCATGAATTAATATGTTAAAGCATTTAACAAAGATAATGAATATATCAAGGAAGTTTCCCAATCTGAAAGCAGGCATATTTAAATGCCCACAAATTTGCGAATTGGTGAAAGATACTGATTTTGGCAATTCAATGTCAGAAATTTATGGGCTATTCAAATTTTTTTAGGAATTAACAAGGGTGGTGATAACTTTGCGAACGTTATCTCTTTCAGAATCTTGTATGTAACATGAGCATCAAAGCACACTACCTGCACAGTCACTTAGATCACCTTAAAATCTAGGAGACTTGAGTGAGGAACAGGTCAAACGATTTCACCAACATATCCGGATACCAGGATCGCTGGGATGCACACATGATGGCTGATTTTTGCTGAAGTATTCAGAGTAACACTTTGTTATTCAACAAAAGTAAAAAATCGAATAAAAGAAAATGTATGAGTTTGTAGTTTATAATAACAAAAGTTTTTTGAATAAAATAATTATTTATTTATTTTCTTATTTTATTTCTTGTAATAAATTTAGATTTTAATAATAGATGCATTTTCTATTGTTTAATACATTTTAACTAATCCAATTCAAATGTGTTTCCGAAGTATTGAATCATTATTGTTGGTAGGGTTTTTCCAAAAATATACACCAATTTTACTAGATAATACAGACTCGATGTGAAAATTAGTACATATATAACTTGGCGAAAATTTTTTAAAACTTAATCAATCAATTAAAGAGAAATAATTACTCAATTTTATGTAAATCAATCAAAAAACTAAAATTTTATGCAAAATTAGAAATCATATAGAATCCATCGATTTTTATGATCGATAACTTATTTTGTTTCAATTACATGTAGCCTTGTGACCGGTTGCCGGTTTAGATTTATCAAGAATTTTTTAAAACAAAAAAAAATTGATATTGTCACATAAAAAATTTATTTTTTGCTTAAATTTTTAGGGTTCCGTACACCAAAGGTGACAAAAGGAACCCTATTGTTTTCGCTACGCTGTCCGTCTGTCTGTCATACGGTATTTTCTCAGGAACCGTAAGAGCTACGGACCTGAAATTTGGACAGAGTATGTAGAACCTTGGCCACTACAACAACAATTACATAGGAATTAAAAATTAAAGGGTGCTCCAAGACGAGCGACGAAAAATTTTAAAATCCCATGTAATATACATACAATTGTATGTACATATGTATATTGACACTTGAAATTTGTAAACTTAGTGTATTTTTATATAGACTACAACAATTAACATTAAAATATTAAAAAATTTAAATTAAAGGGTGGTCCATCAGTTAATGCAATTTTGAATATGTTATTTAGACCACTTGCTTGGAAACCGTAAGAGGTAAACTCTTGAAATTTGCAAAAACGATAAAACTAAAAAATTCGAAAATTATAAATTCGCTAAACCGAAAAAAATCGACAAATCTGAAAAAAATCAGCTAAAATTTAAAAAAAATCGTCAAATCGAAAAAAATCGACAAAATTAAAATAAAAATTCTAGCACTAAAATAAATCGCCAAATTCGAAAAAATCGTCTATTTGCAAAAAAATCGCCAAAATCAAAAAACGCCAAAAACCAAAATAGTTGTTTATGTTAAAAAAAGTCGCCAAAATGAAAAAAATCGCCAAAATTAAAAAAAAATCGCCAAACCCAAAAAAAAAATCACCTATATGAAAAAAACGCCAAAATAAAAAAACGCCAAGCTAATAAAAATCGCCAAAATTAAAAAAAATTCAAAAACCAAAAAAAAATTGCCAAAACGTGAAAAAAGGACCTAAACTCAGAAAGCTCCAATAAATTCAAAAAACCCCCAAACTAAAAAAAACGCTTAAAACCGAAAAAAACCCAAAAACGAAAAATAATGCCAAAACTATAGTTTATATTGGCTAAAGTTCGTATTGAATTACATATCTCAAGTCCGTACGGAACCCTTCGTGCCAGTTATGTGTATATATTCCTTCAGGAATAAAAAAAACAAAACTTAAGTTTTATTAGTTAAACTTTTATTGTTAATAGCTTGATTAATACTGCTTAAAATTACTTTGTTAAATTTATTTATAATTAATCAAAAATGCTTATTACTATAAAATAATAAATGCTTATTCTTACGGAAGTATCAACAACGTTCTTTCGTAATGCTTGGTTATCAATTGCACAACTTTTATGCAAAGTAAAGTAGTTGCGTATTTATTTAGCACAACTTAGCGTCAGCTAAAGTTGGGCTATTGAACTTTTGTTATTTGTTCCAATTAATATTGAATTTTGTTGGAGTCGGCGTTGAGTCTGACGTAACTCCTCCCTCCTTTATGTTAAAATTCTCCTGAAGTTTTTGTTTTTAAGAATTTTGTTTTATTACTATGTGTACGCAAAAACATTGTTGATACTACAATTATTACAACTATTATTATAAATATGATTACAATGGAGTTTTTGCTAAATGTTTTATGGTATTTTAGTTCTTCTATTTCTTTTACATTTTCCATTTCACTTAAAACTATTTCATCGAATGTTGGTTCGATTGTGTCGAATTGAATTTGATTGCTAGAAGGTATGATGAAATTATCTCTATATATTTTTTTTGAATTTGAAAATGTTTCATTGTCAATCTTTAATTTACAATCATGAAAGGTAAATAAACTGTTTCCTTTAATTGAAAATTTTCTTTCATCGCAATTGCTAGTAACAAAGCTATTGTTCGAATTTTTTAATAGTATTAATCCAGATTCTATTTCAGTTATTTCTTGTTTGTATGCTCTTACTTTTTTACATTTATTACTAAAAATACATAAATTGGATTTCTTGATATCTTTAAGATTAGGATTTTGCTTGTAATTATAGGCTGTTCCGTTATAATATATAATTTCTTGTGGGGTAAAGTTTAATTGTGTGAATTTGGTGTCTGTTATTGGTGTTACCAGAGATCTTTTAACTGTGACTGTGTCTCTTGGAAATTTTATGACAAATATGATATGGTCGTCTTTATATTTTGCTGCTCCTAACTGTACATATTGTAATTCATAAAAGTCAATTTTGAAGTCGTTAATTTCTTTGTCGGTCAAAATATTACTGGTCATTACATTGAGTTTGGCTGATGCTATGTTGTTTTGAATATGCTCCAAGTTATCTGATAAAATTTTTAATTTAAGTAGGATTTCCACGTAATTTATTTGCTCCATCATTTGGTCATCGTTTTTTCTTATCGAGTTTAGTCTTGTAAATAGAGTTTTTCTGTCCGCATCAATCGTTAATTTCAATTTGTTAATAGTTCGGTTGAAATGATCGTTTATATGTATGTTTCTGTTAATGTGTTCGATTGCTTTATGGTTGTTTTCGTCTATTATCTTAAGGTGTTCTTCAATTTCTACTCTGTCATCGTCGTTCATCGTTCCGGCTATCCATTTCAATCCTGAACCTATCATATTAATTAAACCTCGTTTTTGTCTGTAAGGAAGTAAGGTTTGTGCTTTTAATTTAATTTTTTCTACTTCATGTTCGAGCAATATTTTGTTATTTGTCGATTGCAACTGCTCTATTTCTTTTGCTAAAGAGTTAATAACGTTTCTTATGTTTTGAATATCAATTATGTGGATAATTTTGTTGTAGTTTATAATTAGTTTAACGTCGTCTAATTTAATTTCTGCAAATCCATTGTTGTTGTTAATGGGTTGAATCGTCAGGGATGCTATCGTCATTGGTATTAGTGTCAGAAGCGTAACGAGCAATATCCAGTTGGTCTGAAAATTTATTTTTTCGTTTAATGTTTGAAGGATGTATATTGTCAAGTTTTAGTTTTCTATATCTAGGTTCATATTTATGTCTCAGTACTTTATAGTTCCTAACGTAACCTTCGTTATCTGTTCTTTGGAAATCTTCTCTGGTTTCATTTCTCTTATCTATAATACGTTGCTTTGCTTGTCTTATCTTTTATTCTATTTTATACTTTTCAACTTTTCCTTCCATAATGTCTATCGGTTTTTCTTTAGTAAGTGAGTGGATTGACCTATTGTACCATTCTATACACTTAAAAATTCGTTCTTGCGTTGATAAGGAAGAATTTTCTGATTCCAGTGTTCTGAATTTTTCTGACAGTGTACTGTGTAACCTTTCTATGTCTGAGTTTCCTGTGTGATTGTTGGGTTTTGTGAAGTGTACTTCGATTCCTTCTTGTCTAAAAAAATCCTTAACATTTGTTGATTTAAATTCATTATCAGTAATTATTTTAGTGGGTTTGCTTCTTGTGGATAAAAATTGTCTTAATTTTTCGACTATTGTTGTACTATTTCTGTCTTCTAGGTATATTGCAATAGCATGTTTAGAGAATTTGTCTATGAAGGTCATGAAACTGTGTTTTTTGATAGTGTAAACGTCCAAGTGAATAATTTGGTTAACATCCGATGGTGTTTCTGTTGTGCGAAATTTGGGTTTAATGGGTTTGCGGTCATATTTCGCCTTGTTGCAGATATCACAGTTGTTAATATATTTGTGTACTAATGTTTTAAGATTTTTAAAATAGATTTTCTTTTTCAGTCCTTCGTAGTTTTCTGTGATACCGCCGTGTCCAGTTTCTAGCTTATGGTATTTCGCGATCTGTTTGTAAGCATCGTCTTCGTTTTGTATGTCTTTTGCATGATAGCTGCATTTGTAGAATTTTATGCTAGTACCAAAGAGGTCAATTAGCTTAAGTTGGACCCTATTATAAATTTCATAAGGTAATTCAGAGAAAATTCCAACTGTTCCGTTTTTCAAAAATCTTCTGAAAATGTCAGACATAAAATCATTTTCAATGTCGTCCCTACTTACAAAAATTTTTCTTTTTCCGTTGACTATGTTTATTTCATTTGTTTTATGTTCAGCTAAAATTATTTGGGTTGGGAATCTATTAACTACTGTGTCTAAAATTGGAATGTGATCATTTAATTCCTCTTGTTGTGAATGGATTGTAGCGGCAGTGCTTGAATTGTCGTTAGTTCCGTTTTCTTCTATTGCATGAATTTCACCTGTATCGGAATTTATTCTACTTAAAAAGTCTGCGATTTTGTTTTCTTTGCCTTTGATATGGCTCATGTCTATGTTGTATTCTCCTAATTCCATTAGCCATCTCTGAAGCCTGGAATTTATGTCTTTCCCTTTGTGTTTTGTATAAAGCCAAACTAAGGGTTGGTGATCTGTTGCTAATTCGAATGGTCTACCATATGTGTACGGTCTATAATACTTGACTGCCCAAACGATGGCCAGTAGCTCTTTCTCAACGGTTGCATATTTTTTTTCGTGATCGTTAAGTGTTCTGCTTGCATAACTTATAGGGTGATCTCCTTGCATGAGTACAGCCCCTATTGCATAGTCACTGGCATCCGTTACCAGTTTAAATTTTTTTGTGAAGTCAGAATATTTGAGTATAGGTGGGTTAGTTAGTTGTCTTTTTAATTTTTGGAACGCATCGATATACTGGGGATCACTTTTATTATCTTTTGTGTTTTTTCTAAGATATTTTGTCATACAACATGCGATTTTAGCATAATCCTTGATAAATTTCCTGTAGTATCCGGTAGCCCCAAGGAAGGATTTTATTTGCTTTTGTGTTTTAGGAAGTTTGAGCTTTTGTATACTTTCTATTTTTATAGGGTTCGGTTTAATACCATTTGTCGTCAATATATGTCCTAAATATTCAGTTTCTTTAGCAAAGAATTTGCATTTGTCCACCTGTATTTTTAAGTTGTGTTCTCTAAGATTATTGAAGACTTTTTGGATGTTTACTATATGTTCTTCCAAACTTGTGCTGAAAATCAATATATCGTCTAAGTACACAACGCAAATTTTATTGATGAGGTTTCTTAAGACTGAGTTCATTAATCGCTGAAATGTCGAAGGGGCGTTTTTCAAACCAAACGGCATTCGAACGAATTCGTAATGACCTAGTGGGGTTGAGAATGCCGTTTTTTCATGTCTTCATCTTTAATTTTAATTTGATGAAAGCCCTTGGCTAAGTCAAGGGTTGTGAAGTATTGTGATTTGCCAAGTTTATCTAATATACTTTCGATATTTGGCATGGGGAATTTATCATCAGTTGTTATTTCATTTAGTTTGCGGTAGTCGATGACTATCCGCCACTTTTTCTTCCCTGAATAGTCCGTTTTTTTTCGGAACTATCCAAATAGGTGAGTTGTAAGGAGAATTGCTTTCCCTAATAATGTTTTGTTCGAGCATCTCCTTCATTTGTCGATTTATTTCTTCCTCATGCATTTGAGGGTATCTGTATATTTTGGAATATACAGGATTATTTGTTTTTGTAATTATCTCATGTTGGATTTCATGAGTGTGACTTAATTTCATTCCTTCTTGGAAGAATAGGTCTTTATTTTTATCCAATAAGTTTTTGAGTTTTATACTCTCTTCTTTGTTTAAATCTTCTCTTAAGAGTTTATCTACTACGTTATTACTTGGTGAACTTTCTAGTGTGTGGATGTTTTCGTAATCGTATGGACAAGCATTACAAAATTTTATCCTATTCTTATTAACTTCAATGTACTCTTCCCCGATATTTATGTTAGCTTTTAGAATTCTTAAAATATTTTGCCCTATCAAACCATCAAATTGTTTATTTTTAAAATCTGTCAATTTCCAGCACATAAGGTTCCTGTCGTTAAATTCTTTTGGTATTTCCGTTCGAATTTCGTAATTAACTTCCAATTGTCCGTTTAGTGTTTTAAAAAGTAAAGGTCTGTTTAGTTTTATTCTTTTATGTTGAGGGAACATGTTTTGGTTCATTAAAGTTGTTGAGGAGCCAGTATCTATTAAGCATTTTATTTTAGTAGTACCTATAGTTAGCTCTACTAGCGGTAAGTTTGCCTTTGGCCGGTGACTGAAAATTTCCTTCATGGATGTGGTCTACTTCCATTGGTTCTGGTCTTTCGTTGAAGTTTTGTCTAAATGGATTGTATGTTGGTCTATATGTTTGTCTACGTTGTTCTGATTTAATATGAGTTGGGTCAGCTGGTTGTCTGTTACGGTATAATTCTGAGTTATTTGTCTGTCTATATTGTCCGGAGTTAGTCGGTTGTCGATATTGTTTTGGATTGGAATGTTGTCCTGTATTGTTAAATTGTTTGTTGTGTCCAAGATAGTTGAATTGATTGTATTGTGTTTGTCTATTTGATCTGTTGTTAATGTCTTGTTTTATAATTCCTGTTTCCTCTAGAGTATAGAAGGCTGTTCTAATATTTGTTATATTTCTGCTGTAAATAATACTAGCCATGTATGGGGGTATATTACTTAAAAAGGTTTTTAAAATCATGGCTTCATTATTCTTTGGTGAAAATTCTATTGGTTCGTCTGGATCTTGTGTATATTTTTCGTTTATTCTGCTTAAAATGTTACTTAGACTATGGTAGTATTGACTTACATTGTAATTTCTTAAGGCTAGTGCTTGGTGGTAGAGGTGGTGATAAGTTTCTCTGATGCCAAAATTGTTGATGAGCTCCTTTTTTATTGCTGCCCACGTTGGATTATTTCCTAGAGTACGGATGATATTTAGTGCTTCTCCCTGTATTTTGTTCACAATACATCTTTGGAAGACATAATCTTCCAGGTTGGTGTTTTCAAAAATTGGCAGGAAAAGTTCTACTTCTCTTATGAATGATGATAAGTCATAGTCCTTTGTTCCTCTGTATTCCCTTATTCTGGATGCCTCTTTTAAAACATCGGTTATTGGGATTGGGGATGATACAGTTGAGTTTGAAGACGACGTATTTGTTGCCATTGTAGAAATATATTTTTTCTTGTGTAATATTGTTCACTGTTCAATTACTGTTAAATTTTTTGTTTTAAAAATTTGACTGTTCGTTTATAGTTTTAAATTTTATTTAATAGTATTGTTCACTGTTCATTTATTGTTCTTTTTTTTTTTTTTTAAATTTTAATTTTTATTTCTTTGTTTAGATTCTTCTGAATCTATTGCACTTTGTCCTGTCCTTTTTAAATTAAAATTTTATTTGTTTACTTAAATTCTTATGAATTTATAATTTTTCACAATTGCACTTTATCTTGTCCTTCGGGACTAGATCCTACTTTCGACTGCGCCAGTTATGTGTATATATTCCTTCAGGAATAAAAAAAAACAAAACTTAAGTTTTATTAGTTAAACTTTTATTGTTAATAGCTTGATTAATACTGCTTAAAATTACTTTGTTAAATTTATTTATAATTAATCAAAAATGCTTATTACTATAAAATAATAAATGCTTATTCTTACGGAAGTATCAACAACGTTCTTTCGTAATGCTTGGTTATCAATTGCACAACTTTTATGCAAAGTAAAGTAGTTGCGTATTTATTTAGCACAACTTAGCGTCAGCTAAAGTTGGGCTATTGAACTTTTGTTATTTGTTCCAATTAATATTGAATTTTGTTGGAGTCGGCGTTGAGTCTGACGTAACTTGCGCGGGTCAAAGCCGCACTTCACTGAATTTATTTTTTTTAAACCTTAAACTACTGAACCGAATTAAATGCAATATACTAACGGATTAAATGCTATTTAAATTTCAATTTTTGTAAATTTAGTTTAACAAAAGCGGACTTGTTGTTTTCGAGATATGACAACATGAGTGGAGAAATGTCTCAAAATATTGGCAATTCTACTCAAAAATAATTTTAAAAGAAAAAATTATCCATAGAATTCAAAAATTTTACCATTTTTGTACTACGGTAGCCATGATGCATTCTCTTGACCTGTGGTATTCAAAGTAAAATAAAATCTAATTAAGCTTGTCTGATGTATTCTGATGATGCTTCTTAGGCAACCTTACAGTTAACTTCAATTCAAAAATTCTTGAAAAGGACAAGAACCTTTATATCACAAGTAAAAACTAAAGAGTATAATTACTCTTCGGCATTTTTTAACCTTTTTTAAACAAAAAAGAGAAAAAAGGAGTAAACGTCTTAAAAATAAAGACATAGATCTCTAGCCAATAAGAAAGCAATTAGATTAGTAAGAAATTTTTTTCTCTAGTTTTATTGATTTCACCATGTTTTTTTAGCTTCCACCCTGAGTAAAAAAACCTCTTCATACCAACTGAATTTGCAAGTTCACCAAGCGGTAGTGAAAATAATGGTGGCATATTGATTTTATCTTTGCTCTTGTTACACATGTAGTCATGCAATAGGTATAAAGTCTAACATCCGTATTCATAAAACAAAGTTGATTGAGGTTTAAAAACGATATTAGTTAAAAAACATTTTAAGGCTAAATAAAGTTTTTTAAATATTGGTATTCATAATCAGTGTTTTAACTAAAAATCAATTAACTTGCTTTTTTTAAATATCGTGGCAACACTATCTGTTTTTATCTGTTTATCTGTTTTTCACTTGCATACTAGTTCTGCTAAACAGCGATTATTAATTCACAAAGTACTCGTATCTTTATTTGTTTTTTTTCCCATTTTTTGAAAACTATTGTTTTTATTCAATAAAAAATGCGTTCCAAGTCGTACAAAATTAAAAGAGTTTACAGCGAATCTTTCTTAAAAGTGCTTTTTATATGATTTTTTTATTGCAGATTAGGATGCACTAGAATAACGGGTTTTATTGTATTTGTTGTGAGTTTTTATACATTACTATAATTATTATTTTTAATTTTCTTTACATATACATTGAGAAAAAACGAAATGGGAATGGAAAGCTGATTGCTCCTTCTCTGGTAAATATTTATTTGAAGTCCATTTTAAATTTCGTCATGAGTTTCTAAAAAAATACAATTTCATTTTCTTCTTCTGAATAACATTCACATATGCATATGTATGTACATACCCTGAAGGAAATGTAGATGGTGAAAATGTAAAGAGTCGCTTTTGACTTTGTCACCAGTACTACTCTACAATTATTACCCATACAATACTTTGTGCTATAGACATTTAGCATGTGCTTGTCATTGAAAATCTACTAGTAACACTAAAACAATTGACTACCTACTAAATAAGTAGTTCTTATGGCAACATGGAGACATACCAACCAGATATTTACTGGTACATTTCTATAACTTACGTATATACAAATTTATTTATATTGACAACTTGTTGAAAAATCCACCAGAAATACACCACATCTGTTTTCCCTCTTTCTTTTATACTGACGAATAGAAGAGAAACTGTAGACAATGTAACTACTACTAGAATTTTAATGTTGACATAGAGACATTTGGCCCCAGTCTGACTGCAGGGTAAGTACATACATGCACATATACATGCAGTCAAAACTAAAAATGTAAACAAACACGAAGCAAAATCACAAGAACGTCATCTTAAAATTGGTTTAAACATGGGGGCAGTCAATTTTAAAATTTGCTGAATTACGCAAGGTTTAAAAAACGGGTTTTAAGTTAAAATTCTATTATGAATACATATTTAGCGAATATTGCTTAAACAACTAATGAAACGCTGTTTAAAATGTTTATGAATACGGCTGTAAATATTATACACTAATTTTAACTTAGCTGTACAATCAACTTTGAACGATTTTTTGTGCAGGTAAGTCAAAAATGCTGTTATCTTAAATGTACTTATCTGGCTAAATGTGCAGCTAAGCCAATATGTTAAAAATTATAGTAAAAACTATTTTTCTTTATACACATGTCTATTTATTTTATATTTTATTAAAAATTTTATTTAAAACAAAAATGCATTCATATTTTTTAATGTAAACAGTTGGATACATGTCTCAATATTTATGTGGAAAAACACATTTTTTTTACTGCATGCAGAACTTAAATATGAACATAATTTCAAATTGTCAAAAAATATATGGTAAATTTACATGTATAAAAAGTGTACTTAAATAGTAAACACAAGGTGTCTGTTGGCGAATTTATATTTTTAAATACGATTATTTCAAAAAGCAATAAACCGTGCGGAGAGATGGTGGCACCGTTTTAACTATCAATTGTGCGGATGTAGTAATCACGATGTCGCAGTAGTCGAGTGAGCCACAGAATATGAACCAGAATTCCCAGTTCTGAGTTAAGCGAAATAGTGATAACAGCTGGTTGGTGTTGAATTCGCAGCGTTATCTGAATTATTTAAGGGAGAGAAAAAATTGCTTTCTATATGTATAAAAAGCAATAGCTATATACTGCAATTGCAAACATATGTTCGTAAAAAATTGGAAAATAAAATTAACAAAAATTGTTGAAAAGTGAAAAATTTTTAATAAAAATTAAATATTTGTAAAAAATAGATGTTTTTTTAACTTATTAAAGTGTGTAATCGAAGGCCAGTGGTATTCCTCAACTACTGACTGTTAATTGTGGCCCAAATAATGTGAGATGTTTAAGTATTTACAAAGTGTTTGAAAAAAAATCTTTAAGGGCATTGTGATACCTTCCCGGCATTTGGAACATTTGGACATATGTAGGTACAAAGTTACTACCTATGATGAAGACTCGTCTAAAGAAAGCGTTTTTGCACATTTCGGAAGGTGAAACAATTGTTCAAGTTGTGCATGTTGTTGAATATTGTTGGAACAACACCAGAAAGTCGGAACCAGCTCAGCGAAAATAATTTCGTAAAGCTCATCGGGACTCACAATATGTTCATCACGTGGGCGTTATACGATATATGCAACAATTTGGCCAAGTATTACAACATAATGCTGGTGGAGGCTTCTTCGTGCCTAAAATAGGGGCCCGACAACTTTTTTTTGATCTGCAAGTGCCTACACAAGTGAGTATAACACCACGAGGGGCTGCTTGTGATATAACTGGCCAGCAAAATATCCCAGCACATTATATTTCTTTGGCCGGGCCGCCTGTTGCTTCTGAGCGTACTAACAACTAAAAATGTACGCGTGCTATCATGCCTAAATTGGGACCCGGCCAAAATTGTTTTATATCCGTAAGTACATGCAAAAAAGATAAATACTCTACGCTGGGCAGCAATCTATTCCAGCACCTTATATTAATTTGGCCGGGCCACCTTTGACAGGTTGTGCTGCTGAACAGCGTGCTAACAAATAAAAATGCACGACAACAGAAGGTTCCAGCAAGTCAGCTTGTTGCGCAAATGGATAAAAATGGTAAGTTTTATTTGAATAATATTTCAGTATTTGAAATATTAATTGTTCTCACCGTTTATTTATTCCAGAAAATCGTTACGCCTCTTTGTTTGTAAATGCAACGAGATCAGAAACAAAAGATCAGACATATGCATCCATTTTTGCCTAGATTTCTTGACTACTTTAAAAGCTGAATACTCTTTGGGACGTTTGGATGGTTGTGGCATTGAAGCTACTCAGAAGGTACTGATAAAATCGATACGTAAAACACCTATGGATGATGTAAGTGAAACCACAATGACTGGCAACAAAATACTATAATTAAAACTTTCTTTTCCAGCGTAAATCGAAAATAAACGCAAAATATTAATAATGCTAAAAACAAATGCTAACACACAACTTAGCTAACAATGTGGCCAATGCCGATACTTCCTCCGATGGTGACATGGAAACTAGACAAACTTTTGTCCGAATTGAAGAATTTTTCATTAACGTTTGTTGGTTACGCTTTTTTGAGCAAATGATTAGCCGTACCTTAATTCATATGTATCTGTTTGGTCGAAATATTTAAAGCATTATTTATAAAAACTAAAAAGGCTTTATATAAACAAAAAAGGCTTTATAAAAACAAAAAAGGTTTAAAAAACAGATTTTCATACGAATTTTTTTTAAATAAAACCTTAATAAAACAAAGAGGCAGATGATGATGTTTACTTGTCTTCTATCAATTGGTAGTAAGTCTTTATGAAGCCTTAACAAAAGAGTATCAACACAAAATACAACATAATTTAAGTAAACCAATTTATGTGCAGTTTTTACCATACAAATTAAATTGTTGATTTCTATAGAAATTTTTTAAACAAGTCGCTTGCTTAATACAGGGTGGCCCAGAAAGACCGAAGTGGTGTGAATTCCTTATAACTTTTTATTTAAGACATATTTTTTAATTTTTTGTTTTTTAAATACAGTAAATTTATAGGGAATATTTTTAGATTAGTTATTAAAAATTGTATCCCGCAAGTGGTGGCCATTTTCTGCTTCGCACAAATGTGCTCTTTCCATTTCCATTATTCATAACTTATTTATGAGTGACGAAGCCCATTTCCAATTAAATGGGTTTGTTAACAAGCTAAACTTTAGGATATGGGCTAAGGAAAACCCGAGAGTACTTCATCAACGACAATTACACCCAGTTAAGTGTACTGTTTGGTGCGGTGTTTCTTCAGAAAGGATCATTGGTCCATATTTTTTGGAAAATGAAAGAGATGTCGCCATTTCCATCAATGGTGATCGATATCGGGCCATATTGGAAAATTTTGTAAGGCCAGCCGTGGAATACCATCCGCAAATATGGTTCCAACAGGATGGAGCCACAGCGCACACTCCGAGGGCCACAATGGCTATTTTACGCGACATCTTTGGGGAAAGAATAAATTTGCGTAGAAGCAATTTTAATTGGCCTCCGCATTCCCCGGATTTAACCGCTCCAGACTGTTTCCTTTGGAGTTATTTAAAAGGGAAAGTTTATGTTAATAAGCCTAGGACTATTGAGGAATTAAAAACCAATATTCCAGACGAAATTAACAACATAACACCGGAAGTTTTGCGAAAGGTCATGGAAAATGTGTTGAAAAGAGATCATTTGTGCGAAGCAGAAAATGGCCTCCACTTGCGGGATATCATTTTTAACAACTAATCTAAAAATATTCCCTATAAATTTACTGTATTTAAAAAACAAAAAATTAAAAAAATATGTCTTAAATAAAAAGTTATAAGGAATTTACACCACTTCGGTCTTTCTGGGCCACCCTGTATAATGTAGAAACAAGTTATTTCTTTACTAACCGTATACTCACCCCAATTTGTAGTAATAAAATCTTAAAAGAAGTATGTCCAATTTTGAAATTGTATTCATATTTTTAATTTTTTAGTATTGTATAAATGTTTGTATATTTGTAAATCATCTTAAATTGTTACAAAAACAAAACAAATTTAAAATATTTACTAATATAATTAATTAACATTTTTTAAATAACTTTTGATTTTTGAATCAAATAATTTCTTAATCGGGCTTTAGTTCAGTAATTTCAATTCTTATTGAATGAAATATTTTTAAGCTTAAGAAATTATTTCTGATTAAAATTCAGTACATTTCAATTAAATCTAAAAATGTCTCACATAACTTTTGATATTTAATAATTACAATAAAAATTAAATATAATTTATTTACTTATGCCATCAAAGTCTAAAGTTGTTTTCTTTGCGAACTTTCTTCCTTCTTGGATGCATTTCTTTCCAGTTTAGATTGGAGTTGTTGGAGTTCATTCATGTAAATAAAAAAATGGAATTTTTTTATTGTTAAAATTGTATATTTAGTAGTAAAGACAAAATTTTATCTCTTTTAGAAAATATTCTGTAGCCCTGAAAAGGGCTTTTTATTAATTTTTGTATTAATTTTTTCATTGTTCCCTAGATTTTTAAATGATCCTTCAAAGGCACTTTAAAACACAAATTTGTTGCATTGGACAGGAACATAATTGCCCCTTCCAATGCACAATGTTCACACTTTTTTCTGCGACGCGTTTCTGAAGCTACTATTGCATTGGACAGGAACATAATTGCCCCTTCCAATGCACAATGTTCACACTTTTTTCTGCGACGCGTTTCTGTAGCTACTATTGCATTGGACAGGAACATAATTGTCCCTTCCAATGCACAATGTGCACACTTTTTTCCGCGACGCGTTTCTGAAGCTATTATTGCATTGGACAGGAACATAATTGCCCCTTCCAATGCACAATGTTCACAATTTTTTTCCGCGACGCGTTTCTGAAGCTCCTATTGCATTGGACAGGAACATAATTGCTCCTTCCAATGCACAATGTTCACTTTTTATCTTAACCTACGTATTTGTACATTGGACAAGAACATTATTGTCGCATCCAATGTACAACACTTTTTTAGTAAAAATAAGACGACACACTTACCGAATCGGCTCTTTCGGGAACAAATGTAGCTTCTCTCCAGCAGGACAACCCATAATACATCTTCGGCTCCTGTAAAAGAACATAATATTATAATAAAAACTAATATAAAAATTTATGTATTTCCATACTTACATTTTGCTTGCAACATCCAGAATAATCCCTTATTTTGTCGTCATCACATTTGCTTTTTCACTTTTAACACTGTTGGTAATTTGTGGACAAGAAAGTCTACCAAATTTTGGCCACAAATTACCAACTTTGGCAAGGATTTTGGCGGAAAATCATTTTTTATCCAATTTGCGCCAATTCCTGCCAAGAAAATTTTTATTTGGTAAATAACTAAATGTCATTTTATTTGAATTATCTGACAGAGAAAGGCATACAAATTGCTCATATTTGCTATCTCTACCGCAAAATTCAGATAAAGCGAATTATCTTCAATTCGCCGGTGTCGTGTCTAATTTAGTAGTCTATGGAGTGAGCATCGCGCGTTCGCTGTGGAGAAATTGTTTAAGAGTAATGATTCTTACGTAATTGCTCGTCGAGAATTTTGTTCAAAGTTCAGTATTCGGCCAATACGTAATGAACCGAGTGCAAAATGAATTCGTTCGTGGGTGCAGAGATTCCGCGCAACTGCTACGGGTGTGAATTTACTACGGGCAGGGCCCAGTCGCTCTTCAAGGACTCCCGAAAACATTGAACTGATTGAAAGCAGTTTACGTGAAAGTCCGCGACTTTCAATACGGATTATTTTCCAACGATTTCACTTCAAATTTTAAAAAAGGATCTGAAGTTTCATTCTTTTAAAACTCAAATCGTTCAATAACTGAAAGGAAATGATTTTCATTTACGGAAACAATTTTTTGGAACGATGTTGGAGCGATTTCGCACTTTAAATCTCATTTTTTGGAGCGAAGGGGGTGATTTCCACTTAAACGGCCACGTCAACAAGCAAAACTGCCGATACTGGTCTCCAAGAACCCGCATCCCTCAATTGAAACATCAAAAGCCATCACATTGCCGCAGGGTAATGTTTGGTGTGCCTTATCCACGCATGAGATAATTGGAAATTTTTTTTTTAATTCGCAGAACACAAGTCTCCGTTTTGAACAGTGTGTTCAACTCGTTGAAAAACATCTGAATGAAATATTCGATTCTATCGTTCAATGCTCTTAATAAAACCTTGTGTCAGTTATTACGCCTTTTATTTAAGTTTGCAAATATAAATCTGCCACCACACACCCTATATATTGTGCAATTGTGTGTATAGACTTGCAGCTGATATTGATTCTCTGTATGAAAATAGTTTAAAATTATCAAAACTTTAGTGCAGGTATAGAAAGAAAACGAATTTGTATGGAAGTTTAAAGAAAAGAAACAAAAGTTTATAATTTTAGGTAGTTAAGTCAAAAGTACGCTTAAACAAAAGGCGGTTGGTTAAATCAAAACTGTTGTACTGAAATACTCTGATTCATTCAAAGGAAGAGCTATGAATTTTAAAGAAGTAAATTGGACTTGGAAATACTATTCTTTGACAGTTCATCTGACATCTAAGTTTACAACATGAAATCAAAATGTTACACTAATAGAAAAATAACGACCTAATTTTAAGAACAAAAATCTTGAATTTAGATTATAGAAATTTTCAAATTTCAATCTTGAAATTTGTTCAGTATGATTGATATTATCAAATTACCGCATAATTTATAGAAACTGTTCTAAATATAAGGAACGCGCTCTTAAAATCAAAAACGTAATCTTAATTTTAAGATTATACTCTTAAATTTTTCAGAATATGATCTCAGTTTAAGATTTTTATTAAGAACAAAATCTTTATTTCGATCTTAAAATGAGATTTCATTCAAGAATACAATCTTATATGCGATCTCGAAAAAATTAAGATTTCATTCTTGAATCAAGAATGTTCACATTTAACAGACTATTAAGATTGAAATGATTTGATTTCGAGCGTAAAATCTTTTAGCATGTTTTTTCCCTTAGTATAGACATTAGTCATAAAATTGCAGCTGGTTTTAAATAATTTTGCTTATTTATTGAACTCCCTTTTGCAGATTTCACAAATAAATGAAAGCTTTTATACCTAAATACATGCGGCTTAATATAGGGAGCTCTATCAGTTGCCGCTAAGCTCAGATGTTGTAAAAATATTCTTTACTTCAAAAATGTATTTTAGTTCATTTCAATTTTTTTTTCAGTCGGTGGGTATAAAAGTTTCATCTATACCACCTAATTTTTTTATTTTTTAATATCAAACTTGGTGAGATAAAGAGATTCCAAAAAGTTGAAAACGGTTAGAGAAAGTCAACAGCGAATACTTACAAATTTAGTTAACGCAGCTTTACCAATAGAGATGTAGAAAAGAAAAACAATTTTATATAAATTTTTTATAGACTCGTTCTTATTTTTCTACCATCATTAAAACCATTTCTATAACGATAACAATTCTCATAATACAATAGCTGTCGTCTAAACGATAATGCGCACATAAATGCGCACTAAAATCAATACAAAGGATATACAAAAATCACAGTTTATATTTACATATAGAGGGATGATGTGGCCATCAGGAATTTATTAAATATTTTTGTGGAAAATTGCTTTAAATTTTTTGCAAAAGTTTAATATGTATGTATGTATATGTATGTATATAATAGTACTGGGTTTTACTCTTAGTAGTAACTAGCCTTTTAAATCTAGCTTATTAAACTGCTAAATAAGCAACATTGTAATAATAAAATTTTTGAAACTATAATTTGCTACGATGTGACCAAAAATTAATTAATGAAAACAGCAGACTCTTCAGTTCGATTTTTTTTCATTAACTTGTGCCAAAATGGAATACGGTTATAACGAACTCATTGGCAATTTTTTTCGTTGAAACTTCGCCTCTTAAAACCACGGAAACCAGAAATATGCTCTAAAAAAGTGTTTTATGCGCATTAAATATGCACTAAAATCTAGAAAATATGCACAAAAAAGTAAAAAAAAATTGCTCTTAAAAATAAAATAAATTGTTTTATTTGTAAATGAAAATATATTTTTAATTAAAAAATTCAATAACATTTGCATATAAAATAAGGCGAAAAATAAACAAAAAAAGGAAACAAAATTAAAAATTATCAAAGAATAACTGGGTTTGAAGTACAGGTTAATACAAAATTACTATACAAAATTTTGACTAAAACAAAAAATACAAATTAATTTTTATTGGATGCTCTCATAAGAATTTAACTTCAATTTCGAAATATAACGATATCAGAATTCAGGCTTTGGAAGCGTATTTTGGATAAATAAGACAAATTTTTTTTTTAAGAACAAACACAACCCGCAAAGCGATTAGCTTGTCTGGAGAAAACACCCAGAGTCTATGGTGGGAATCGAACCCATGACCTCTGGACTGAGAGGATAGCATCGCTATCACTCAGCCACAGGAGCACTCATAATTATTTAATTATAATTTTTATTGCAATAAACAACAAAATATTGTCCTGGAATTTCAAATAAAAATCGTTTTCGTCTCATCTTAATAAACTTTTATACATTGACAATGTTAGTTCAACGTCGACTGGGGGCAGAGTCCGTCACAAATAGCAAACCAGAATTTGTATTGAATTTGTATTGAAAACGTCCGTAAATTTGAGTAATATACCAGTATAAGAAAAATGTATACACTACATGGAAAATTGGAACTGAGATTTAAATGGCTAAAAATAAAAATAAAAATTTTCCCCATCCCCTTAAATTATAAAACATATTAACCCAGATAGCGCTGATAAATTTTTTTCTTTAAAACATAAATTTTTATTTCAAAAATGAATTTTAATAAGTTTTTAGAAAAAAAATTTATACAGTTTTTTTCGGTGTCCGTTTAAAAAGATGGCTGCGTCCTTAAGTGGGTTAAAATAAAAAAATTCTATGAAGCACCAAAATATGCCCTCAAAGCGTAAATTATGCTCTAAAAATTAGAAAATATGTTAAAAATATGCGTCTAAGACTGATATATGCAAAAACATGCCTTAAAGCGTAAAATATTCAAAAATATGGACTAACAAATCGATTCCAAAATTCATTAAAAGTTCTGAAACGATTAAATATCTTATGCCCGCAATAATACGTCACAAAAGAAAAAACATGCAATTGCATATTTGTGTTTTCCCTGCTTATAACAGAAGCAAATAGTTTCTACAATTTTACAAAATAATACATTTTAGCCTTTATGAAACATACATACACTAAGAGAAAAGTGACGATCTAAATTTAAGAACAAAATTCTTGAATTTAAATTAAAAAAATAAGATTTCTTTGTTGAACCAAGAATTTTAGCATTTAACAGACTATTAGGATTGAAATGATTTTATTTCAAGCAT
Source organism: Tachina fera (assembly GCA_905220375.1). NCBI lineage: Eukaryota > Metazoa > Arthropoda > Insecta > Diptera > Tachinidae > Tachina > Tachina fera. Next base: position 95,731,365 of record LR999963.1, read on the forward strand.
AAAATCTTGATTTTCGCACGCTTTTCCCTTAGTGTACTCGTACATGTGTACACAATTTAATTATATTTAAAGCCTACAGTACACGGGATGTAAAAATATATATGCACATATAGCTCTGACGTAATTTTGACGTCACCATGAAGCTACATTGACTACATGTCGTGTACTAGCAATACATGTAAATTGAGAAATTCACATCATGTGCTATCTCTGGAAATGTGTCCGACTCGGCTAAATTTGACATATTTAGATTTTGGAACAAAAATAGTATCAATATTTTAATTTGAAATTTATTTGCTTGTGGTTTAGCTTGGTCTATATACGTATTTCATTGGCGCTTAAACCAAATCATCAGTAGACTTCAACCACTTCTTAAATAGTATCAATATTTTACGACACGTAGCAACTACAAATAATTAAAAAAAATGCAACCAACATAGTGAAAATTCTCGTGACGTCATATTCACATGCGCATCTAAAAAGTCACATACATATATGGCTATGACGTCACGAGAATTTTCAGCACGTTAGTTGCTTTTTTTTAAACTAGTAGTAGTACATGTCGTTTAATATTGATAACATTTTTGTTCCAAAATCTAACTAATAAAATAGCATTAAAACATAAAATATTACTTATCAAATGTATCAATATACTTAAAAAAACAATTATGGATAAAAACTTGAATTTGCACTCCCTGGCCCCCAGAAGGATGACATTATCCGGGGGTAAGAGGATGGATGGCAACTCTAAATGTGTTACACTAATATCTTAAGCTATGTACGGAAACAGTTTTTTGTCCCTCCAGTAAAATGTTGTTAAGCCTATTCACAATTACACTCTAAGCCGACGATATGTAAATTAAAATCTAAGCATTCGGTATAATGTTTATATACAATATCATAATTATAATAAGCCATCATAAAAACTTAAGTTTGAAGAAGTTAGCAGATTGATTAAAGCTCTTATGTTTACGCTAACGAGTTGCTAAGACAAATGTACATGATTTATGAAAAACAAACAACACAACAGCTAGTTCGTTGTAAATTAGTGATGTTAAATTTGAGCTTCAATTAAATAAAAAGTTTTCAACGCAATGGAGCACGATGAATCAAAATAATTCCCGTATTTGATTTACGTTTAAAATATGTACATAGAGATGAAGTTCACATTAACTGACACCACACACACTGAATCAAACACAACAACGCTTATTGTAAAGGTGTGGCGGCTTTCGAAAACAAGATGTTGCTCCGTTCTGTTAGTGCTTGTCATAGGGAGGGAAAAAGACTTTTATAACTTTGCAGAAACTATAAAAATAAAATGTACTTTTTAGATCATGGCGGTACCATTTATTTACCGTTTAAAAAAAGGGGAATCTTCCCCTTCAATTCGTCTGTATATTTTTTTGGTTATGTTACTTCATACGTCGGTATATTTTAGACCGATTTTAAAAATCATTTTTTTTTTCTTTGGTTTGAGGGGAGACATCTTCCATTTATTTATTTTATTATTTTATATTATTTATTCGATTGCTACAAAACTTACCATAACTACAAACTTTCGTAACTACATCTCGTATGACATCACCTCATCGATATTAATATTAAATATATATATATTTTTCTAATTATAATACGTTGTAATGCATGTATGTATTTATAAAGCTAAAATTTTAATTTAACTAAAAAGCAAAATCATTACATTGTTTGTAAGTATAAAATAATGATTGATACCATTTAAATAATTTTCGTACTTTTTTTCACACAATCAAAAATAATGTGAAGATATTGAACTCCCATCAATGTTTCGAACAGCTGTTTTGCATTTTATTTGATTTTATTTATACTGATAAACACCCAGCAAACAAAATGTCCTACGTATGTGCTCTTGTTAAAAATTACACACATGTATGCATATATATGAAGGATAAAACGAGAAAGTGAAGATATAATAAATTTTTTTCGTGACTGAGGTGATACTGCAAGCATAGACATTTTTCAAATTAAGGAGCCAAGTACTTCGCCTTTCCGAAGAAGTTTTTTTTTTACATTTATTTATTTATTGTATCTTCAATTATGAACTAACAATAAGTATTCAAATCTTAAATCTAAAATATAAGTATTAGGCCCGACCACTGTCGGACATAAACTTAGTGATAGTTAGAAATAATACATAAGTATTGATAATCAAAAAAAAAAGAGAAAAAAATATTTTCAAGCAATCCCATCTGGAGTGTTGAGTATAAGAGCCCTTGTGTCCTTCTTTTTCAAGCGGATGTGGCCAGTAAAATTCAAGACGTTACGAGCAAGCGGATTACGAAGTGACTCGAGTTTTGTTAAATGTTTACCTGCGTATTTTGCTATTTCTTCAATCACTAGTGGCATATTTAAATCACGACGTATATTTGAGTTTTTGATGTACCATGGAGCCGATGTTATCAAACATAAAATTTTGTTTTGCCTTCGTTGGATTCTCTCGACGTTAGAAGCTGAAGCAGTGCCCCATAACTGAATTCCGTAGCACCGTATTGGCTTCAAAAGCGACTTGTATACAAAAAGTTTGCAGTCTAGGCTGAGTGTTGAATTTCTACCAATCAGCCAATATATCTGAGTCAGTTTAAGTTTCATCTGTATTAGTTTTGAGTCAATATAGTGTTTCCATGTAAGTCGTCGATCAAGGTGTATTCCAAGGTATTTTACATGTGAATGCTGAGGAACAACTTGATTTTTGATTCGAATTGGGGAACAAGTATCTCTTCGCAGGGTAAATGTTACCTGAACACACTTTTGCTCGTTTACCTTAATTCTCCATAATTTTAACCATAGTTCCAGTTTTGTAATATGTTCTTGTAGATATCGGGAAGCCTCATGAGGATTTTCGTGCATACTTAGGCAGGTTGTATCATCGGCAAACGTAGATGTATGGATATTACTGCTCAAAGGCATATCACAAGTATAAATCAAATGCAAAACTGGCCCCAGTATGCTCCCCTGTGGCACACCGGATGATATAGATTCGGGCACACTCATGAATTCTCCTTCCAAAACCGTGAACTTCCGGGTAGTAATGTAACTTGCTAATAAATTCACCAAATTTATTGGTAGATATGATTTTAATTTTAAAATTAGGCCTTCATGCCACACTTTATCAAATGCCTGCGAAACGTCAATAAACAGTGCAGAACAGTACTTCTTTTCTTCAAATGTTCTTCTCATGCATTGAATACTTTGCTGATTTTACAGCAGCTTCCCAGAGTCCTCCAAAGTGCGGTGCTCTTGGTGGAATAAAATGGAATTATATTTCTCTTGAGCTGGCGGTGGAGATAACCAGTTCTCGTCCCTTGTCAGAGTAAATGGTGTCAGCTAGTTCTGATAACTGATTCCTAGCTCCTACGAAATTAGTAGCGTTATCTGAAGAGATATTTTCATATATTTCGAGTTCTCGTTGTACCTTCATAGTGAATAGTCGATTAGCGGAGTTTTTCTTACATTCTTATTAAACAAACAACAAATTATACAAAAAAATATTCGTAGTGCATATTATTCGTAATAGGTACATACTGACTTTAATAAATAAGCTTTATGTGCTTTCCTAATATTTTTACATAGTGGAAATCACAAAAGCAAAAAAAACCGCAAACAAAAAAACATAAACAGTGACATTGAGGAATACTCTATACGAGTACCTCAAAAACAAATAAACAATCATAAATTACAAAAACAAAAAAAATAACCGCAAACAAAAAACACAAAAAGGTGCCCTTGAGAAATACTCTATATGAGACCTCAAAAAAAAAAAATTATGAAGTGAGTTCTAACGGCAGAAATGCCCATTTTACTGTGAGTTCTGAATCGCTTAATGAAAACAATAGAAGTAATAAATCTAATGAAAGTCTTTTTTTAATGGCAAGGCCAATTTTTCATCAGCGATAAACTTCGCTTTGTCCAATGCCAAATCGTGATTCATTCATTACAGTTGCCTAGTACTTCTTCATATAATTCAGTAATATCATCCCCTTCAGGCTCGTATTCATCACTTAACAAAGTTATCACTACAGATAACAGTAGCTCAAAATCCAAGGTGCAAGTCGGTATGGACAGATACATAACCGTGGTAAAGCGTGGACAAAGCCCGAATTCTTCAGAAATTTCAACTGCTCCAACGATGTCTAGGGATAATAGCGCATCATCTACCAATCGTCAAAATCGTTTTTCATTATTGCAAGTCACCGACGACAAGCCCGCTGCATCATCTCAAAAGTCTTTTAAGCCACCACCTATATATTTGAGAGAGAAAAATTCTAATGCCCTAATTAAAAAATTAGTCTCGGCCATTGGAGAAAACGCATTTCATGTTATTCCAATAAATCGTGGTAACATTGACGAAACTAAAATTCAAATATACGAAGAAAAAGATTTCCGCAAAATAAAGACTGAATTCGAAAAAAATAAAACAAGTTTTTATACGTACCAGCTTAAGAGTGCCAAAGGTATGCAGATCGTATTGAAGGGTATTGACTCTTATGTTAATCCCGAAGAAGTAAAAGATGCACTCATGATACAAGGATTTAAGGTAGAAAATGTTATGAACATAATCAATAGGGAGAAGATCTCCCAGCCTCTATTTCGTGTTGAATTGGAGCCGAATGATATACAGCTGAAAAAAACGAGACACACCCAATTTATAGCCTAAAATACCTCTTATACCGAAAAATCACAGTTGAAGAGCCACATAAGCGATCAGGTTCCGTACAGTGCCATAATTGCCAAGAATATGGCCATACAAAAACATACTGTAAATTACCCTCTGTTTGTGTAGTGTGCAGCGAATTACACGGCACTGATAGTTGCAATAAGCCAAAAGATCAAAGTGATAAAAACTGCAGTAATTGTGGAGGTAATCACACCGCTAACTACAGAGGTTGTCCTGTGTACTCTTTTGTCAAACAGACTATGGTGCAAAAACCTAAATTAGCTCCATCTCAATCAGCAAACGCTTACTCCGCCACTTTTGCGCAAATGAGCCAACCAGTTACTTCCCGTGTATCGTATGCCGATGCTGCCAAAACAAATTCTATTCCCGCACAAAATGTTCCACCTCGAAATAATTCAACGAATGCAAACTTAAACTTTAACTTTAGTCGCCTTAAAGCTACTATTGACAATTTGGTGCAAACTGTAAATAATTTTACAACAAATATGACTACCATGATGCAAGAAATGCTACGAATGCAGAATACACTGCTTCAAGCATTAATTAACAAGCCATGAACACGTTAAAAATAAGTTTCTGGAACACAAACGGCATTCGCCAACATAAAAATGAACTTGAGCACTTCCTTACGGAAAAAAATATTGATATAATGTTGGTCTCTGAGACACATTTGACTTCGAGAAGCTTTTTCAAAATAAATGGCTACACTATGTATGATACAAAGGACCCTAGAGGGAGAGCATGCGGTGGATCTGCAATTTTAATTAAGTCAAGACTCAATCACTATATCCTTGACAACGTTAGTGAAGAATATATGCAAGCTACGAATAATTTTGTAGACATTTTTTTTCTAATTTCGTTATATCCTCAAGTTACTCACCTCCCAGATTTTCAGTTACCGAAGATCAGTATGAGAAGTTCTACAAATTGCTTGGATCTTGCTTCGTGGCAGCTGCAGACTACAATGCAAAGCATACGTACTGGGGGTCACGCCTTGTAACACCTAGAGGTCGAGCTTTGTTTAATACAATTTAAAAAATGGGCTTAGATGTTATTTCGAGTGGGGAGCCCACTTACTGGACCACTGACATACGAAAAATTCCGAATGTTATTGATTTTGGCGTCATGCAAAATATTTCTAGGGATTTAATTAATGTTGAAGCTTCTCTAGATCTCTCCTCCGATCACTCCCCCACTTTCATTACCCACTAAGAAGTTATTTACCTCACCCATATATGAAGATGATAAATCGTGTTAATTGGCTGGGATTCATAAAATATATTAGTATTCATTGCACGGAAAATATTGCGCTAAGAACACCCAATGACATTGAAACTAACATTGCCAATATTAACAAAATTACTAAACAGGCTGGTGAACATGCCACTACCTCCCATCCGCAGTCTGGGCTTAATAAAAATTATTCCAGGGATATTGAACATCTCGTGTGTGAAAAAAAGAAGAGCTAGAAGGGAATGGCAACAGCACAGCTCACCCCAACATAAACTCAGACTTAAAAAATGTTGTAACGGCTTCAAGAGTTGCTTGCATATCAAAAAACTGCATCTCTTAAAAATTATTTGGAAGGTCTTGATGTCCCACCAACATCTAATTACTCTTTATGGCACACTGCTGGAAAGCTTAAGACACCCGTTGAGTTGAGCAAGAAGCGATACGGAAATATGTAAAATATTTTCCGAGCATTTAAAATCCAAATTTACCCCAAATACATGTACTGGTGTTGCTGATTTGCCGAATGTAGTTGCTCTACCCCCTCGAGCCTTAAAGTTTAAGATGCGTGATGTACATAAAGTAATTGCTGAACTCAGGCCAAAGAAAGCTCCAGGTGTTGATGGAATTAGTAACAAGATGCTGATGAACTTGCCGCATATTGCAATAAGAATCTTGCTGTTTATTTCTAATGCCATATTACGACTGGAGTATTATTCACAACTCTGGAAGCTTGCAAAAATCAAAATGATTCCAAAGCCGCGAAAAAATCTTACTAAAGCTGAGTCATATAGGCCAATAAGTTTGCTGTTAACTATGTCAAAACTCTTCGAAAAGCTGCTCATGACAAAATTGTCCCCAACCTTAACAGATAGTGGGTGCATCCCAGACCATCAATGTGGTTTTAGAAGTCAGCATAGCACCATTGAACAAACTCATAGATTGGTTCAATTTATAAGAAAAACATTTTAAGAAAAGAAATACTGTTCTGCCCTGTTTATTGACGTTTCTCAGGCATTTGATAAAGTGTGGCGTGAAGGCCTAATTTTAAAATTAAAATCATATCTACCAATAAATTTAGTGAATTTATTAGAAAGTTACATTACTACCCGGAAGTTCACGGTTTTGGAAGGAGAATTCATGAGTGTGCCCGAATCTATATCATCCGGTGTGCCACAGGGGAGCATACTGGGGCCAGTTTTGCATTTGATTTATACTTGTGATATGCCTTTGAGCATCAATATCCACACATCTACGTTTGCTGATGATACAGCCTGCCTTAGTATGCATGAAAACCCCCACGAGGCTTCCCGATATCTACAAGAATATATTACACAATTGGAAATGTGGTTGAACTTATGGAGAATTAAGGTAAATGAACAATAATCAATTCCCCAGTGAAATACCTTGGTATACACCTTGATCGAAGGCTTACATGGAAACATCATATTGACTTTAAACTAACTCAGATGAAACTTAAGTTATCTCAAATACACTGGTTGATTGGCAGAAATTCAACACTTAGCCTGGACTGTAAACTTTTAATATACAAGTCGCTTTTGAAGCCAATATGGTGTTACGGTATCCAGTTATGGGGCACTGCTGCAGCTTCCAATGCAGAGAGAATCCAACGAAGGCAAAACAAAATTTTACAGTTAATAACATCGGCTCCATGGTACATCAAAAATTCTAATATACATCGTGATTTAAATATGCCACTAGTGATTGAAGAAATTGCAAAATACGCAGGCAAATATTTAACAAAACTCGAGTCACATCCTAATCCGCTTCCTCGTAATATTTTGAACTTTAGTGGACACATCCGCTTAAAAAAGAGGGACACAAGGGCTCTATTACTCAACAGTCCAGATGGGATTTCTTGAAAATACTTTTTGTTATACTTTTTTATGAATTTTTTTCTTTTTTGGATTATCACTACTTATGTATTATTTATAACTATTAACAAGTTTATGTCCGACAGTGTTCGGTCCCAATAATTATATTTTAGATTTAAGAATTGAATACTTATTGTTAGTTCATATTTGAAGATACAATAAATAAATACATGTATTAAAAAAAATTTTGATACCGACCGCGACGACCTATGAAGCGCTTTAATTCACCAATAAAAGTTTTGGTTATTAAATTGGATACCAGTTCAAGATGGATAGCCTTCGTTGCAAAACAACAAAATACCGCTATATATGTCTTTGTCTCTTTTTTGCCGTGGACTCTGTAATCAATCCAGAATGGTCCACAGTAGTCGACTCCGGTGTTAACGAATGGACGTGCCGGAGTTATCCGAGTATGAGGATAAATGTGCCCATGAGTTGTTGGCACAGTTGCGGATGTGCCGTAGCACATCTTAAAAATTTTTGAACTATGGATATTGCCATTATTTTGCCTTTATTGGCCAAAATCTTTGTCTTATTATATTCAATAATGCTTGCGGTCCGCAATGATTATTTTCTTCATGGACCATTTTAATTAGAAGCTTTATAAAATGGTCATTATATGTAATCAGCATTGGATGTTTCACGTCGTACGGCAACGTAGAGGCCTCTAATTGTACTACAACTCTCAGAATACCTTGCTGGTCAAGAAATGGCGTCAAACTAATAATTGAACTTTTCCTTTCAATCTCCTTACTTTTCTTAAGTTGTTCAATTTCCGGTAAAAAAAAATCAGATTTCTGAATGCCCTTTACAATCACATACAAGGAATTATGCAGTTCGCTTGGAGTAAGTGCTCTATGTGTTGCTCGCTCTTCGTTTTTTATTCTTGCATGTTGGATGAATCTGAGACCATAACCTATTATCCTCTGTAATCTTCCGAAGGAATTTTTGTGTTGAATTTTATATATGTAATCGTCAGAGGCAACTGTATTAAGTGCAACTGAATGTGTTTTCTCTATTTCAATGTCGCTGCTGATTGGTAACCAATGAGAGAATTTAGGTGGCCACATTTCTTCTTTTCCATGTAGAAACAGTGGTCCGTAGAACCACAACATGGATGAGCGAAGTTTTGCCGCAGGCAAGCCCCTGGATAATATGTCAGCTGGATTATCTTTTGAAGACACGTGACGCCATTGATTTGCTAGTGTTATTGACTGAATTGTGGCTACTTGGCTGGCCACAAAAATTTTATACAAAGTCGACTGTGTATTTATCCAGTACAGCACAATTTCGGAATCAGTCCATAGGAATTGGTAGGTTCTTAGTCTGCAGATCTGCTTTAATTCTGTCAGCGAGTTGTGCAGCTATGACTGCAGCGCATAGTTTAAGACGTAGCAACGTTTGTTGTTTCAATGGAGCAACCCCACTTTTTGCGCAGAGTAATTGTACTATGATTCGTCCATCTTTTAGCTTCGCACGCACGTATGCGACTGCACCAAATGCTCTCTCGAATGCATCTGCGAATATATGTAATTGATGACCTGTTTGCAATTCACCCTTGAAGATATGTCGTGGAATTTCCATATTATTTAAATCGTTTAAGTCTTCCCTGAAGGTATTCCATGCAGTACTGAGATTTTCTTGAAGTTGCTCATCCCAATCCAATTTTTGTTGCCATAATTGTTGAATGAATGAACAACTACTGGCGCCAGCAGTCCGAAGGGATCAAACAATTTTGCGATGTTTGAACTGCAGCCTCAGCTTCGTTTAGATACACTCTTGATATTGTCTAATTTTACCTTGATGCAAAATCCATCAGATTTAGGTAGCCACATTAATCCAAGCGTTTTTACTGTATTGGCCTTGTTATTGTTAAAGTCCAAGTCCATCTTTTGATCTCCTACTGGAATATTTTTAAGTAGCTGGGGGTGATTTGCACACCATTTTTTAAACTGAAGGTCTCAAAAGTGTAATCAATTGCCTTTGTGTCTCAATCGCATCGACATAAAAATTATGTTTCAACATTTGGGAAACTTCTGGAAAGTCCACCATATTTTCACCAGCAATCCTCTGTAAGCACTTTGTTGCCAGGTACGGTGCTGCCCGTGTTCCATATGTTACAGTGTTGAGCTTGTAATAATTTATGGGTGCCGCTGGGTTTTCCCTTCACATAATTAATTGGTATTGTTGGTCATCAGGATGAATTAGAATTTGCCAATACATTTTTTCAAAATCGGTGGTGAAAACATATCCTTGAGTTCGAAGGCGCAGTAAGATTGAAAATAATTCGCTCTGAACAGTTGGCCGGTGCATCAAAAACCACTCTAAGCTTAGTTGTAGAACAATCTGGTTTCAATACACTGTGATGGGGTATAAAGTACTTAGGCCCACACAAGGAATCGATATCGACTTCCTGCATATGGCCTAATTGTTTATATGGTTGCATGAACTGCGCATCTGTGTACTAATGGGCTAATTTTTTTGAAGTTTCCGTTCCAGCCCCAAAAACCTGTTGTACGTCATCGCGTAGGAATCTCCCAGAGCCTCTGGACTTTCTCTGAACGGAATTCCAACTACAAAATGACCTTCTTGGTTCGTGCGTACATGCTGACCAAAATATAGTTCACATTGTTTGTCTGAAGGTGACACTGGTTTTTGTTGTCTTGAATTTCGTCCAGTTTCCAAAGTTGTTCTATAGTTTCTTCCAATGATGTAGCCTTGTCAAATATTGCACACGTTATTGTATGTGGCTTGCTGGCAATCGACTTTTGTTCCACAGGTCCACCAACAATCCGTCCAAGTGATGTATTTTAACGAATTGGAAGATCATTAGACAACTTAATTGTACCTGATTGAGTCAAACTGAAGAAGAACTCTGCTCCGAGTAGTATGTCGATTTTTTCTGGTTTGTAAAAATGGGGATCTGCTAAATGAATATGTTTTGGAATGTTCCATGCTCACACAGTCAATACATAGCGATGCTTTTGTTGGTGAAATTCCCAATTTTTTTATCAAACGTTCAGACACAATATTCACCTGTGAACCTGAGTCTAATACAGCCCGAAATTCATTAGAGATTCCATTTGGAGCCACAATTACAACCCTTGCTGTAGCCAATAACACAACGGTCCACGACTGTTTTTGTTGCTGTCGTTGCAACCGCTGCTTCATTTTTGAAGGATTCTGTTGCATTATTGTCTGCCTCCGAACTATTTCTCTTTTCTAACTTTTTCCGCTTCGGTAAATGTACCAACGTGTTATGCTTTTGTGCACACAATTTGCAGCTACTCGAATTACATGCCTTTGCATTATGGTCGGCTTTGAAGCAATTTACGGATAATTTTTGTTGTTGTACCCATCGCAACCGTTGTGATTCTGATCATTGTTTAAATTTACTACAAAAGTAGAGCTTATGGTTTCCGTTGTTGCACAATTTGCAGGTACCACTATATTTTAAGTTGGACACTGCACTTACGTTCGAAGCTGCAATAGATGAAACAACTTTGTAATGAGTTGTTTTTTCTTTTTAAGCAATTGCTTCCATTGATTGAAACTATAGTTCCAGAAATGTGAGAAGTTCTGAAATAATTGCTACTTCTTTAGGGTTGCTTAACGATTGCATATATCTGACGTGTGTATTTTTGTCAAGTTTTTTTATTAATAGTATATGAGAATTGCGTCCCAATCTGCGTTGCAATCCCTAAATTATTGAAAGCTAATAAGGATTCCTTGCAGGGCCTTAATTGATGATATAGATGATGACACAGCAGGTTGGCTGGTTATTCTTTCTACGAGGGTAGTAAGAAGAACACTTTTTTTTATTGTATCTGTCTTGTAATGTTTGCCACGCGGTAATATAATTTTATTCTGTTAGTGTAAACTGTAGAACTAAATGTAAATGGAGTGTACGGTCTCCATTTGGTATTATATTATTTAAATGAGGTCAGATCTTTTACTAATGCTGCACAATTAACTTCCTTACAATATTTCTACCAAGGATATATTAAATATTTATTTAATTACATATATTTTTCCTTAAGTTGACTTGAAATATGTATAAATTTAATAAGGACAAAATTTTAAATTAAATAAATTTGTTCTCTCACTTTTTCATATGTCGTGAGTGTCATCAAAAATAAACAATTTTGTGTTTTTAATTTTTCTTTTTTTTTTGTTAAATTTTCTGCAAAAATGTACGACTAGAATTATTTAGATGATGTTGATGCCACCAATTCCTATAGTGAATGTTTTGTGAAAAGTTTAGCTTGTTATTTTTAATGGTCGACAATAATCGTTAAAAACGAACATTGTTAAACTTTTTGTTTTCTTTTTCGTTTTGAAACAAACGGGAGTACATGAACTGAATACAAAATCCTTTTCTCGCAACTTTATTTTAATGTGTTTTAAGGGAGGAAAAAATATAGATGTTTTATGTTAAAGTTTAAGGAGACATCAGAAAAAGTAGATTTTACTAATCGATATTAAAAATAAAAAAATTAAAGTCTGTAGTTATCCCATAGCAACAGTTACATTCGCTCAATAAAGCGAAAGAGCGAAAGAAAATGAATAAATGAGACAGCTTGCAGGAATTTTTTTAATTTAATTTATTTAAATTTAATGCAAATGTTCTTTTTAATAAATTTCGATGTCAAACTCAACTTCAAGAAGAGAGCAAAGACTTAATGCATGAAAAATTAAACAAAATCAATTATTTAAATGAAAAAGTTTAACTTTTATTGGAAGTGCTCAAATTTTTCTTAGTTAAAAAGCACATGACTTCATACAATATTGTTCTTACCTGTTGTGTTTCTCTTACATTTTATTTTTGTTTCAATTATTTTTCATTTCCCAACAACTTTTTAGTGAATTCATACATATTTAAGAATTTTAATCAAGATTTTCGTGTCAATCTACATTTTCCTTTTTTTTTTTTTTGCAAATTATAAGCTACGAAATTCTGCAGTCAACATTTTTGTCCTCCATTTCATTTCATAAAATGAATAATCTTATTTCTTCACTTGTAACTGGGAGTCGAAGCAGAAGCGAAAAAGGTTTTCATTTATTCGCCATGAATGACATGAATGTAGTGTTGATATTTTTTGGTGGCACTTTAATGTCACCCAAAATGTTCAATTAAGAAACAAATTAAATCTAACGAATGACAATGAAAAATTAAAAAAAAACAAGCAACTTAAAAAGAATATGACAATTGTATTTTGAATTTAACGGCATCGTGGGAAGATTGATTAATTATGGCATAAACAGTCCATACGTTCGTTAATATTAAGTAAGAAAATAATATACTGTACTGCACAAGTATGATTTAAACATGAAATTTTTTAAAAAACAATCGCATGCTGCTTTTTCGGGAATATAGTGAAAATGTGTTTACTTATTATATTAAATTAAATCAAATTAATGTTCATATCCCTCTAGATGGCAAATTTATACGATATCTAAATCATTTCTATGGAACAAATCGATCAAATAATGTCTGAAGTATTCCGATAAACTTGGAATGGAACCAAATGCTGTATTGGAAGGCCGCTGTACCTTCCCCATCGGCGTGCATGTACTTTATCAAGTGTTTGTGCCATCAGCTTCTTGCACATTTCGGTCTAACACAAAACATCGTCAACTAAAAAATAATACATAAACTGAGAGTTCGCATTTGCACACTCATGTGCATGAGCCAAATCATGCACAAACAAAATCGATGCTTACGCACATGAGTAAGATGGTTTTTTTATATTTGCTAATTGCACACTCATGTGCATGTGCAAATTCGCACTACTCATTTTGTGTGCAGCTCACGAAATGTGTAGCGCATCTATGCACATGACACACACGCGCACACGTACTTAATTTATTTCAGCGTTGATAACTGTGCAGTATTATCTAATTTCCTTTTTTTAACTTCTTTGTTATGTTGAACATTTTTTGCAGATTTTTGTTAAATGAAGTCATTTTGTTTTTATGCCAGAGTTTGTGGGGTTTTTTTTATATTTAAATGTTATATATAGCAGATCTATTTTTTTTAATGTAGGTTATTATATTATATCAATTTTGTTGCCCTTAAAAATTCTTAAATTAAGTTTTTATGGCATAAGCAAAATAAACGCGTTGAGTCAAGGTAAATCAATGATGTCAGTTTCCTGGCACAATTGTGCAAAATAAAATCACACATATTATTATTCTCTTTCATTTAGTCGTCAATGAGACAGCGACGATAACCAGCGCTGTCAAC